>CM052445.1:5281939-5521470 GCA_028533085.1 Varecia variegata
TGCACAGATAGAAGGTGAAGTAAGAGGAGGCCAGGGCCTGTGCACAGATAGAAGGTGAAGTAAGAGGAGGCCAGGGCCTGTGCACAGATAGAAGATGAAGTAAGAGGAGGCCAGGGCCTGTGCACAGATAGAAGGTGAAGTAAAATATGATGTTCCCACATCAGACCAGGAAAGACGAGCTTGAATCAGGGCAGTGCTGGGGTGGGAGGATAGAGGGGAGAGGTGGAGACATTCTGGAATATTCATCAACAGCGTTTAGTATCAAACTGTGTGGTGTCAGGTGGGAGTGGGTGCATATGCCAGCTCTGTGTTTCTCTAAACCACGAGACAAACTTGATTTAGAAAAAAGTGTGTGGGGAACAGGAAGCAGGCACAAGGCCATGGTAGGCCATCAGTATCCACTCTTGAGGTCGATTATGAATCTGCATCCTTTGAGTAAGATCATCCAGCAATTATGAGCTGGTATCCAGGTACATTTCTCTATGTCACCTACAAAAAAGTCGTAAAGGACTCTGTCAGGGCCTTGCTGAAACCCAGGTGCATCGGGCCACGGCACTCCTTGGCCTGAGGCCAGCTGCATGCCCACAGGCACTGTGTCCTGCTTGCCAATGCTTCGCCCTCACAGTGTGCTTCGGGTGAGTGGAGTGGTCCCCACTGGGGTGACGCTCGGAGGGAGTGTGTGGAAGCCAGCTGTCGCGCACGTGCACTAGCGGGGGCCGAGGTGTGTGTGGCAAGTCTTCATTCCTGCAAGGGATTGGGGTCAGGGAATGTTTCCAGGAGGAACAAGGCTGATGCAGAATCTTGAAATAAATGCTAGATCTGAATTAGAAAACTCATTTGAAAGAGAGCTCACCATATCAATGCGATTAGTTCACCTTGGCAAAGTGCGAAGCTCTAACGTGCCCACATTTGAAATAAAAATTCAGCTTTTTGTAATACAGAATATCACAGGATTCAGGAATATGAAGGTATCTAACACATAAAAGGCCCAGAAAACATAAATATGTTAATATCAACTGCATAAATGTAAAATGCCTTTGGCCCAGGGAGCACCCAGAGTGGCAGACCGACCTTTGTCCTGAACTCCAGATGTCTTTCACACTGTCTGCATTACCCGTTGGTCTTCAAGACACATCAAATCCAACCTCCAAAACCAAAAGCGTCTTTTGTCCCAGGTTCTCCTCCTGAGTCGCTGTCTCGAGTAGCGGCATCACCACCTTCCCAGTCGCTCAGGTAGAACCCTCCAAGGGGGTGGGCCACTCCTCATCCATGCAGGTGGTACTTCTCTTCCCTGTGGCACTTAAACTGCCCATCACATACCTGTCAGTAAGGCAGGGAGCATGTCTTACTCATCGCAGCTTCCTTTCTGCCATCTCAATTGCCAGACATATGTTAGAAAATCAGTACAGGCTCCAGTGTAGTCTGGGCATAAAGTCACAAGGCCCAAGGGAGAGAAGGGGGAGTAGTCCCAGGGAACAGTGTGCAGGCAGGAGATTCCACAGAAAGAATCAAACATTTGGAGCCAAATTCTCCTGGAAATTTTTAAAAACTACATCAAATATAGGTTCCATAAAAAATAATTGGGAATTACTGGAAATTTTCCTATGTGCTCCTACCACTGCTTTAAGAAGAACCCAGGAAAGAAGACCCCTGTGATGCTTAGTTCTGTGTGTCAGGCCGACTGGGCCACAGGGTGCCCGTATGAAACGTTTCTGGGTGTGTCTGGGAGGGGGCTTCAGGATAGACTGGCTCTTGCATCTGTGGACCCAGTGAGGCAGATGGCCCTCCCCAGCGTGGGGGCATCACCCCGTGTGCTGAGGGCCTGAACAGAACAGAAGCCAGAGGAAGGAGGAATTTGCCCCTTCGGCTTCCTGCCTGCCTGCTGAGCTGGGACATCCGTCTGCTCCTGCCTTCAGACTGGGTTTGCACCGTTGGCTCCTCTGCTGCTCAGGCCTCTGGCTCGGACTGGAATCACACCACTGACTTCCCTGGGTCTCCAGCTTGCCGACGGCAAACTGGGACTTCTCAGCGTCCACCATCGTGTGAGCCAGTTCCTCATCCTCACTACCTAAACACACATCCCATTGGGTCTGTATCTCTGGAGCACACTGACGTGTACAACCCATGAAGAAACGTGGAGTGGTTTTTGTATTTGCATGGAAGAATGACCAAAGAAACACCAAGGAAACCAAGACCAAACCAGCCTCAGCAAAGAAACCCTAAGCAAAGCTGTATATTTAAGTTAGGATTTGTACAGAAACCCCTTTTGACCTGTTACTGTTGTTACTGATTCCATTTCAATATATGTGACGTGGGTAGTTGGGAGAAAAGCCACTGCACACTGGGAGAGCCCAGGTCTTTGACTCAAATACAAGTCGGCGCTAATTTACCCGGATTCAGCAGGAGGACCAGAGCCTCAGGGAAACAGACGTGGTGACCATCTGGGGGGAGATTTCTCCATGGCTTTTTACACTGACTCAGCATCAGGTGCAAGGTTATGTTTGCTCTTTCTTACCAACCATGTGAGAGAAGCGCTGTCAGCTAAGAGCGTGGAGCCGGGAGCCGGCAGAAAACAGCGTCACGTAGGAAGCTCAAATGCTGAGATCCTCCTGCCTGTGCTTTGAGGCCAAGCTGTTCTGATGATCTCAATGTTGAACTTTTTTAACTCTTAAAAAAACTGTTTTATGGTTGATTTATTAAAATTTATTAAGTTTACCAAGAATACCAAATTGTCTTTAGACTTCTTCAGATATTACTCCTCTTCAAATTCAGTGTTTAGTAATCGTTATGCATAGCTAGTAGAAGGAGTCCTTATTTTTACAAAAACAAAGAGGGGTGGGGGAAGAAGGCCTAGTTCTGGCTGTGGGCTGGCAGGAGAAATCCTGAGGGGACATGAAAGGGACCTGGCACCACAGCATGTCAGGGACAAGCTGTGACAGCACAGAAGCCACAGCGGTGGGTTGAGCCTGAGTCCTTTCCCAGCAAAGGCACCCTAAAGTTAAGGAATCAGAGTTTACTGGGAACGAAGCACGTAAATGAGTGCTTTGCCCCAATCCAAAGGGCAGAGCCCACGTGGAGGACGGTGCGGCTCTCTGGCGAGTCTTCGAAAGCTGTCTCATGCTCGCTTCTTCCAAGGACAAGTGCATTTTCGGCAGTGTGCCGCTCTAGACATGCACACACTAGACGAGGCAAGACTTGGGTTAAACAATTTGCTACGGTTGGAGAAAAAGCATGTGGACTGAGAGCAAAGATCGTAAATGTGCACAGAGCGAGGATTGCTGAGGAAGATTAAAGATAAGCAACGCAAATAACTCTGCACAGCACAATGTGTTTCTAATAGTGCTCTCATTGTTTGCAGACTGTTTATGAAATAAGCCAGTTCCATACCACAGATGGCTCTTTACTGGCAAGCTCATGGCCCACTGTGTGTTCTCAGAGTGAACCGAAGGTTACTTTTTAGGTTGGAAAGTTTTTAAACAAAAAGCCTGAACAACATATGATAGAAAATACAGTTGAATCACAGACGTAGTCGTGCACTGCTGGAGCACATCCTCAGGAGGAAGGGGAGCACTCGATCCCTGCTGGCCAGCAGTTCTTTGGTTTGATCATCAAATACCGGGTTAGAATACTTCGCAAACCTTCCTAGCTCCTGAGAAGCCACAGGCCAGGGGAATTTATTCATGACAACATCAATTAGACTCGTCAGGTGACAGCAGCACTCACCGCCTGGGGCTGGGGCTGGAGCTAGGGACATAACCACTGGTCGCTAGTGCACGTGCAGCAGCAGGGCTCCTGGGCGCCACTTAGAGGAACACACGGGTATGCACAACACGAAGTGTGACATCTGCAGCATGGTGTTTGTGTCTTGCACACCTCTCCGTGTGCAGATTCTCAGCACGGTGTGTATTTGTTCAGATGCTGAATCCGTTACTGCTCGCGGATGGAGCACCTCACTGGGTGCTGCAAACACAACGATGAGTAAAACAGGAGTCCTGCCCTCCAGCTGCGAACAGGGCAGTCAGTGGTGCCGAGCAAGCACCCGTGTGATGCTGCAGCCAGACAGGGATGGAAGAGGAAGTGCGTGGTCAGGAAGATCTCGGGTAAGTGATAGGGAATCAGCGAAGCGACGGAAAGCAAGGCTCGCTGTGCCGGTCTGAGGGACCTGCCCAGTACCACCTGTGGAGCCGAACAGACAGACAGAATGTGGGTCATGTTGGCAGAGGGAGGAAACAGTGACAGACCCAGTGCTGCAGAGAGTCAACAAGGACGCTGGGCCGGTGGCTCTTGTTGAATTTGGGAACCGAGGGAAAGGTGAGTGCAGAAAGAAGCCAGGAGACGAAAAGAAAGCAAGGAACAAAAGATGGCAGGGTGCACCTCCTCCTGTTCTCCGTCTGCAGTCTCTGTGCCCACAGGCTGGCACTTCTTGATGGTTCCCGTGCACTGACTGAGAAGGCCTCCAGACCCACGGAGTTGCCTGCGTGCACTGTCCAAGCCGTCTCCTGTGGGGCTGATTGTTTATTCAGTCATGCATTTTCATAGTGGTCAATGCCTAGGCTTTGAGCTATCTGCACTAACCCTATTTTTCTTATAGGCCTTGTATTTTGTGTGATTTTTCAGAATGTGTATTTAAGCACATGTAAATCATCTTATTGTAAACTTATATGTTGTTTTATTTTCTTCTTTTTTCCTCGATTAGTCTCAACAGAAGTTTATCTATCTTGTTAATCTTCAAAGAACAAACTTTTGGCTTTGTTGATCCTTTCTTTTTTCATTTGTTCTCAAAAAGAGAGCAAATTTTTATTAATTTCTGATCCATTTATTATTTTCCTCAACTTTCATTATGTTTATTTCACTTGTCTTTGTCTTTGGTGGATGTTTAGCTCATTAACTTAATTTTCAGCCTTTCTTCTTCTTTTTTTTTTTTTTTTTTTTTTGACATAGCCTCACTCGGTCATCCCTGGTAGAGTGCAGTGGCATCATAACAGCTCACCGCAATCTCAAACACCTAGGTTTATGCGATCCTCCTGCCTCAGCCTCCCAAGTAGCTGGGACTACCGGCTCATGCCATGAAACCCAGCTAATTCTTCTATTTTTAGTAGAGACGGGGTCTCACTCTTGTTCAGGCTGGTCTCAAACTCCTGAACTCAAGTGATCCTCCCGCCTCAGCCTCCCAGAGTGCTAGGATTACAGGTGTGAGCGCACGGCCCTTTCTTTTTTTCTAAAGTATGCATTTAAGACTATAAACTTTCCTCTATGTACAGCTTTAATTGCATCTTAGAAGTTTTGATACACAGCATTTTCATTATCATTATCATTCACTTCAGTATACATTCTAATACTGTCTAATGGGTTATTTGGAAATGAGCCTTCGTTGCATTAGGGTCAGAGAACGTGTTCTGTATTATTTCGGTCCTTTGAAATTTATTGAGACCGCTTTATAGCCCTGTACATATATGGTCAGTGTTGTAAACATGTTATATATGCTTGGAAAAAGTATTTTTTAGTTTTTAGGTACAATATCCATTTTATTTATCTTTTCTCTACTTATTCTACCAATTACTGAAAGATGTTTTTAAAATCTCTTTCCATAATTGTGGATTTATCTATTTATCTTTGTATTTTGGTTAAATTTTCTTTTATAAATTTTGAGGCCATTTTGTTAGCTACAAACTTAGGATTGTTATATCTTCCTGATTAATTTTTTTATTATCATGATATGATTCTCTTTATCGCAAGTTATACCTTTTGCTTTAAAATCTATTTTGCCTGATTTAGTCTCACTATACTAGTTTTCTTTTGATTAATGTTTGCATGATATGTTTTCCATTCTTTTACTGTATCCTTAAATATTAGGTATATCTCTTATACATGGCATATTGTTTGTCATTCCGATACTGTCTTTTAACTGGATCATTAGTTCATTCATATTTTATGTAAAATCCTAATTCATTTCTATTTCAGTCAACTGTCTTATATATGATTTCTGGTTGTTTCACTTCTTTTGTGTTCCCTTTTCTCTCCTTTCTTGTTTTCTTTTATTGATATTTTTATTATTCCATTGTTTAATAATTTTGTATTATTATTCCTCTATTACCTTGGAAACTATGCAGTCTTTGTCGTGTGTGTTTGTATAATTTTTATTTATATAGTTGGTATTAATGATTCGAGCCCATGTTTGCCATTTCAGTTGCTCTTTATTCTTTCCTACACCTCTCACTTTCCATGTGGGATTGAAGATCACTTTTAGCATTTTCTTTAATGCAGGTTTGCTGAAGATGCTTTCAGTTTTCACTTGTCTATGAATGTCTTTATTTTATTTCACTCTCTATTTCTTCCAGTGTTTTATGAGAATTTCTCACTTCATTTTTAAAGTGTAATTTCACTGGCTACAGACTTCTAGGTTAGCAGTTTCTTTCATTACACTGACTTTAAACCACACCACTATCTTTTGGTTTCCATTCTTGCTGTTGAGAAGTTGGCTGTCCGCCCAAATCTTGAAGGTAGTGTGCTTTCCTTCCCTTCTGCCACGCCTCTTTCTCAAGATTTTTCATTATTCTGTAGTTTCACTGTGATATATCTAGCTAAGGTTTGTTTATTATTTGTTACTTAACATGTTGGGGGTTTATTAAGATTCTTGGATCCATGGAGTGGTTATTTTTTCATCTTATTTTGAAAAATTCTGAGTCATTAACTCTTAAAATGTTCCTTCTGTCTGTATCCTTCTGGACTGTGATTAAATGTATGTTAACTATACTTGTATCCTCTGTCTCCTACCTTCCTTTCTCTTTTTTCCATCCTTTGTCTATCCTTGCTTCATTCTAGACAGTTTCTACTTGGCCTATCTTTCCATTTACTAATTCTATCTTTAGCTGTCTAATGTGCTATTAAATCTATCCAATAATCCAATCTATCTATAATTTCTATTTTATATTTTCAGTTCTAGAATTTGATTTTGGTTCTTTTTTCAAATCTGCCATGGCATTTTCTTTATAGTTTCCAATTTGATCCTGAAATTTTCAAACTTGCCTCTTCTCTAGGTGAACATAGCTAACACAGTTTCTTTATTCCACTGTTGGTTGTTTCTCTGGTTGTTTCTCATATATGCCTTTTTATCTGTCATTGAGTACTAGAGATTCTATTTGCAAAATTGTTTCTAGAAATTATTTTAGGCCTGTGTTGATGTCATCTTTCTCTAGAGAGCACACAAAACACGTGGGGCACAAACAATCTGGATCATGCTTCCAGTTTTACAACTTGTAAGTTTTCTGGGCAACTGAGAAAACTCAAAACTGGTCTGAAATCGATGCAAGAGCTATTTTACTTCTAATTCACCCTTACTGCTTTGACATGGTCCTTCACATCCAATCCTAAAGCAGAGGGACAGTTACCTGTACTCCCAGTTCACCCTCATTTTTTGGAATGGCCCTGCAGGGCTGTCAGGAGTGCAGTTCTGTCTCACAGCGGTCTTTTCCAGATTGGCAAACATTTCCAGGGTAAAGATACCCTGAGTGCCCAAGCTCACTCCTCTAAAATCCTCTTCTCTCCCAGATCTCAACTGGTTTCATATTATGTGATTGGCTCTTGAATGCTTTTAATAAGATATTAAGAAATATTTTATCAAGTTTTTAAAAATTGTCTTCTGTGGGAGGGTTGGTCAAAATACCTAGTCTACCATTACTAAAAACTTATAATTTTGTTCTTCAAAGAGCTAAACATAGAATTACAATATGACTCAGCAATTCCCCTCCTATGTATATACCTAAAAGAATCAAAAGTAGAAACTCAAATAGATACTTGCATACCCATGTTCATTGCAGCATTATTCACAATAGCCAAAAGGTGGAAACGACCCATGTGTCCATGAACAGATGAATGGATAAACAAGATGTGGTAGAGCCATAAAATAGACTATTACTCAGCCTTAAAAAGGAATAAAGTTCTGATACATGCTACAATATAGATGAACCTTGAAAACATTATGCTATTGCAATAAGCCAGACACAAAAGGACAAGTATTGTATGAATCCACTTATGTGAAATATTTAGAATAGACAAATTCATAGAGACAGAGATTAGAGGTTCCCAGTGGCTATGGTGGGGTGGAATAATGGAGAGTTATTGCTTAATGGTCATAGAGTTTCATTTCAGGTGATGAAAAAGTTTTGAATATAAATAGTGGTAATGGTTGCACAACAATGTGAATGTAACTAATGCCACTGCATTATACATTTAAAAATGATTTAAATGGAAAATTTTTAATATATTTTACCATACTTTTAAAAAGTAATGTAATATACTAAAAGTCATTGAATTATATACTCTAAACAGGTGAATTTTATGGCATGTGAATTATATCTCAATAGTGATGTTTGAAAAAAGGAAACCTACAATTATGCTTTATGAATATTTATCTCCCTGCTGCACTGTGAACAAATTGAAGCCAGGACGTACCTCCTTTCATCTGTATTTACCCAGTGACTAACATGTCTGTTATATGGCAGTCCAGTTGGCTGCATCTTCACTGAAGCCTCACTGATGATTAGCAGTCTTGCTAAATGACCCTTTGCCATAACAATTTTCTTCCTGACTCTGGTAGATGTGTTTACGTCTTTTTCTTACTCATTAGGGTGACAGACTTCAACAGGTAATATTTAAATGGAAGTGCAATTGTTTTTGCTTGCTTTTCTGAGTGATGAAACATTTCCAGTTTGTTATGAAATTGTAACTTCCTGAATATACCTAGCACATATTAATGCACAAAATTTTTATTTCCCTCTCCTTTCTTAATGTCCATATCACCACTTTTTTATTTAGTCTTTATGTCTTCAGAGATAGGTGTGACATAGAGAAAATTGTAACACAGCTCGCTTTTCTCTTGCTATGCAAAATAACTGTCAGTTTATCTTCTTTCGCTAAGGTTTTTAGAAACATGAACATTTTATTTGTTGACTCCCTTGACTGCAATGATAGAATGCAAACTTGAACTAGCTTAAGTAAAAGGATACTGCTAGAATGTTTCACAGCACCTGAGAACTGCCAACAGTGGTTAGGATGCTTTGGGTGCAAATAAATCTAAAATAAATAAAACTGGTTAAGCCATAAGGAAAAGTTGTAATGTTACATGGTTATAAGCAACCAAGTGAAAATCAGCCCAAGAGACTTACTTCATCTTCACCTGAGAAACTGGCCATTGCAAGTCTCACTATTGAGAGGCTACAGGTTGGGACATTCAGAGCTGTATCTCTTGCTCTGATTAAGAGGAGGATACTGAGCCCTAATCTCTAAATAAAGCATGTTTTCTAGAAATTGAAATTCCCTTCCTTAGTGGATTGATATATTTACAAGTAGATCAAAAGGGTTTGCACTAGGATTTGGAAAATTCAGGTTTTGGAAATGGAATCAGAGAAGCAAGACATGGACACAGGATTAGATATGTAAGAGATTTATGGGGGGAGATGTGTATGAAGGATAAACAGGAGGGAAGAGAAGTAGGCAGAGGGGGCCTCACCCTGATGCAGGTCTGCCACCTGTGAAAGGAGGCGGGCGGGGAATGAATATCAGGCGAGAAGAGTCTTACACTCCGCACAGCTCTGAGAAAGTTTGGGCAGGCCAGTGGGAGTCCCAAGTCAAAACTGCCCATTAGAGGAGTCCCACGTCTCACAGCAATTATCCAGTATTCATATGCAAGGGTAAGGGGCTCTGAATAGCCAAAACAATCTTGGAAAAGAACAAAGTTGGAGGACTCACATTTCCCAATTTCAAAATGTACTACAAAGCTACTGTAATCAAGACAGTGTAGTACTGACATTTAGACCAATAGGTCTAGTCATATAGGACTAGTCATATAGACCAATGGAACAGAATTGAGAGTCCAGAAATAAAGCTTTACATGTATGGTCAATTGATTTTTGACAAGAGTGCTAAGACAATTCAAAGGAGGAAGAACAGTCTTCAACAAAGGCGTCTGGAACAGCTGGATATATACCCACAAAAGAATGAAATTGGATCTCTACCTCATAACATCTACATAAATTAACGCAAAATAGAGTATACACCTGAATGGCAGAGCAAAACTATAAAACTTTTAGAAGAAAACTTAGGTGTAAATTTTTATGACCACAGGTTAGGTAATGGTCTCTTAGATTAGATACCAGGGCAAAAGCAACAAAAGAAAAAAAAATGGATAAACAGGACTTTCGGAAAACCGAAAACTTAAATTTTGCTGCAAATTATATCATCAATAAAGTGCAAAGACAATCCCCCTACCCACACAGCAGTAGGCTTCAACCAGGCAGTTTAGTAATCCCAGAGGAGAGAAGAAAAACCTGTTTCAGGAAAACGCCAGTCCTCGGATTGATTCTGATTGGACCAACCTTGGTCACATGCTCACCCTGAACCAATCACTGAAGCTAGAGGGGTTCAGCGTTCGCCCGAGTGGGTCACATGAAAGTCACGTGAGGCCCGAGTCACGTGTCACCTGAGCAAGGGATGAGAGGCAGCCCGACCAGAAGATCACATGATCTGAGCAAGTAGGGAGGGTGCGTGCCAGAGGTTACTGTCGGATGCTTCGGCCAGCAAAGGAAGCCATCCTGGGCAGAGGAGAACCGTAGATGCCACTGCCACGCCAGATGGGTGTTGACGCGGCTGTGTCAGCGCAGACGCGACACTGCGCTGCACCTGCTCTTATATTGCGTTGAGAAGAAGCCCTTAAGCCCCCAAGAGCTGGGGAGTCAGAAGGGTGCGGGATCCCATGGAGACTACCCACAAGGTCTGTACTCACTGGGGCACACGTGCCTCCCGTGTGTAAGGGGTGGCACACGCCGGCCGACGTGTGGCGCTGATCTGTGTGATGCCCAATCAAGCCTCACTTGCGTAACCTTGGAATCAGAGGCTGGGGAGGGCCTCCCCCGACTTCGCGCAGCGCCCCCCACCCCCGCCTCTGCCCACCGCCTTAAGGCAGAGGCGCCTAAACTGCACCAGATGGATGGCGACCAGATTTCTATTTTTACCATCTGCAGAGCAGGGGTCACAGCCTTCCCCCCGATTCTCTACTGCGGGATAATTCTCTGCCTCTGAAAAGGGTTTATTTCAGCTCTCTAGTACCAGCCCACCTCCCTTTCAGTGGACTTGAAAAGCTGCTCACCATTCTGCTGCCACTGCGGGGTAGGTGCTAGGAACCTTGCTAAAGTGTGGTTTGTCCTTGTGCTTACCCGTACATTGGACAAATGTCACCTGAGTGCCAATTACGAGCATCAATGGAGAACCAATTATGCAGGTTGTTGTGGTCACAGAGACGAATAAGATCCAGTCCCGGGCCCCAAGGAGCTTGACTTCTAGTGGAAAAGGGACATTTAAAGGAAGGATTGTAATAGACTGAAGTAATAGAACTGTGGGTGGGAGTGCATGGGAGGGCACAGGGGAAGGCTGATGCCACAAGGGAGCCAGGGCTTCAGAGGAGCGAGCAGAGAAATTGAAATGTAGACTTTTATTTTTAACAACACCACAAGTGAGTGTAGAAAAATTCAGACAATGCACAATAAGCAAAAAGAAAATAACCACAATATAGTGCTATCCCCAGGTTTCTCAGCTATGTATTACATATTGTTTTGAAACCTGCTTCTTGCTTTAAAATGTCATGATCTTTTCCAATCACAAGTATTTTTCTGCATCAGTTTTAATGGCTACATAGCATTCTGTTCAGTGCTTTTGAGGGTCTTTGGAAGAGTTCGGTAAGTAGCACCCATCTTCCCCCCCTCCCAAATCCATTGAGAAGTAAACAGTCGGCGGAGAACCAGAATGTCACCCTCATTCCTAGTTAAGGCGAGATTGGCAGGCATAGCTCACAGCCAGAGGGCAAGTGGGCTTGCCGACTCTGTTCCTTGGAAGTCTGTTGAGACATGGGAACCCACCCAAAGGACAGCTTTGGTCTGTGGAGCACACAACTCACTGCGTCCCGCCAGAACTGGCCCTGCCCAGAGACGTGACGAAAGGGGGCAACTTCTCTAAGCAGAGGGCCTTTGATCATCTCCTCCCAATGCCTGTCACCCACCAACTACGGTAACAGTGGCATCTACTCTGGGGAGGTGAAAGGAGTGGGAGAAGAAGCCAGGGGGATTGCAGAAAATGCCACATTACAGAGGCAAGGGAAGAGGCATTCCCGTGTGACATGTGAGGGTCCCAGTACTCATTTAACCAGTCCTCTATTGTTGTACACTTAGGTTGTTTCCAAACAACATTGACATTAAACATCTTTGTAGGCCGGGCGCAGTGGCTCACGCCTGTAATCCTAGCACTTTAGGAGGCCAAGGCGGGAGGATCGTTTGAGCTCAGGAGTTCGAGACCAGCCTTAAGCAAGGGCGAGACCCCATCTCTACTAAACATAGAAAGAAATTATCTGGACAACTAAAAATAATATAGAAAAAGTTAGCCGGGCATGGTGGCGCATGCCTGTAGTCCCAGCTACTCGGGAGGCTGAGGCAGGAGGATTGCTTGAGCCCAGGAGTTTGAGGCTGCTGTGAGCTAGGCTGACGCCACAGCACTCACTCTAGCCTGGGCAACAGAGTGAGACTCTGTCTCAAAAAAAAAAAAAAAAAAAAAAAAAGCAACAACACATCTTTGTAATTAACCTTTGTGTACATGTATGGAAAATTCCTTAAGATAAATCCCTAGAAGTGGGATTTCTGACCCACATGGTATTAACATGTTTAAAACTTTTGATACGTTTTGCCACATTTCCCTCTAGAAAGTTTTATCAGTTTACATTACCACTAGCAGTACAGTTTATAAGAACATGTTTCCTTAACACACACCCTCTCTGCCTGTTTAGTCCTTTCTTTTTGATCTTTGTGAGCTTGATGGGCAGAACATCTGTGCCTCAGTGTTTCCATTTTGAGCAGTCCTAATGGAGGAGTTTTCTTGGAGAACAAGGGGATAGGACATGGGAGAGAAACTGCTTGAAGAGACTGAACAATGTTTTCAAAGGCTTATAGCCCTGAAATCACTTTTGTCCATAGATTTTATTTTATAACCATGAAAGCATCATCATGAATTTGAGAGAGGATGATACTGGAAAAATACAATTACTTAATAGTTCTGAGGCCTGGGACGAGTTAAGCCTAAATGTCTTCATCATAAAATGGGACAAAATAACCCCTGCAAGAATGAGTGCTTGTAGGGACAGCATTTGACTCATAGTGCACAATGAATCAATAGTCTATGGGGCAGGGAGATCTGAGAGCAGGGAGATCTGGAATCATAGTCTCTGGGGCAGGGAGATCTGAGAGCGGCCTCCTTTCCCCTCGTCCCATCTTTGTGTGTATATCTGCCTGCCCCCGGGCCACACAGGGAAGGGAGGTGGTTGACAGTAATTTGGGCATTTCCAGAATTTCTGCCCAGAACACCACCTAGTAACTCTCTGGGCCCAGAATTCCTCTACCCAGTAGTCGGCCCGACAGCCCGTCACTGTGCCCCTCACAACGAAGGACCGACGGTGATGTTCTCAGACCCATCAGGGTGTGTCCACACCTGTGCGGAGTCGGCCAGGTGTGCTCTTCCCCTCCCATCCCCACCCTCGCCAGTGAAAGGCCGAGTCAGGGGAAGGGGAAGGGAGTGCCCCAGTTCTCCTCTCTGCCTCTGTTAGACTTCGGTTTCCACCTACAACCAGCCTTTGTCCTCGGACAGACATCTTAGAAAAGGTCTTGGCCTGCACCTCCAGTGCCTCACGGCATCTTGGCAGTGGGAGGCAGGCCCAGGCTCAGCCTGGAGCGCCTTGTCCTTGATTCTGGGCACGCCTCTCCCCAGGAGCTGCTTGGCTCAGAGTTGTAAAATCCCTTTTGTTTCTTCCTGGAAGTTAGCAAGGAAAAGAAGGTAGGAAACCTATATACACCTGTCCCTTCTGAAGACCAGTAGCATCCTAAAGGGAGATGGAATATCAAGAAGCTAAGGTACAGGGCCACCCTCTGAATGGAGAGGTGCAGGGCCAGAGAACTTACTAGCCCCGGTCGCTGGACGGCATTCATTGAATGTTTGATGTCCTTTGGTGCCATCTGACAGGTGCCCTCTCTCGTGTGTGTGTGTGTGTGTGTGTGTGTGTGTGTGTGTCTGCGAAAGGTTCTGGCCACAGGCAGGACCTTCATACATGCTGTGGGCCAGATTTTCATCTCTCAGTATAGGAAATTCCTGCCACAAACAGCATTAGAAGTTTATTTACTTACACATATAATTGTTTACATAGTTAATAATTTGGTTTATAGAATTCACCACCTGGCACAAGTACATGTTTAAAACATCCGTATACTGCAACTGCAAATAAATCACCTACTCAACAGTGGGCCTTTCAGGTGGCCCCTTGGTGTTCGTCTGAGGCCGCCCTTAGGCTGGTCAGAAATCGTTCCAACACTCACAGCCCCAGGCCCCGGCCACGTGGACGCAGCCGCTTGCTTTCAACAAATATTTATGGGGCGCTGAGTTGGCAAGCCGCTGTGTGCAGCAACACGGCAAATGCACGGATCCGTGAGCTGCCACCGCTGCCATCAGGAAGGGAAGGCGCAGACCAGCGTGAGCCTCTTCCAGGCAGGAGGAGGTGCCTGCCCGGAGCAGCATGAAGGAGGCTCCAGGGCAGGGCCAAGGCTGGGTGGGGGGAGGGCACCCCATTCTTCCCCAAAGCCAGTGCAGCGTCCACACTCGCCCCTCGTCCTGGCCCCCACGCTCCCACTCTCCGCCCCTGCACCAGGCGCTTGTCCTTCCTCCCTCTCCCTGGGAGCTCTTCTCCTCCCTGAGGCCTCAGCTCCGATGCCGTCTGCTCAGAGACCTTCCCAGGCCGTGCTGGCCCCTCGGTCGGTGGCACCAGCACAGCCAGCCATGCCTTGTCCTGCTCATTCCTTCAGAGCACTTACCAGAATCCCAGATGGTCACATGGCGTTTGAATACAGCCATGCATGGCTTGACAGCGGGGATGCATTCTGAGAAACGCATGCTAGGCGATGTCGTCATCCTGTGCCCGTCACAGAGGGCACGTTCCCACACAGGTGGTGGAGCCCACTCCACACCTAGGCTGTATGGGGCAGCCTGTTGCCCCCAGGCTAGAGCTGCACAGCGTGTGACTGTGCTGAATACTGTAGGCAACTGGGACACGATGTATCTACATCTGGACGTAGAAAAGGCTTGGTAAAAATACAGCATTATAATCTTAGGGGACAACCACCATATATTCAGTCTGTCGTTTTCCGAAATGTCGTTATGCAACACCTGACTATGCTTGTCTATTCGCTCTTCCCTGCTGAAATGTGAGCTCTGCGATGGCAGACACCTCCTTTGTCCGGGTCACTGCAGAATCCCCCACATTTAGAAAAGAACCTGACTCACCATGGTTACTCAAAAGTCACTTGTTCAGCAAAGGAATTATTCCTGCTATGTCTCGCTCACAGCCTAAGATGAAAATTGCTTCATTAAAGGAGATGAGTTTGCAGGAGCTGCCCTGCAGTTTAACTGTGGCTAGATGGGCTTCAGGGGGGTCCTTGGAGCACCTCAATTTATATGCAAACTTCACTGTGTATGTGCATTTTCCTGGGAGGAGCATCCACAGTTAGCTGCAAATTCCCGCAGGGATCTGTGACACGCTGCCTCCCCCAAAGAGGGGAGAAACCTCCGGTGGGTTCTCGTCATCCCCGCGGCCTGAGTCTGCACTAAGATGGGGGCGTGGAAGGCAAGGACAGGGCAGGGTAGGGCTCTCCTTGGGGACTGCTCAGAGCCTTGCGATTCCCGGGAGTTCCACCGAGGATGTTAGGAGGCACAGTTCATTAGGGCCGGGGAGGTTGGTAGTGATGGGACAGGCTCCGCACTGGGGCTTCCACCCCAGATTCACTGAGGAAATGTTTTCCACTGCTTGGAAAAAGGAAGGGGATCGGCTGGGTGAAAGCGCCTCTTACAAGTACTTAAATCTCAGCTCAGCTTATTTAGAGAGATTGTAGAAGAATCTTTTTTTCCTGAGTATTTATTTCATCTTTGCAATATGGAGAAACAGAGCTGGCTATTGTCCTCATGGTGCAGAAGCTTCTGTCTGCTCTGAAGGGTGCAGGGGAGACCCCTGAGATATGCTCTGGCCTTTGCAAAGCTTACTCCCCCTCCAGAAATGAATCCAAAGAGGGAAGAGGAAGCCTTCAGTGGCCCTGAAGTACCTAACTCTCCAGCGGTCCCTGCTCTGTGCAAGGCCAGGGGCTGAAGGAGGGGAAAGTGAGGAACAAACACAAGTAGCCACAGAGGCCTCCGTCCTCGCTGGGCCCAGGCGTTGGTGCCAGGTGCAGGGAGCCAGTCTGTGTGCGTCACCGGGATCCTCGCTCCTTGGCTATGGTCCACCGTGAGTCTGCTCATCCTGTTCCCAGCAGGGACACCACCCCAGCAGACCCACTGGCACCTTCTCCGAGGGAGTAAATAACCTCCTGGTGTCTCACACACAAGGGCTGGGACACAATTCATGCCTGAAAACGTGAAATTGGAGAAGAATTGAAATGAGCAGCCTGCGAGCGATATTGTAATTTCGGGGCTCTCAGGCCTCCAGGTGCGATTACGTTCAATCTCTGGACAACTGCGCAGCCCTCGTTGACGCCTTCCAGCTCCTAGACAGGCACAGGTGCGGCTCTGGGCCTCGCCAGCTCTGCATTTCCCGAGCTCTTCCCCTTTGGTCATTTCCTGCCCACCCCATGCACTTGCACTTGGAAGAGCCTGGAGCAGGGGCCAGATGTCTCTAACCAGGGACTGGTGTAGACAAAGGCATTGCTGAGGACCCGGGGCTCCCACTAGTCCCTCCGCTTGCTGCAGTCCCTAATGTTGGGTGAGTGTCATCCCTCAGGAGAACTAAATCAGACCGTGCCCTTTTGCTGGTATTATCACGCTAATCCAAGGCAAGATTTGGAATCTGAGAGAAATGTGCTGATCAAAATAACACATGAATGATATGAAAATGTTATTGAAAATAATCTTCCTTACATTTTATATTTTATATTTAGTGTGACCTTTATTCATATTTTATTTCCCCAGAACTAATCTTTTGCTTTCACGTTAAAAGAACCCCCCCAGAAGTTAACTTTGTGCTAACCTCTGTTTAATTCCTAAATCGCATTATCCATATCACAGAAGTTGACTGTAGCATTTGATACTAGAATTTAAAGAGGATTGGACTAGTCTCAATCAATTTGAAGCTAGATTTTTATCCTCAAACACACACACAGCCCTTCACAACCACCTTTTCACTTATATGATGTTCCTTCCAAGAAAATTAGTGTTGTATGAAAGACATTGTCCCGTAAAGAGAATTTGGAAGGAACACTTTTTTCCACGGTAATAACATTCTGATTTGAATTATTACTTCATTTTTTTCAAAGATTTTTCATGGTCAGTAAAAGTCAAAGCCCTTGGCATACAAAATGTTCAGTGTTCAATCCTGATACTGATGGTTCTATAGACACTGTGGGTGCTCCAGAAGAAAATTTATTAACCTTATGAATATGTAAACAGTCTTTAGACAATCCAAGCATAACCTCCACAATAAAGATACATCAATCTTGTTTTTTCCCCCTCAAAATGTTTTGGGGTGAAATTAGATATTATCTACTATAAAGCAGTCAGACTTTTTAAAAAGTAAATTTGCCAAATATTCCTTGTCTTACGAGATGAATGGTGGGGATGTTAAATAAGCAGAAGGCCATCGGCCTGACGTTGTCTCTGTACTTCTGAGTTCCTGCCAAATGAACCAAAACCTAACTTGGTACATAAATGAGCCAAATCCTAACTTAGGCACATATATTTTTTGGTTTGAATAGCTGGGTCCCAGCCAATCACAAACAGCTGAACTTCAGCCAGTTACAGGCGCCAACTGATCAGACCAGGCCCACGTGAGGCGAATGCCAGGCTGTAACCAATCGAGCTGTTTCTGGGCTTCACTTCCGTGTTCTGTCTGTGAACACTCCCTGCCCACCGAGCTCTCCAAATCTCCTCTGCCTTGGAGCGCTGCCTGACTCATGCATTGCTCTTTGCTCACACAAACTCTGCTAAATTTAATGTGTCTGAACTTTTTCTTTTAACATGGGATAGGAGAAAGGGAAACACTAAGGAAAAACAACCTTTTGTGAACCACGTACTTGTGAGCAGACACTGTTTGGCATAGGGCTTGTGCTGTGGTGGTGAGGTCACAGGAGGAGCACTCACGTGCACCAGGCACGACACACTCTATGTGAGTCAAAAATCGCCACACTTGCACGTTTTCAGTATTTTCTTGTTACCTGGATAGAGTTCAAAGGGCAAACTGTATGGTTCAACATCACACACCTGGTTCAGCATCACACACCTGACCATCATGGTATCCATCCAAAGAGCCAAGCGGGGAGGGGAGCTGATGGTCCGAACTGGAGGGTGTGGTCCTTCACTGAGCTCAGAGAAAAGGTCAGACACCCTCCTCCCCTGAAAATGCTGTGAGAGTCAGGGGCAGAACATCACAGCCTAGTGGTGGACCAGAAGATTGGGAGATTTGATTTAGGGTAAGGGAGTGAGTAGGCTTCTGGAAGCCGAGGGCGGCTGATGAGATGGAAGGTCTAAGAAAGGCTCACTTATGCTCCCACCAATGCTGCTGAGGGCTGGACAGGCCTTACAACTAGCTTCTGCCTGGGTTTTAGACTCTCTGGTCAGGTTGGAGGGAACTGGAAGAAGGAGAGGGCAGGGTTGTGAAAGCCAACGGGAGGCAGACAGGGGGCCCATGCAAGTCCCGGGGGCATTAGGGCTACTGGGCAAGTACCCTGCCCTCCCAGCACTTACATTCTAGCAGGAACACAGATAAAGAAGTTACGTAAACTGGGTTAAAAGGTAACAACTTCCATGGGAAAGGTAGGCACGGGAATACAGCAGCTGGGGAGGTCAGAGGCAGCCTCACTAGGAAGATGACTTGAGAGAGGACAGTGAAAAAGCCACATGGGTGTCTGGGGAAGAGCAGAGGGAACGGCATGTGCAAAGGCCCTGAGGTGGAAACAACCCAACCCTAGAAGGCAGTAGATGCCTACGTGAAAGCACAGAACTCTGCTGAATGCTATGGTATATTTTAAAGAGCAAAAGATACAGGGTTCCCTTTACCCTTACTATTATATGACGTTCTGCCACCTTTATAATGTAAGCACCTGTTTATGGTTTGGACCCAGGACCTAGAAATGTACCAGAAGGTAACTCAGACGACTGTGCTCCCCTTTCTTCTGTATTTTATTTGGAAACTATTTAAGTGTAGTTTATTACACTCTATGTGGTTTTCCAAACACTTTATAAGTATGCACTCCCTTAATCCTATTCACCGTGGGAATAGTACTATTGTTATTCCCATTTTACAGGGCGGTGAACTGAGGCACAGAGCGGTTAGGTTGCTTGTCTAAGATCATCCGGCTAATAAACACCAGAGCTGTGGTCTTGCACCTCATCTGTTTGCCTTTAGAGTCCATGCTCCCAACAGCAGCTCTGTGCAGCCCTGGCCAAGGCACCTTCCCCGCGAGGGGCATGCTGGAGCAGCTCGGACCAGCTCACAAGAGCCAGTGTGTGCATCTCTTCCTTTTCCTGTACGCAGTGACATCACTTTGGTAACGTGAAATTGGCCGTGGAGGGCGTGTTTACACCATGGAAACACACACACTGCAAGCCAGGGGTTTGCCTGCTGAAGAACTGGTCATTACGTGTTTACCAGCACACCACGAATCCCTTCCGCCGTTTGCACCCCACCTTGGGTTTGCGTCCTCCTCGAAGCTTCCCCTCACTTGCCCTATCAGACACCAGTTACTGCAGCTTCACCGGGCATTCTGTTGCTGTTACCTTGCAGCAGGGCTCACGTCTGCCAGGTTTGTTTAACCAGGGAAGTTAATGTCATCTTAGGTATTTTGAGTGCAGCATAGTGGCAAGGACATGGATTTTTGTGATCAGGTGGACCTGGGTTTGGATTCCAACTCAGCTCAGTGAGGTACGCAGTCGTCATGTACGCGGTGCATAAATGACTTCCTGTCTCTGTGCACCGGTCCGCCTCATCCAGAACATGCTTCGCACCTGCTGTGAAGCCTGTGTGGGGAGCAGAGTGCGGCCAGGTCAAATCCAAACTCGTGACCCTGCCCGCCCCGGCGGTAGTGCCTTCTTTCCAGACACTGTCTGTCATCATCTCGTCCTTGGTTCCTGGGGCTCCACCACATCCGTCTTAGGACCTCGACTTGCTTTTCCTTCTTCCTGTAACACTGTCCCCGCAGATCCACGTGACGGTGCCTCCCTTCAAGGGGCCAGCGCACGGCCCAGCACCCCCTGCTCCTGCTTCCCTGTTGCTGCTCACGTCACCACTCTCCTTCCCACCCCTCCTGTGTCCTTCATGGCACTCAGCGGGCCAGAAATGCTCTGACTCATCTGTCTGTTTGTGTTAAGAGCTGCCAATGTCTCCCTCCCCTACAGTGCAAGCCCCCCAGGGCAAAGCACTGTTTTATTCCTCACCGAATCCCTAGCACGCCGTAGAACAGCGTCCGGCATGACAGGCCCTCGGCAAAAAGCTATTGACTGATGCCCAGTGGACATCAAGTTGCCGCACACAGTAGGCTCAGAGTGACGGCTCAGCACACACTGGGCGAACGGTGTTGGGAAGGATCTTCCAGCACCTGGAATCTCACGGAGCAGAGATCCGTGGTGCCTTTGCCACGCGCACAGCTGTGTCCAGGCCAGTGTGGACGTGAGCTGCTCCATCCACCCGAGGGGACCTGGGCCCTGCACTCTATCCAGATGGAGAGAGGAGAGTTCAGCAGAAGTTGCGTCGTCAAATATTTATCAAAGGTTTTCAGTTTGCCGAGTTGCAGTTCGAGCAGTCACAGAGCAAACCACTGTCTTTCAAGTGGCGTCTGGCAGGATCGGCAGCCTGTCCCTGGATGGTTAGAGGGATCGTGTGGGCAGAGGCGGCGCTGCTGTTGAAATCAAGTGTAGAATTTCCTGACCTCTGAGCCTTTTTTCTTAACTCTTTACATTTCAGCTGCTGCAGTCAGCAGACGGTCCCTTCTCCGTTGTCACCCTACGTTTAAGGCATCAGGACATCCAGCATTTTGTCTGGAAACCGCCAACCTGATCGTCAGTCATTCAGAGACCTCCTGCCCTTCTGGAGTTGCCTCCCAAAACCTCAGCATTTTTTGATAAAGTAGCTTATGGTTTTTCATGATGCCTACATGGAAAGTGGCCTAAGAGAGGCCCAAAGGAAGTCAGATTAATCTTGCAAGAGGCCAGCAAGAGTTCATGGGACTGGATCTACTTCTTGTACATTAACCATGCAGAGCACTTAGCAGGCCTTGGCAGAGGCCATCCTGGCCCTGCAGTGGCAGCTGTCTGTGCCCAGCCTTGATGACGCCCGCTACATCACGCCTCGTGCCACACGCTTATTCACTGTAATCATTACCACTGCCCAGTGTAAAGCACTAGCGATTCGGCTTCCAAATTGTAGATCGCTCAGTGGGTGGAATCATCATCAGAGAGCAAGACAGAGTTTTCTGAGCCGATCTGGGAGGCATTTGGTTTGCCGAGCCAGACCCACGTGGGAATGAGGAATGGGGTCTGGGTGCCCAGCGGTGGTGAGTCCAGTTCCCCGGCTATTTACCATGTCCCTGTGCTGTCCCTGTCACTGGCACTCGGGTGATGGAGGAGGGGTAAAGTCCAGGATGGTAGGGCCCGGCTGTGATCTGGGACCTACGCGTGCTTCAGCTGCAGTAGTTCTGATGCTGTAAGACGTGGCCCCGGCGTCGGAGTCTCGCCCCTCTGACCCCAGGTGTCCCCCGGGCGTCCGCCTCTCCTGGACCTTGACGCACCTTCTCTTCACCTCCAGCCCCAGAGCCTGAAAGAACAGCTGGGCAGCTGGCAAATTTCATTCAGGTGCGGGATTCCATGTGCTTAACGGCAATTCTTTTTGCTTGGATTTCTGATGTTACCATTTTGGGCAACCTGTTTTTGTAGAACTCATTTCTGTCCTCAAGCTGCCTCGCCTTATGCATTGTGTGAGCCAAATCATTAAACTCTGGCGTTTGTTTTTTGTTTGTTCCTTTTGGCCACAAGTAAATACATGATTAAGCAATAGCTCCCTACAGCTCTTGGATTATGCAATAGAAAAATACCAGTGATTTAATTTTAGTTTTCATGTAATTGGAAAATGGTTTCAAATATAATGAAAAAAACGTAATATATTTTTTAATCTGTAAAACAAGAATTAGAATGTTGTTTCTCATCTAACTCTCTGAAAGTCCCAGGGCTGGTGCCTGGCTTGTGCCCTTGGCCAGCCTCACCCAGTGGGTCAGACTCATAGCATGGTCCCTCCCAGTTAGACGGAATTTCTCCAGGTTCTCTGAACACGTCGGAAGAAAGTCACGCATGCTTAATGAGTACTTTTCGTGTGCCAGCGAGGTTCTAAGGGTTTTACGTATACTGGCATGTATAATACTCGAAACAACTCTGGGAGGGTGGTACTGTCTTTAACTCTCACATGTTCATAGATGAGGACAGTAAGGCACAGAGAGGTTAAGTAGCTTGCCAGGGGCCACACAGCTTCAAGTCCAGAGTCCCCGCTTTTCATCAGCCTTTGAGAGCTGCCCCCTCTTCCTTGGCCGCCTTCACCCCTCCTCTGCCCAGGGAAGACCCCACTGCTTCTGTAGGAGCCCCCAGGGCATCCGCCCCGCCAAGTCTTCCCTGTTGGTTTGGGCGGCCACCTCCACTCACGTCATGGACTTCCACTTCCACCTCCCTGTTTCTGCGGCCCGGCTGGAGTTCACGGCCTCCATCTTTCACACTGCAGGCGTCCAGCACGGCTGGGCACACAGCTCGGTGTGCGTTTGCTGAAAGCGGCAGGGCTGTGTCACCCACGGGGCTGCTGAGGGCCCCTGCTGTCCTGCCCGAGCCTTCCGGCCACAGGCTCCCCCGGCCCCTCCGGCAGGCCTTCCGGTTGCTCCCTGTGCTGTCCCTCTGCCTCCCACTGCTTTCAGCTCTTCTCTTGGCTTTTTGTGAAGACGTGGGCAGAAAACAGACCACAGGAAATCATAGAAAGACCAGGCATCGGAGGCAGTGGGCAACGAGCGCGCGAACAGTCTTTAGCATGAGGCTTGTCACAACTGTCAGGGTCCTGGTGAGGGTGGGGACAGGCAGTGCAGTCCTTGAGAGGTGGTGTCCCGACAGCGACGGTCTGGAGAGGCTTGTTCAAATCTGCAGCCCCTCTCCCACCGAGCAGGCCCCAGCTCTCAGAGGGTCATTACCGCCCTGCGGTGTGGGCCCCATCCTGCTGTCCTAGAAGGGCCACCCCAATGGCCCTGAGGCCTCTTGGCATCGCACAGCCCTGTCCCAGCACCCCACGGCCACACCAGTCGGTGGTCTCCCGTGTCCAGCTGCCGAGGGCCTGGCGCTCAGCCCACGCTGAGCCTCGTCACCACTTGCACAAGCCCTGCCGCTGCCTCTCTAAAACCAGGACCCGAACTGCCCGCCTTTGTGGTTGCTTTCTTTCCAGTTCCCTCCATCTCATCTAAACCTCTCCACCGTCGGAGGGCCCTGGCCGTGGTCTCCGGGGGCTCGTGAAGAGACCTGGCGCTTCCCTGGCCCATGACTCGAGACCTCAGCTATGCGATTCAGAATTATTTGTGCTTCCTGCGGTTGTTCGGCCGGATCACGTTGCAAGCTCACATATAATTTGTTGGCCTTTTCCACTCCCCTGAGGTCTCTTTCACTGTTTGTATTTTCCAGATACTTTATCTCCTTGCCATTAATAACTATGTTTGGGATTCTTGTCCTCTTTGGTGCAATAGCTTGCATTTTTTCCACATGGGACCTCCTTTTATTTACTGCCCTTAATTATCGCCTCTTGCTTTCTGTGTCCTCTTCTCCTCCTGAGTGGGAGGCCGATTTAGTTTCAGGTCGTGGACAGCCAGCCACCCCAGTCTCCTCAAGGCGATGTCAAAGGGAATTGACTCAGCCGTGGGGCCATGGCCTGTCCCGCCTGAGCCAGAGCCGTTTGCTCAGCTTCTCCAGGTCCTGCCCCAGGGCCCATCACTGAAGCTGATGGAAGGACCCGGGATGCGACCTGTGATGAAAACGTAGAATAACTGGGACCACCGCGCTGGGAAATAGACGCGATGACCTTGTTCCTGTGGGCGCGGCGTTACTGTATCGCAGTGGGGGCCAGTCCCATTTCTCCTCTTTACATGATGTACGTCAGTTAATGCTAGAGGAAGGGGTTGCAGTTAGATTTCGGGAAAAGCTTCCCACTAGTTAATCCAGGGGCGCGAGATAGGACAGAGGATGGTTTCCTGGTGTGTGTTGGGGTGGGGCAGGGGGGTAGTTCTATTCCTGCAAGATCCTTAAAAATAAAACTGGGATTATTCTCCCCAGAAGGGCCCAAGTCCAGCCCTTATAAAATGGCATCCTTAATATGTTTAGTCTCTCTCAACATCTGGCTTCGATTCCAGCCCTTTGGACTTTGTTCTCATATTGTTCTTTCCTTCTGTTTCATAATAACCCTTTATCTCAGTATCTTTAGAGTTTTTTTGAATGAGGAACAAGTGAGCCTCAACAGGTTTACAACAGGCATTCTTGATCTAGGAATCTTGGTTGATCTTCACACGTCATCTCAGACTTTGCCATCTCGGATCTGAGATCCCACCTGAAACCCACAGCTTCAGAACCAACCATGTCAGGAGGCAGCAACTCCAGGGAGGGATCTCAGCTGTGGGACAACTGGAACTAAATCCCTGCGCTGCTGGCACTTCCTAACTACTGCACCCGAAATGTCCTGCTACCATGGTGGTCACTGCAGGAGAAGTGGGGAACACGGTGCCTGAAACAGATCATGTGATCGACGAATACATTGGTGGTTTATGGTGATGATAACATGGTGACAGAAATGATCCTAAGTCAGTTATTTTCCCCCCCTAGGTCTCAATTTTCCCATATTGACATATTTATATTCAGGACTTAATTATATACACAGGTATACCTCAGAGATATCGGAGGGTCAGTTCTAGAGCACCACAATAAAGTGAATATTACAATAGAGCAAGTCACACAACTTTTTTGGTTTCCCGATGCATATGAAAGTTATGTTGATATTATACTGTAGTCTGTTAAGTGTGCAGTAGCATTATGTCTAAAAATGTATATACCTTAATTTAAAAGTACTTTAATGCAAATATATGCTAGTGATCATCTGAGCCTTTAGTGAGTCATAATCTTTCTGCCAGTGGAGGTCTTTTCTGGGTATTGATCAGGGTGGTCATTGCTGAAGGTCTGAGCTGTTGTAGCAGTTTCTTAAAATAAGACAACAATGAACTTTGCCACATCAATTGACTTTTCTTTCATGAAGGATTTCTCTGTAGACTTCGATGCTGTTTGCTAACATTTTACCCACAGTGAACTTCTTTCGAAATCAGAGGCAATCCTCTCAAACCCTGCTGCTAATTTATCAACTATATTTTTGAAATATTCTAAATCCTCTGTTATCATTTCAACAATGTTCATGGTATCTTCACTGGCAGTAGATTCCATCTCAAGAAACTACTTTCTTTGTTTATCCATAAGAAGCAACTCCTCATCCCTTCTAGTTCTATCATGAGCTTTCAGCCATTCAGTCCCATCTTCGGGCTCCACTTCTAATTCTAGTTCTCTTGCTATTTCCACTACATCTACTGTTATTTCTTCCACTGAAGTCTTGAACCCCTCAAAAGCACCCATGAGGGTTGGAATCAACTTATCCAAACTCCTGTTCATGTGTATATTTTGACCTCCTCCCATGAATCACAGATGTTCTGATGGCATCTAGAATGGTGAATCCTGTCCAGAAGACAGATTTTAAATTTACTTTGCACAGATCCATTAGAGGAATCACTTTTTATGGTGGCTATAACTGTATAAAATGTATTTCTTAAATAATAAGACTTGAGAGTTGGAATGACTCCTTCTTGATTCATGGGCTGCAGAATGGATGCTGTGTTAGCAGGCACGAAAACAACATTAATCTCCTTGTTCATCTTTATCGGAGATCTTGGGTGATCAGAAGAATTGTAAATGAGCAGTAATATTTTGAGAGGAATTTTTTTGAGCAGTAGGTCTCAAGAGTGGCCTTAAAATATTCAGTAAACCATGCTGTAAACAGATGTATTGTTCCATTTGCTTTGTTCCATTTGCATAGCACAGGAAAAGTAGGTTTAGCATCATTCTTAAGGGTCCTGGGATTTTCAGAATGGTAATTGAGCACTGGCTTCAACTTACAGTCACCAGCTGTATTAACCCCTAACGAGAAAGTCAGCCTGTTTTTTGAAGCTAGGCATTGACTCTTCTGTAGTTAGGAAAGCCCTGGATGGTGTCTTCTTCCAACATAAGGCTGTTTTGAGAATCTGTTGCTTACTGTAGCCACCTCCGTCGATTATCTTAGCCAGACCTTCTGGATAACTTGCTGCAGCTTCTAGATCAGCACTTGCTGCTTCACCCTGCACTTCTATGTTATGGAGACGGCTTTCGGCTTCTTTCCTTAAACCTCATGAACCAACCTCTGCTGGCTTCAAACTTGTCTTCTGTGGCTTCCTCACGTCTCTCAGTCTCCACAGAATTGAAGAGAGTTAAGGCCTTGCTCTAGATTAGGCTTTGGCTTAAGGAAATGTTGTATCTGGTTTGATTTTGTATCCAGACCACTAACGCTATCTCCGTAACAGCAATAAGCTGTTTTACTTCCTTATCATTTGTGTGTTCACTGAAGGAGCACTTTTGATTCCCTTCAAACTTTTTCTTTGCGTTCACAAGTTGGTTAACTATTCGTAGCTTTCTACATGCTTTCCTCACTAAGTTCAATCATCTCTAGCTTTTGCTTTAAAGCGAAAGATGTGTCTCTTCTTTTTACTTGAACACTGAGAGGCCGTTGTGGGTTATTAGTTGGCCTAATTTCAATACTGTCGCATGCCGGGGAGTACTGTTGTTTGCCTGAGGAGGGGGAGAGAGATGGAGGAACAGCCGGTTGGTGGAGCAGTCAGAACACACGCACCATTTATCGATCAAGTTCACCATTGTATGTGGGTGCAGTTCGTGGCACCCCAAAACAATTACAATAGGAACATCAAAGATCACTGATCACAGGTGACCATAACAGATATAATAATAATAATGAAAAAGTTTGAAATATTGCAAAATTACCAAAATGTGTCACAGAGACCCAAAGTGAGCATGTTCTGTTGGAAAAATAGTGCTGATGGACCTGCTCCGTGCAGGATTGCCACAAACCCTCAATTTGTAAAAAACGCAACATCTGTGAGTAGCAATAAAATGAAGCACAATAGAACAAGGTATGCCTGTAAGGTCCTGTCCAACCCAGATTCACTCTGCAGGTCTAAGTCCGAGCCCAATCACAAGTAACCAGTTAGACACCCCCGAGAGACCCTGGACCTCAGGCCCGGGGCATTACCAATGCCATGGGCTTCTTAAGTCTGGAGGGGCTCTCTGCCCCTCTTAACACCACGGCCAGGTACTTTTGCTACACTTAGGAAAGCATTTGGCTTCCTCTGACTGGTAATGACAGGCATTCCAAAGGAGGTTTCATTCTCATCTTCAGGCTACAGTGATTTCAGATGCTTTAAACTCAGTGAACCCCACAGGAGTGGGGCCCATTCCTGTCCCCTGGATGGGGTGTGACCTCACTCACGTGGACAGCTTGTCCAGCATCCTTCTAGAACTTGGGTCTCAGTAAGCATGATGAGAAGTTTGACGTGAGAAACACAAGCTGGCTGATGCAGGGGAGAGGAAGAGGTGGGAAGGGGAGGCAATGCTTCCGCACATGGCAGAGGGTGCCCCTTTGAGTTTGGCATGAGGAAGCTGAATGCCAGCCCACCCTAGAGGAGATGCACAGTGCACCTGTCGCCCTCTGCCCTGTCACATCCCCTCATCTGTCATCCCCTGCTCTTACCACTCACATGACAGTGCTGCCCACCTGCTGCCCAGCCGGCCCCGTGTTTCCTGCCCACGGGGGAGGCCAGTATCCCGGCACGCAGGACCCATCGCATGGTTTGCGGGCCGCAATAATTTTAAATGAAAATATGGATCTCTTGTTTAAAAAATCATGAAGAGGGTGACAGCAGGCCAGGCATGAGCCCAAGGACAGGCCCTTCTGAGCACAGGCCATAGGCACCTGCCCCAGCCACATGCCCTGAGGCTGGTCCTGACCCCAAGATGTCATCAAAACAGCTATAAGGCCAAGGAGGGTCTGTCAACACTCAGGCCCAGACCAAATCTGGGTCACGTTGCCCGTGCCCACACAGAGCGCCATGCACGCGCCCACGGCGGGTGCACAGGCCTGCGCCTCCCGGCCCTCCCCCTGCAGGCCAAGGGCAGGCGGCCTTCTCTGAGGGCCCTTTGTCTGAAGATGAGAACGTGCAGGGTGCTGCGGGTAGAGAGCTAAGCTCCAGCGCCCAGGCGGAGGGAGGGCGGGGAGGGGGCGCACGGGCCTGCTGCCTGGAGGGACTTCACAGGATTGTGCGCCCAAGGCCCTCAAAGAAGCCACAACAAAGAAGAGATTCTTCCTCTCCGCACCTCGTGCTAAGATGACTGGTATCAGGTTAATCACCCTGGCCTACCTGCTGAAAAGAAAAAACACAGGGCTGGGTTTAATAGCTTGCACGGGGCCAGAGGGGCGCCCGGAGTGATAAGTCGCTGGGAAAGGCACCCTTGGGCAGTTCTGCATTTCCAAGGTAGAGGCTATAACTGGCCTGGTGGCTCCCTATCTCTGAGCAGGTGCTCCAAGGCCAGCTCCCCCCACCCCCCAGGAGAGGCTCTGGGTGCCAGCAGGCCGGGGGCACGGCTGGTGACAGTGACGGCAGGAGGAGTTCTTGCCCAGGCCCTGCTAAAGGCCTATCAGGAACCAGGCTGACGAGTGTCAGAGCTGGCTTTCTCAGGATGCCCTGCCCAGGTTGTCCCGCCACCATAAAAATCAAATGAAAACTTGAACAAACAGATCAGACAAATACCTTTTCTTTCCTGCAAGCATTAGAGCATGTCTTTCCAGGAGGGCTTGGCATGGAGTCCCAGTGGTGAGTTCTCAGGCGTGGGCGTGGGCGTGGGCCTCTGCGGGGCGTGGGGCTCCTCCCAAGCCGCCTGCCTCGCCTTACCCTCCAGCCACTGTCTCCTGTCCCCTGCTCAGCAACTTCCCAACAGGCCGCCACGTTGCACAATGTCAGCTGCCGGTGCCCTCAGCATTGTTCCTACTAAGCATCTCCTACGTCCTCTGCTACTATACATTACACCTGTGGAAAACAGACACCTATATAATCACGCCTCAGAACAAATAAAATATCAACAGTCCCCCACAGTTGCTTCAGAGATCTTTTTTAAAAAATTGCAGTTTCTGAGACTCCCCACCTCACGCCCCAACCCTTTACCCTACTTTTTTCTTGAGAGCTACTATTCACCGTCTCGATAGTTTGTTTCCTTTTCTCATCAATAATAACACCAATCTTTTATTAGTTATGTGCTGCAAATATCTTCTCCCTCTGTGTGGTTTGTCTTCTCAGTTGGTACCTGGTGACTGTTGGAATAGACGAGTTGTGAACCCGAATGTCGTCGTCAAGCTTGTCCATCTTCTTTAGAGCTTGTGTTTCTTAATGTTGCATTAACAAATCTTTTTCCAGGGAACACTTTCCAGTTGTACCACTCTCACAAAAAGAAATGTTAATTGTAGCATCTGAAACCTAAAAGACTCTCTCCGGGAGGATTGTCAAATAGTGCTAAAAAAATAAAAAGAAAATGTGAAAAAAAAAAATCTTTTGCTACCCAAGACCAAAAGCGATATTCTCCTTTATTTTATTGTAAAAGTTTCAAGTTTTGCTTTGAACATTTAGATCTTTAATTCACACGGAAAATTTATTTTCATCGTGGAGTGAGCTAGACCTCCAAATTTATTTAAAAATCTTCACATAGAAGGGCCCTCCGATCTGCAGTGTCACCTGCCACCGAGACTGTTTTCCTGTGTCGGTGGCTGGTGCCTGCATTCTGTTATGTTCCCTCCGTCCGTTTTGCTAACAGAGTACTGCCGTAATTACGTCCTCTCTGCAGTGTCTTCCGACCCTCTGTACTTCCAGAAAAACAGAATCAGCATATCAAGTTCAATAAAAGAGTCATCAGGGTTTTGATTGGAGCTGTGTTGAATTTATTGTGAGAAGTGTGTTAAAACCTCCCACAGTAAAGATCAGTTAATCAATTTCACTGAGTAATTCTGTCCATACTATGTATTTTGTCCATATTTTATTTGTCCACTTATATATTTGAGCCTATGCCATTAGGTTCATACATTGCTATATTTTCCTGGGGTTTTTTTTTGTGTGTGTGTGCGTGTGTGATATACAATGATCTTTAACAACCCTAATAAAGACTTTTTGCCTTAAAGTTCATGTGGCCTGATGTTAATCCCAGCTCTCTATGCTAGATCAGTACGTGCCGGGATATTGTTTCCCACCTGTTAACTTTACTCTTTCATTCTTTTGTTTGAGGTACGTCTCTTGTACACAATCCATAGCCAGATTTTGTTCCTTATTTAATCTGATAGTCTGTGCATTTTAATGTTGAGTTTAGATAATTTATTCTAACTGTGGTTATTGAGATATTAATATTATTTTACATTTCCTATTTACTGTCTTTTTTCTTTTTTGTCTCCTTTCCTGCCTTCTTTTGGATTTTTCAAGTTTTCTTTATTCTCTTTCCCTCCAGTGGTTTGGCAGTTATATCATCTATTTCCTTTTCTTTTAGTAGATTACACTTAAATTTTTAAAATACATACTCGACTTAATGAAGGCTAATGTTAATATCTTTCACCACCTTCTCAACAATAGAAAGACCTTAAGAACTTTAACTCTGATCTCATGCTCACATCTTTCATTTTATTACTGTTCAGAATTTTAGTTCCACGTTTTTTTAAACAACTTTGCTGACGTATAGTAGACAATAATAAAATGGACCTATTTAAAGTGTAAAATGTGACATATTTTAACATGTGTACACATCTCACCACAATCAAGATAATAAACATCCACTTTGTTTTCAAACCCCCAATTGGCTATTATTATTTTATACAGCAAATGCAAATTAGTTTGCCCAGATGTCTTTATTATTTATTTATTTGCTCACCACGGTTTCTTTCACCTCACTCTTTCATCCAGGTTAATTTCTTTTTTCTTGAATGAAAATCAGGTCCCTCTTCTGGGGAAAAGTCCCCACGAGAGTGATAGGTCACTATGTCACCCTCAGATACAAAAGAGACAACACGTGTCTGGTTTGATGCTGAAACAATTTCCGAAAATGTAGGTGAAAGTCAGAAATAAATGTGTCAGGACTGGAAGGCAGGCTACATTAAGCCCACAACTCAATGAACCACACAGGTGCCTTTCCTCATTTAATAACATGTTCAACAAATATGTGTTAAACATCTGCTATGCACCACGTAATGTTCCAGTCTTGGGATTTAATGATGACTAAGACAGACAAGGAACTTAATCATTGTAATGGGAGGCAGACTACAAAAAACAAACATTGTACATTGATCAACGCTAAACTTTGTGAAGGAAGTCAGTAAGGCCATGGGGGTATAACAGGGTGATGTGCAAAGATACAGGTGGTCAGGGAAGGCTCATGGAAGGGTGCACCTGAGCTGCAGTCCCTGGTTAATGCTAAGTCAGCTGTCGTGGGGTTCGGGGGAGGGGAAGAAGCAGCACAAATGCCCAGGCGTGGAGGGCAGGGGAGCAGTGTGGCTGGTCAGAGCCAATGTGACAGCAGCACGAGATGATTGGCAGGTGGGTGGGGACAGCAGCCAGAGATGGTTGGCAGGTGGGCGGGGACAGCAGTATAGGGCCATGTAGGCAGGAGAGCGGGGCTGTAGTTTATTCCAAGAATCATGGGGCTGTGAGGATTGGAGAGTGAGTCATTCATTCATTCATTCAGTCAGTCGATGCTTAATAAATGCCCAAATGGGCCAAGAACTATTCTAGGCTAGAAATATAAAAATGGAAAGACAAAATTCTTGCTTGCAGCCCAACAGGAAGAGCACAGGCACACACATAATCAGGAAATTGCTAAAACACAGGTATAACGGTGGAAACTTTCAGGGACAGAGTATTTTAAACTGTGAAAAGAGTTTACGGGAAACTGCGCAGGGATTAGTGACTTGAGAAGTCTGAATTCCCCAGTGGCCCAGGAGCTGGGTGCTGGTGGGGCCGCTGTAGGCAGAGCAGACATCGTGCTCAGAGACGTGGGGAAGCCCAGGTCGGCTGGGCAGCCTGGGCCAGGGGTTTGGGGCGTGTCGGTGGGGTGAGAGGTTGAGAAGGGCCTTGATTGCCGTGCTAAGGAGTCTGCGCTGGGCACTGCAAGATCCGCGAAGCACCCAGAGCTGGAGCAGGAGGTGCTTACCCACATCTGCACACCTGGCAGTGTGGGAGTTGGGATGCAGAACGGACCAGCGCTGGGTCTCTGGGTCTCTGACCGCCTGTCTCGGCTCAGGGGTGAATCGTGGTTGTTGCAGAGAGAGCCCTTTGCGGCCGGTCAGTCTCGCAGGCACAGAAGCTGGTGCTTGTGGGCGATCAGCACAGGTGGAGTCTTCCTGTTGGTCCAGCTCTCCCTGAATACACACGGGTGGCCAAGTCACCCCAAGTATCCAACACATGACTCCTCTACTAACTGAAAAGGCAGGACTTGAGGATAAAATTCAGTATGGAGTAGGAGGAAGATCAGTGTGTTTGGAGCCAAGAGACCAAGGGTGAAGTTGGGACTGCCTAGGTCCAAGTGGCATTTGTGAATGAAGAGGTGAGTGGTCCAGTGTTTGGATCCGCCACGGTCGCCCTTCCCAGGGCTCCCTCTCCGCGCTAGAGGCAACCTCCTCGCAACTCCCGGGCCCCAGGATCTCCCTGCCAAAGTGACCCGGCCAGGCAATCTCTAAGGTTCCTTCCAGCTCTGTCCTGGGGCTGTCAGGGGAAGCAAGGAGTCCTTTGCTCAGCTGGAACAACCCTCTAACTTCATTCTGCTCAGACACAGCCATGAAACTGGGGCTCCTCCCCTGTCACTCAGTGTGGAAAGTCACTAACTGCACTGCACGGCAGAAAGATCTTGGGTAGGGAGTCAGCAAAAGTCTTCAAATCTCAGCTCTGCCACTTCCAGGGTGAAAACATTTTCAACACACCTTCTACTACTTTCTACTCTTTACAGACTGTAGGGCCGGTGAGCTCCTCTCTTTCAGTGCCCACTTTTTCTTCTGTAAGAAAAATTAGTAACACTGCTCAGGACGGACGTGAAGGTCAAATGGAACAAGGGATGTTGAAGTGCTCAGTAAGAGCTGAGTGCTTTTCCAATGTCACAGATTGTTATCAGGAGAGCCCCGGGTGAAGACTCTGGATTTGAGATAGTCATGCATTGCTTAACGATGGGGCTATGTTCTGAGAAATGAGTCATGAAGCAATTTTGTCACGGCGCAAACATCATAGAGTGTATTTGCACACACCTAGGCTAGATGGTGTAGCTTATTGCCCCCGGCTACAAACCTGCACAGCATGTTACTGCACTGAACACTGTAGGCAGCTGTACTGCAAGGGTGAGTATTTGTGTATCTAAACGTAGAACATTTACAGTAAAAATATGGCATAAAAGATTAAAAATGGTACACCTGTGTAGGGCAGTTACCATGAATGGAGTTTCCAGGACTGGAAGTTGTTCCAGGTGAGTGAGTGAGTGGTGAGTGCATGTGGAGGCCCAGGACATTGCTGTGCACTGCTGTGGACTTTAGCAACACTGTGCACTTAGGCCACACTGAATTTATTTAAAAAATTCTTTCTTAAATGATAAATTAACCTTAGCTTACTACAACTTTCTTACTTTATGAACTTTTTAATATTTTTAATTGTTTGACTCTTGTAATAACACTTAGCTTAAAACACAAAAACATTGTACAGCTGTACGAAAATATTTTCTTTATTTATTTACTTACTCTATAAGTTTTTTTCTATTTAAAAAAATTTTTTTTCTTACTTTTAAACTTTTTTGTTAAAAACTAAGACATAAGCACACATGTTAGCCTAAGCCTACACAGGGACGAGATAATCAATTCCACCTCCACATCTCATACCATTGGAAGGGCTTCAGGGGCAGTAACACACATGGAACTGTCATCTCTTATGATAACAATGCCTTCCTCTGGAATCCTTCCTGAAGGACCTGCCTGAGGCTGTTTTACAGGTAATTTTTTTTAATAAGCAAAAGGAATACATTCTAAAATAATTATTAATAGTATAGTATAGTAAATATATAAACTGGTAATGTAGTTGTTTATTATCATTATCAAGTATTAAGTACTGTACAAACTATATGTGCTAGACTTTTATATGACTGGCAGCACAGTAGGTTTGTTTACATCAGCATCACGTGAGTATGCATGGCACTGTGACATAACAATGACTACATCACTAGGCAATAGGACATTTTTAGCTCCATTATAATGTTATAGGACCACCCTTGTATATACGGTTTGTCATTGACAGAAACACGATTATGCAGCACATGACATATATTCATCGCTTCTGATAGAAATGGCCAGTGTGTAAGGTCTAGCTGTTAAGTATTGAGATTGTTTTTGTTCATTTGTTTGTTCGTTTTAAAAAACAAGCCTTGAATACCCAAATGAATATCATTAACTTCAAAGATGTCCTTTGGTTGGACAATTCATCATTCTGATAATGTTGCTGTTACTTAAAACTTCTTTGAAATGTATCTTCTCGAGCTGTCGCCAAAGCTGAGATATCCTTGGTGGTAATAACTCTTTATTCATTGGATTGAACTGAACTTTGATGAAAATCCAATAATTATACCCATGAAGCTATAGATTATGAATATAAGGGTAGATCAAACTAGATAAGTCAAATGTGTTTAAAAACAATGAGGGTGCAGGATAAAAGCCTACATATTAGGTACAATGAACACTATTCTTGTGATGGGCACACCCAAAGCCCTGATTTAAGGATTATACAAGATATCCATGGAATAAAAACACTTGTACCCCTGTAATAAAAATAAACAAAAATTAAAATAAAAAAATGAGGAATATCTCCTATGCCATGAGTTTTCCTTATGTTGTATGTTTTTCTAAAATTCAAATTGTACCATTTGTTTGTATTACTAGAAGTGTGGATATTGACAAATTAATTGGTTTGCTTATGAAATGGCACATTGAGAATAAGAGAAATGTCCTGGCTGATGGCATTGCCAGGACCCCGAATCCCAAAGTTAGGGAGCAATGCAGTATTGTGTTTAGAATGAAAACAGATTATTCCCCCTGAAGTGATTTATAAGATTAAGTAGGTGGGGTTCGATTTATGCTTGCAGGGACTTTGTTTTGAGTCTTGGGGAACAAGTTTCTACTGGACTCGGGAAAACGATGCTTGGGAAGCGTAGAAGACACAGGTCTCACTCATTCTGTTCTGCGTCACCGGGAGACCTCGGGCTCTGTCTGTGCATCGATTCACCGCAAAGGGATCCCACTTCCTGGACAGCTGAAGAGAAGGGAGCGTACAGGGGCTCTGCCGGTCCCAGCCCACTGAAATCCCACAATAGCCTGTGTGCCTAAGAACAAATGATAATAGTGTGTTTTAATGTAAGGGCTCACCTCAGAAAAGTCATGTTGGCCATTCTTCCAGAACAGAACCACTGCTTTCCTTCTCTTGCTCTCCCTGAACTAATATCTAGTCATCATATCAGAACCAACTGGAGCCAGGCCTTTCCCTTAATGGAGAATTTCATCTTTGTTGAGAGGCAAAGTCTACACGGTAAGGAAGAGTGGAGGGTTGAGACCCCAATCTGAACCATCAGGAGGGAAAAGGGAAAGGGGATGGGCTATGTGAGTGGGCTTTTTAAAAATCCTCTTGAGATCCTACTGGTCTGCCCTACAGAGGCTTAGCAGGTTTTGGCCACTGGTGTCTGTTTAGCTTGGGACACTGATTGATTGATTGGTTGATTGATTAGTCCCTGTATTAGGCAGGGCTCTCCAGAGAAACACAACCAAGAGGATGAGCGTATGTACGTGTGTGTACATAGATAGACAGAATGTACGTACATATGGGGTATTTTAAGGAATTGGCTCCTGCCATTATGGGGTTGGCAAGTCTGAAATCTGCAGGGCAGGCTGGAGACCCAGGGAAGAGCTCATGATTCGGGCTGGAGCTCAGAGGTGGTCTGGGGCAGAATTCCCACTTCCTTGGGGGACTTCAGGAGTCGTTACTCTTAAGACCTTCCACTGATTGGAGGAGGCCCACCCACGTGCTGGGGGGTCATCAGCTTTACTCGGAGTCTGTTGACCTAAATGTTAGTCCCGTCTCAAGAGGACCTTCACAGCAACAGCCAGACTGGTATTTGACCACCTCTCTGGGGACCGTGGCCTAGCCAAGTAGACACACAAAAGTAATCCCCACAGTCTCCTGCTCCTCAGAGAGTAACCCAGAATCCACAAAGTTGCAGGAAGTTGACTGGTTCGTAAACTGAGAGAAGACATTCTCCAAAGAGGCCTCAGCTGGCACCTGGCCTTCCGTAAGTGCCTCCCCACACTCACATCTCAGGAAAGGACATCTGCGGACATGGCTTGGTGGTCAGGTTTGACAGCCGTGCCCAGATATGCCCGTGCAGATTTATTGCGGGTGAGACTCCTCAAGCCGAAGTCCACAGTGAGACGGGGCGGGGTGCAACCTTGGCCGCCTCTCCTTGTTTCGTGCTGTGTGCTGCCGTGGGACTGGAACCAGTGGCTGCCTGACAGCTGAGGAGGGGGCTTCCCCTTCTCGGGGGCCTGTGTTGCTGGGAAACTGGAGACGAAGCTTTTAGGAGCCACGTGGTCAGGGACGTGACGGTAATGAGGGTAACTGGAGAAAACACTTCCTTTCTACAAGTACTAACCCACGCCCCTCTCCCACGTGAACCCGATGCTTCCCGATCGTGCATTTGAGCCAGCCCTGCGGATCCCACGTTCTCTCGAGATCCAGCGCTTGCTTTTAGCACCATCAGCTGACACGCACTCATTCTGCAGGAAGAGGTCACCCTCCTCACCTGGTTGCCGGCGCTGCTGCCTCTCAGCTCTAGGCCCTCGGACAGCAGCCGGCCAATCCCCTCCCGTCTGATAACAGGATCTGGGGATTCTTGCCTTCTCTGGCGGCTCCTCCTTCAGCTTGCTTGGGCTCTGCCTCCAGTTGGCCCGTTTTTTAACTTAGTTGCCTCTTATTTGTGGTTAAAATACCTGAAATGATTTGACACGTCCAGAGGCTTTTTATCACCTTAGTAATTCGGGAACAGACAGGCTGTGAGGGCTGCAGCCCGGGGCAGGTGACTCCTCTGAGCGGCAGGAGCAGAGGCCCTGGGCACAGGCTTCCTGCCTCCCCAGCCCCAGGCCACAGATTCCCGTGCGGAGGCCGCTGGGCCAGGTGAGCACAAGCGGCAAAGGCAGCGCCGTTTCTAAGGCAAGGGTAGGGGTGGGGAAAAACAGTCAGGCAAGATGTTCGCTTTCAGGGGAAGGGGGTGGCTAAGATTTAGAAACGGGGGACAAACGCATGCCACCCTGGAGGTCAGCTCAGCCTCCGGCCCGGCTGCCTGGGGTCTGGGTTGAGCAGGACTACCGGGCTGAGTCCCAGGCCCAGGAGGAAATGCTGTGTGTGCCCACGGGGCAGGAGGGGGTGGCCGCAGGGGTGCAGTGCACTGTCCTCCTCGCCTCTCGTCTTCTCAAGGCCTCCATGGAGGCTGGTCTGATGTCAGCAGGTGGTCAGCTGAGTCCTAAGCGCAGAACCGATGCTCAGCCCCGTCCCACTGGAAATCGGAGCTGGTCAAGGTGAGTGGATGACCGGGGAACAAGCTCAGGCTCAGTGTCTCCAAACAGGACACTGTCCACCTCAAGCCCTGGACAGGAGCCGGTTCCTCTCAGTTACTGGGGGCGTTCTGCTGCAGGGAAGCAGTTTCAACTCACTTCCTTCTGTAACTCCCAAGCTTCCGGAAGACTAGAGATTTCAGAGTTTTCATGTCAGGCTACCCGTTCACTTAGAGGAAAGTCAATCCCCTACAGGGCAGGGGACACTGGACGCTTGTCGGGCTGGAACTCCGCCCTGAGCCCTGTCACCCCTGTCCCCACGCTCCAGCCACACCACAGTCCTCCCACTCCCAAAACAGGCTGGGCCCCCCCACCTGCAGCTCTAGCTCCCTCCTTCCCTCCACCTGCCAGGTGAACGCCATGGGAGCCGTGCTCAGAGCATGTTTCGCACCCAGCTTCCTTCCTGATTGTCCCCCGAAGAATCTGCCCTTACGTCTTTACAGTGGAGACCTATTTTATAAGTACTTAAAAGGCTTGTCTCCCTTGTACTTCTCAGTCCCTGATGCAGCCCTGGCAGTGCAGCTGGAACCAGCAGCTACTCTAAACTCCTAGAAATGCATGTTGAATGAATACATTAAGGCCGACATAGGAAACGGCCTCCTGTTAGAGTGAGTCTTCGGAGAGGCCCTTCGAGGGCAAGATTCGTATCTGATCTGTGGAGGTGGTGCCGTGTGCCTCTCTGGGGGGCAGCCTGCCCCTTGTGACTCCCCCCCCCCCCGCCCCCCACTATTAAAAGATTGCCAGCAGAGTGTTCTGTAGATCTCCTATTTACTGTAAATACTCAACCCAGGTAAGGACAATCCCTCTGCATAGTTCTGCTAGTTAAATTCCACCCTAAACAAAACTAACAGAACACAGCCATTCCTGTCTTAAGTAGGAACAGCTAATGCCATTAGAAATTAAGGAAAAAAAAAAAAGAATCCTGTCTTTACAGACTAATAAATGAAACCTGCTTCAGAAGACCACCCATGGTTCTAGAAAAAGTGGTTTTGCTAGTGAATTTTGAAACTTCAAGTCTTCTAGAGAGGCTAATTTGAAAGCAGCCATAAATCACACCAATTCAGATGCCACTGGTGGTTTATGAAATGACCCGACGCTGGCCCGCTCCATCTCGGGAGCAGAAACCTTTCGACCCTCCTTTGGCTGAAACCCGACATAGCTGATGCTGCTGCGAACTGTTGCCCTGATTCGGCATAATTGCATGTCTGTAATCACATACCAGGTCTTATTGAAATTTGTTTGATATTAAGATTTTGGAAATCCTCAGGCCCCTGTTTAGTTTCCAGATGACTGAATGATAAATTTAAGCTGTATTTACATACCTCATTGGGGGCCAAATTTGTTTTTAAGAAATGAGACAATACCTTCTCAGGTTAAAATGGGACAAATTCAGAGTAAGTAGCCAATGGCATAGATACCTTAATAGTGGCTATAATGAAAATATAACCACATTAAATATAATGAAAATATAAAATGCTGTTGATATTATGACAGAATACTCCAGACCTCCTGTGAGAACCTCATGAGCTTTGAGTTATTTTTCACAGAGAGTTGATGGATTTATGGTACACAGCTCAACCGGTCTCCACGGACACCAGGCAAGTCCACGTGAATGGAGGGGCTGGGGCGTGGCGGAGGTGTGGGGAGGCAGAAGGAAGTCACTGTCCTTCCCTCAGAGAATCCAGTGTCATTTAACAGCAGAGACCCACCTGCTGAGAAAGCATGGTGTCACTTAACGTTCAAAAAAGTTTTTTTCCAGGAAGTTTTTATAGTCCTTTCTCAAAATCTAATAATAGCCTTAAAAGCCTTACTGAGGGGAAGGAAGGACAGGAAGGAAGAGGTTGAGAAAGAAGAAAAAGAGAATCATGGTGGCCATTGTTGCTCTGTGGAAGTTCCTGCCGTCCCTTGCTCCAGCCCTCCGGCGACCTCCAGTGACCTCCAGAAGGAAGAAATACGAAACTACTTTTTCGTTAGTTCCTTCTCTCTTTGTGTCATAAAAATGAAGGAAAAAAAATGAAGAGATCATGATAAAATCTTGATCAGAAGCATCTCAAGGTTCCGTGGAGTACCTTTCAGTAGCTTGACATGCCTGAGAAATATGACTAGGCCATGAGGACAGGTTTCAAGTCACCCTCACAAAGCTTGAGGGGCCCAAGAGATTCTATCCCAAGGAGCAGAGCTTTGCACAACCCTCGAGTGGACTTCTGGCAAGAACAAAAACATATCTGCATCCACAAAATCAATCACTTTCTTACTGGACATGTAAATAAGAATACCAGGTAACAATTTTATTCACAAATAAAAAAAGGCATTACAAAACTATTTGTATAAGAAAATGATAATTTACAAATTTATAAATTCCAGTATGCAAAATAGTAATGATGACATCTAAATTGAGTCAAGCTATCTTAAAGTAATGATGGATATTTTTCCTTTCCTTTTTTTTTTTAACAACAAAATTAACACTTTCTCTAAGGTAGAAAAATCTATATTTAAAAAATATATTCCATATACACATTGGAAAACCCATGACTTTACTTGGTTGCTCTCGAAATCCTTGTCTCATTCTTGTCCACGAGCTTCTTCAGCGTGAAAAGCTGCAGTGATTATTTTATGCCCACTGGGCCGTGCGTATGACCCACGCAGATTTCCTCACATCAGCACTCTGGCAGCTGAGTTTATTGAGTGTTGTTGGATATTCCAACAATGTGAAATGCAAATTGAATTTTTTGCCTCAAATATTTACAAAGAATGTAAAATATAACACTGGTGTGTTTCTAGAGTAGGTGGTGGTAAAATGTCTTCAGTCTTGATACAAGTAACCCAGGATTTTTCGAATGCAGTATCAAATGAAATCAATTTTTCAACCCTAAGCATTTCTCTACTGATCAAAAGTGATGTTCCAGGATGTCTCGTTCCCATCAATCTGGCTTTCTCCAGCAAGCATTTGTCTTTGAAGTTAGCGCTCTGCATATGGAAAGTATATTCACGTTACACAAAGAAACACAACCCTGGCCTGCTTTGATCATCCCTCTGTCATAACAGAAGTGATCGGATTGCAAACAGTGGCCCATATGTGAATTACAGTGAAGTCACTCAAGGAAACTCTTCTTGTATTTTCATAGCTGTCTTGTGGTCAAATCCTAAATATTTTACGTGAGTGTCCTAAAGGCAATTCTCATAAGACTTGGTGACTACCAAAGCTTAGGAACCACTGGTTTATGCTAAAAAAAAAAAGGAAAAGAAAAAAGAAAAAGTCATTTGATCACTGGGCACTAGGTAGACATAAAGGATTGTGAGTTGCCATGAGACATGCTAATTTCCTGTTTCAGGTAAGGGAACTGAGGTCATTAGAAGTGCCAGGCACAGGCAAGCTAGTATCCACATACCGGAACTTAAAACCATGAGTAGAGAAAAGGCCACATGGAAGAGGCTCATCCAGGTATTGCAATGTCTTGCAAAGGGAGAAAACCATGGGGAATAAGTGAGAAAATAAAAATGTCCTAGGAAATATTGGTTAATTTCAGTATTCAGTTTAAATGTTAGGTAAAAGACATTAATTTGGGCCGGGCAATTCCAAAACAAAATATCTTAGTGCACTCTAACATACCGATATTCAAAAGTCTATTTCTTTTTTAAGTATTAATATAAAGGTGACAGAGCTAACAGTAAGCAGTTAAAATACAAGGACCAGATCTGATCATGTAGGTTCAAGCAGGGAAAAAAAATCCTGCTCAATTAAGTCTTCTCCAGGGCATGAAGATTAAGAGCAAATGAGCCGTTCCCTGCTACATGACTGAACTGGGTTAATTTCTTAGCCCTGGAGACAATTCTAGTGTGTAAATTACCAAGGTGGTAGGTGACGGAGCACCTTAACAGAAGCAGCACCGTTCTCCTAAATCCAACATTATTGGCTAAAAATAGGAGATCACATGCTAACTAATCTTACAAGATTGGAGGGAGCAATACAAATGTCATGGTCAAACTACACCATGGCAGTTACAGGCTGTTCACCTAACTAACCCCCCTCCCCAAATTGTACGTTTTCTCCAGGTTCTAATATGTAGAGTATTCTCATTGAAGACGACTTCGTTAGTAGGGGACCTGATATGCTGTGATTTCTAAAGCCTTTAGTATAAGATACAATGCAAATAAAAGCTCATTATGTTCATGAATAACACTTCTCTATAAAAGAAATTCTGGTTCTTCTAAGCTCAGGTACAGGGACGGTTGTAACAAATGTTTCTATATTAACTAGTTTTCACATAAATATGCTAACCTTTGCATGCAAGTCTCTAGGATATGTGCATTAAGTGGTTTTTAGCTCAGGGCGACGGGCCTCCCTTTCCCGACAACGTTCCCTAAGCCGGGCCCGTCTCGCTGCCAGCACAGGTGTTCATGAGACAGAGGCTGAGGGTAGAAGAGGTGCCTCTAGAAAGAAATTGTTCTCCTCCGATTCCTACTTAGGTCAGTTAACTTCAGCTAATAAACCCAAGGTTTATGAATAAACCCAATATGAAGTCAATTCTAACCACCTAAGCTAATCAGTTTAGATGATGAAAAAGTGACCTTTTCATATAGAAACACTCACTTTCAAACCCATTCCACATAAAAACTAAGGTCATGAATCTGACATTTCATAGGTTATCTGAAACTTTTCTGGAAGGAAAATGTACATGAAAACTTATACTCTGGGTCTTCAGTCTCACAAAACCACATTCACCATGAAAACAAGCACGAATGCATTTCTGTTTCTTGTTATAGGTCCGCAATCTTGTAGGCTGCAAATTCAACCCCTCAGTCTTTGAAGTCACTATTGTAGCAGAGAAGGTTCCAGTATAGCAAAGACACAAAGTATCGTGAGTCTGCCTGGAGTCTTCTTGTTATTCACAGAGGTTTCAGCTTACAGCTGGCCTGGCACAGAAGCAACTGGTTGAAAGGCTTAAAATGCCATCAGTTTGGTTCGGATTTATTTTTTCCCCAGAAGCTGTGCTCGGTGCAGACTATGCTTAGTCCATATGCCTAACGGAGGAGGGTCCTTTGGGCTCCAGACACACGCGTCTACTGCAGAAAGAAGCAAGTCCTTTAAGCTTCCTAAAACAGAAACAGAAGGAAAGCTGTAAAAACAATACCTTACAAACTAAACCTGCTAAATTGTAATTGTTAAAAATTATAGTACATAACTTTCACTAATAGTATACATGAATTTAATAACATATGGACAAGAAACTCATTCAACAGTATTCAAACATCCAAGTACCCATGTACTCTGAGAGTTAACAACTCATAGTCACCCAATATTTGCAAAGATGCTAATGTAACCCATAACAATCACGATATATTAACAATTCTTTTGCTGATTTTCAACCTCATTCAAACATTTAAAGCTTGTCTCTTCTGTGTTGTGCTCCTTTAATACATTTGTAGGTAAAGATTTTAGGATTCTTCATCCCTTTTTCCAAAGAACAAAGATAATTAATGGTTAGTGCCATTCTTTACCTGCCAATTTAGTCTTTGTAAAACTTCCATTAAACTATTAAAGAACATTTAGAAATAGTTGGGAATGAGATTTCTCTTACAATGCTCTCCCTGGAATAGTCCCGATTTTCATGGGGCAAATATTCTCAGCACAGTGGAGCTGTTAGACTTGTCCTTATCACAAAGGGCCTGGATCTCAGAGAGGGAGGGGGCATCAGACCACTGAACATCACTGGAAGTGAGTAAAACCTTAATTTCACACATTAACCTTCACTACCTTACCACATATTTGGCATTGGTGACATATCAGATAAGTTTATGCAAAAAAAATGTTTCTAGGTCTAAGGAAATTATCTAGAAATAAAAGTTTCTGAAATACTTTCAATAATAGGACATGGTTTTATCAAACATGTTGATCAACTGACATGATAATAATGACCATATTAACCCTCCTGTGAGAGGCAAATTATCTCATTTTGACAACGAGGAAAAAGCAGAGATTTCAATAGATTGAGGAAGTAGAACCCAGGTCCTCTAGTATCTCTTCTAACCTTCTTTGTGTGTTCATGTCGACATTTAAAACGTTACTGAAAAAACAACCTCAAGAAAAGCTTTTCCTGTAAATAAACAGGCTGGCTTCATCCTCCCAAATACCTCAGTTCTGTTTCCTTCTAGGGAGATGTGTATGGGAAGAATTTGATTAAAATTGAGTCACATAGACTAAAGAAGGCTCTTACACCTATTTGCTTTATCCTGAACCATAACTATCATCATCAGATTCTGGGTGGTCTTAAACCACCCACAAGGAAACTGGTGTGTGAAAATACAGTTTTTGGAAACAAATGCATCATGCATTGAAATCACAGTCTCACACCAAGTAAAGACAAAGTGTTGCTGTGACTATAGCTGCTCCTTATACATCTCCTAAGTAGACACACAGCACTTTCCTGAACTACGAATGAGCCCATGTCACAGAGCCAAGCTAACTAAACATGAACTCGTGGAATGGTTAATAATCATAATAGTGCGCTGCTGAAATCAAATTCTTTATGAGAAGTAAATGTGTTCCCTACCTTGGAAAATTAGCCTGTTGGGGGAAATGTGAATTGCTTTTTAGAAATTAGTAGATTGGAAAACAAAACTCAACAAAACTAGTTGAGTTAAACACTTGGCTGACCCTTGAAATAAAGAAGAGGATGCAGCCCCCAGAGGTCTGCAGTTGCTGCTGTCTCCTGTTTTCTTTTGAAGATTAAGGTTCATTCACTACCTCTCACAGATCAGTAAGTAAACACAACTAAAGAGAAAGTGGTTTTCAGGATCTGGAAAAGATTCTCTCTTAAAATGGGCTCAATATTATTTATTGTTTTTAATTGTAGGGCAAAAATTGAAATGGTTTACATTTTAACAATTCTTTTTCTAAATTCAGGATGTCATACTTAGATTTACCTAAATTATCTAATAATTACAAGATAACATTGTCAAAAAGCTAATAAAAACCTTTCATTAATAAATTACACTGTGCAACTTGAATGTAACATTTTCGCATCAGATTCATTTTAGATGTAATTACAACTTTCTTTTCATAATGATTTGAGTTGAAAGTGTCTTTATATAGATGAAGATTACCTTGACTATCTTTGAAAAGGAATGAATATGTCACTGCATGCCAGTCTTATATACTAAAATATGTTTAAAATTTTTTACATTCATATGTCTGTGATAGTGCTTATAAACCCTACCCCAATCCCACCACCTATATAAACAGAAAAAGGGAGAGAATGAGTTGGTTCTGGTATGACTTGGTATCAAGATGTTTCATTCTTTGGTCTCAGCAATTTACATCACAGACTTGGGACAAGCTACAAAATTAAGGTGCTATTTACTGACAAGACTGAAAAACTGTTGTTAGTCAGCTGGTGGCAGTTACTCCGGTACTCAGACTTTCCCCTAACGACAGATGTGCAGCACCTGTCTGATAGGTGTGGGTGAAAGTAACCCAATTAACGTAGCTGGCAGGGTGTCGATTCCTCCATTGCTGAAGGGGTGGGAGCCACCCCCGCCCCATTTTCTGCACCCTCTCACCTCGAGCGGGTGCCCTGCTGCTGTGTGGCACTTGTGACCTGATGCAGGCTGCGGGGCATTCTCAGTCCCCGAGTTTTGAGGGGCACAGTTCATTCTTGAGACTTATATATTCAACCAGACTAATTAAGTCTTTTCTTATTTACTATCATAAACATTTTACAAATTACGAGATGGCTCAAAAGAACAAGATCAGTAAACAATCTTTCCTGGCTCCAAGCGGAGCTCAGAGGTATGTAATTCTACGGTTTTTAAACTGCCTAATTTGTTTGTTTTTCCTCCCTTTACTTATCTCTTCTACATTTTCGCCATTTTGAGAATAAAACCAACATTCCCTCCCCAAAAGCTAACAAATGTTTTCTCTATAGAATTCTCTATAAATTCTCTAGAGAATTTTTTTGTAGTTAAAAAAACAAGTATTGCAGACTTAGCTCAACACATAACCTAACCTACGTACTGATCTTGAAAGGAACACATCTGCATTTACGCTTTGACTTTAGACTAAGTTTATGATAGAATTAGGCAAGGATACAGAATCTCACGGCAGCACACTCAGGAACAGGTGTGGCAGTGTCCCTCAGCACCCAAGGCCCGGACGGGGGCAGGCGGGACAAGAGGCAGAGCCAGGCTGTCTGTGCAGGGGAAGGGCTGGGGGCCTGGGGCTGGTCTGTAGCTGTGACTCCGCCCTTTATACTCAAGGCTGACACCAGTTTTCCAGAAGAACTTATATTAACAATATATGCACTTCCATTTAAGGAAATGTCTGTAAACATTAAGTCAAATTCAGCAAAGGCCGTGTCCTCACCTGGAGGAGAAAGCAGGGAGCCAGTGCCCACTTGTCCCTGAAGCCGTGTTGCCTCCAGCTTTGCCGCACTCCAGAAAGCCCCTCTCCGCAGTTGCCGCCTCCCCCCGACCTGATTTTAAACTCTTCCACCTGGGAGGGGCTCAGGGCGCCAATCAATTTCCAACCAAATTAACCAATTAGCCAAAGCAGAGCGATCCACAAAACAGCAGTAACTGAGGAGGGAGGGGAAGGAGCAGCTGTAGGAGACCTAAATTCGAATCACTGGCAGTGAATGGATTGGACGTGAGGCAATCACAGGAAAAAATGAAGGTCAGGACTTGTTGGAGACGCTCCTCCGGTAACCAACTCCTCCCTCTGCACCAGGGAAGGGGCAGAGGTGCTGTGCTAAGTAGGTGGATTTACAAAGAAGAGGAAAAGAAGGCAGCTCCCGTTATGGTCTTATAGATTAGCTGTTAGTTAAAAAAAAAAAAAAGACTCTTGGCATTTATTTTAAAACATATTCTACAACATAAAAGAAATTATGAAACATGGAAAATCTCATCAGGTTCCCCAAAATTTTATGGTAGGAAGAAAGCTCCGGTAAGTCGATGTTCACGCTGACAGCAGCCACTGCCTTACCTGGAGAGACGTGTGCGCGGGCAGGTTAATGACAGTGCCACTCTCCTGAGCCGGCTGGCTTCTAGTCAGTGGGTCCTGAGTTAGTGCTGGTTCTGTCGGCGTGGCGTCGTATCCAGATAAATCAGTAGTTTCTGTAAAGTTTTCAGAATGAGCTTGAATTGCAACAGCTCCACCAACCAAATCCTGACTACTATTTGAATCCAAAGACGTTGAGCTTTCATTTTCTGGATTGAGAGAATTAATGTCTTCTCCGGTGAGTTCGGGATAAGAGTCACAAAAAGAGATGTTGTCGCCGCCAGTGGGATCCTGCATCAGAGGCCAGGCATCCGAAAACTCGCCACAGACGGACCTGGAGAGGGACCCGAAGAAAGCCGGCATCGCCTCCCCGACGGGGCCTGCGTGTCTGCACACATGTTCAAAAGATGTGTAAGTGTTCTACGGGGAGAAAAGACACTTCCACAAACTTTAAGTCTTCTAGATGAAATAGCAATTTACTAAGTCAGAATTCTACTGCTTCCTATTGTGATAAACTTGCCTCAATAAGTCAAATTACTCCATTTACTTTAAAACTGAATTTTTACACCTACTTTTAATTAATATAGTTATACTGAATCCGATGTCTCAAACATGCAGTTTCCTGGGTCTTAACTGAGTTTTCCTTGATTGCTGTTCTAACATTCTAAAATACTACGTCATGAGTACATGGCATGTTAAAAATTACTTAGAGATGACAGAGATCACAAATCACAAATATAAGACAAAAATAAAATTAATGGACAGTGAAGTATAAAGAATGTTAACCTGGATATTAGCCACCTGGAGAGACCTGCCTAATTTTCACCAAAGAGTTGCCCCCTCCAATATCCAGAATGTCATTAATACTACTAAAAAAGAGATGTTCCCATAGTTTCACATGACAATTGTCAAATCAGTCGCGTGCATATTTGCACAGGGGCACAGGAAGTTACTGATCAGAAGGACCCGGTTACCTGTCCTGCAGTGTGGCCGCACAATGCATCCCGCAGCCAAGAGCCGCCCGCTCCGCGCCACAGGCCTCGTCGCAGCACAAGGACGGGATCAAGTGCACGGGCCCTGGGGAGCCAGCAGAGCGTGAGCACAGTGCCTTTCTCGGGAACTTTCTCTCTAATCCCAGTTCGACACGGTTCTTCTTGGAAATTTAGCTGTTCCCCTTTGGGTGACGTTTTGGGGGCAAAGGGCATGAGGTTCTCTTGCGTTTCCTTAATTAGAGTTCATGTCTCAAGAAATCATTCCTGCCTACTCTGATTCCAGTGACAGTGTCCCTGGTACAGGATCTAGGAAAAGGTGATGTCTGGGGCATTTTAAGGACCACACAGTTACTGTCAATAGCAGTCTAAGAGTCAATTATTTTTGTAGGCAAAGGCAAAACTAGATCCACATGCACACAGAAAGTCTTGTATTTTATTCTTAACCCAGTCCTAAAATAAGAGATGGTAATAATTACTAGAAAAAGAATTAGGATGAAAATTTCTTATTCCATATAGCCATGCACCACAGAAGGGTGTTTTGGTCAATGATGGTGGTCCCATAAGATTATAATACTGCATTTTTACTGTACCTTTTCTATGTTTAGATACAAATACTTACCATGGCATTACAATGGCCTACAGTATTCAGTATAGTCACAGGCTGTACAGGTCTGTGGCCTAGGAGCCATCGGCCACACCATACAGCCTCGGTGTGTCGTAGGCTGCACCATCTAGGCTTGTGTAAGTACATTCCATTAAGTTCACACAACGATGACATCACCTAACAACCCAACAGCCTACAGACGCATTTTTCATAATGTATCCCTGTCATTAAGCAATGCACAGCTGTATATGCAATATGAGACTGAAACACTCAATCCTGCAATTTCTTGAAAAAAAGAAAACCTAGACAGTTCCAAGAAGATAAGTTAATCTAATTGGGATATATTTAACTTAAAACAAAGAATGGTTATGAGACAAAACGGTGATATTATATTGCATTCACAGGTGCTAACAGAAATGCCAAGTAACGGGAGAAAGGGGAACGGGGCAGACTTCTTGGGAGGGTGGTTTGCCACGGGGACTTTAATCTGCAGAGGAGGTGAGGCCGTAAGGTGGGGACGAGGGGACATGTCAGGGTAGGAACCTGCAATGAGGAATATAAATTTGTGGCAAAGAAAGTTGGCATTACCTTTGCTCGTTATTGGCTCAAGTGAGAGACCAGTTTCCCTTTGAATTTCTTTCCTAAACTTTCATTTCTGTCAATAATCCAAGAGGCCATTATGGTTTGTGGAAAACCTTGTCATGGACCTCTTACCTCCCTCTTCTTTAAGAAATTTTTTAAAAAACCAAACCATTAAAACAGACACATTCAGTTTGAATTGACCGTACGACAAAGGATCCAAACTCCTACACTGCAGACGGTTAGCATGACTTTAAATGAACTGATTCAAAACAAGAAAGGCAAACCTGCCCAAAAAGTTGCTGAGAAATTCTAGAATTTTAACAAGATGCTTATTTTCTTTTTAATACTTGAGAGATTATTCAAACACACTCAAACAACAGGGGACGGCGGAGAATCATTTAACAACATTAGTTTTAACCAGAAAACCAAGCACAGCGACCTCACTATGAGCTGAGTGAAATATGCATGATTCTTTGCACCGCAATGTCTGCAAGGCTCAGTTCTAACGGGCCCTGCTCAGGCGCACTCACCGCAGGTCTGGGCCGCGTCGCGGCGGCACTGGCAGCAGGCTCTGTGGGCATATTCGTTGAGCTGAGGTCTGTCGAAACATGACAGTTCAGAACCGTTGTACTGAATGTCCTGTGATCTCAGAGACCCTAAACGAGGGATGAGAATCCTGTCAGTGAACACAGTTTCCTCTGGAAGGGAGCCGCATTAACACCATAATGCAGATCCGTACCATTCTAGCGTTTGTAAAGAAAAAGCCTGCTATCGTTGCAAAGTTTGATTATTTCTTCTTGTGTGGGGAGGCATAAAGATGAAATAATTTGTTAAGGAAGTTCAAAATGCTTGATAACTAGAATCTATATAGAACTCAGGAAAATCAGCAAGAAAAAAATCAAACAACCACGTTAAAAAGTGGGCAAAGGACACGAACAGAAACTTTTCAAAAGAATGCAGACTAATGATCAACAAACATATGAAAAAATGCTCAACATCTCTAATCATCAGGGAAGTGCAAATTCAAACCACAATGAGATATTACCTAACTCCAGTGAGAATGGCTTTTATCAAAAAGTCCCAAAACAATAAATGTTGGCATGGATGCGGAGAGGTAGGGACACTCTTACACTGCTGGTGGGACTGCAAACTAGTACCACCTCTATGGAAAGCAATATGGAGAAACCTCAAAGAGCTACAAGTAGAACTATCATTTGGTCCAGCAATCTCATTACCGGGCATCTACCCAAAGGAAAAAAAGACATTGTATACGAAAGACATCTGCACTCGAATGTTTATAGCAGCACAATTCACAATTGCAAAGTTGTGGAAACAACCCAAGCGCCCATCAATACATGAGTGGATTAATAGAATGTGGTATATGTATACCATGGAGTTCTACTCAGCCACAAAAACCAATGGTGATCTAGCACCTCTTATATTATCCTGGATAGAGCTGGAGCCCATTCTACTAAGTGAAGTATCACCAAAATGGAAAAACAAGCACTGCATGTACTTACCATCAAATTGGTATTAACTGATCAACACTTATGTGCCCATTTAGTAGTAACATTTATCGGGTATCAGGGCAGGTGGGAGGGGGGAGGAGGGGATGGGTATATTCACACCTAATGGGTGCGGTACGCACCATCTGGGGGAATGAAGCTCTGACTTGGGTGGGGCAAAGGCAATATATGTAACCCAAACATTTGTACCTCTGTAATATGCTGAAATAAAAAAAATTGGAAAAAAAAAAAAAACACAAAGTTCAAAATGTAGGGTACTTATGTTGCCAGAACTGGAAACAATTTTTATTTTTGCCTGGTGGCACAGGGACATCACAACTTTGTCAATCTCCCTTATAAAGTCCTGCTGCCCTGGTGAGGTCTACAGTGGACGCTTAAATGACACGGTTTGAACTGTGCGGTCCACTTACACTGGGACTGTCTGCTGCCTCTGCCACCCCTGAGACAGCAAGACCAACCCCTCCCCTTCTTTCTTCCTCCTCCTCCTCAGCCTTCTCAACGTAAAGATGACGAGGATGAAGACCTTTAAGATGATCCACTTCCACCCAACAAATAGTAAATATATTTTCTCTCCTGATGATTTTGTTAACATTTTCTTCTCTCTAGTTTACTTTATTGTAAGAATACAGTATATGATGCATATACCACACAAAACATGTGTTAATTGATTGTTTATGTTATTGGTAAGGCTTCCAGTCAACAGTAGGCCATTAGTGGTTAAGTTTTTGAGGAGTCAAAGTTACTTGCGGATATTCCACCATGCCCCAGGCCCCAAGTTGTTCAAGGGTCAGCCGCACTTTCATGTGCCCTCTGTCCTCAAACAGCTCGTCAATGCTTGCTTTAGCCAAGTCTCTTGCCGAACACATGCATGACAATGATAATACGTGCATTCCACCCAGATGCTAAAAAATATTTTCATATAACGAGCTCCAAACTTACAGCTGGGCTTTTTCTCCATGAACTGCCTCTTACAGTAGATGACGCAGAGAATGAGCAGGGCCAGCAGGACGGTGGCCAGGGCGCTGCAGATGACGGCAGCCAGGGCTGTGTCCCGTGGGCTGGAGGCCGTGGATGCAATCTTCACAAGGTTGACCTTGCTGGCACCTGCAACCACAGGAACAGGGTCAGCGTGCTCGGAGCAGCCCAAGGGCACACAACGCACACACTGAAGCCCACGGGCACCGTTATCGGCAGGAATAAAACCCAAGAAAACCAGCACAGTGTATTTTAGATTGGCTGGAGCACCCCCTCTGCCCCAGGGGATGCCTTTACTGCGACGTCTCCACCCTGCACCTGTGTGTTGATGTCCCGCTCCTCTTCCCGCAACACCACGGACACACGGCTCTCACACGTGGAGAAATCTGCCTTTCGGGCAGAATTCTCTGCAAGTTGGGAGTCTGTCGTCTTTACCTCTGTTTCCCCAGCACTTGGCGCAGTGTTTGGCACACAGTAGGGGATTAATGCTTCCTATTTAATTGAAATTAGACTATCACCATTTTTAAACAGACTGAACTCAAGTATGCTTGTTTGGGTAACTTTAGGGGAAACCAAGGATTTGGATCATTTACAACCTTACAGTAGACCCCCAATTTTTGAGACAGTGCACATTTTTGAATGCCTTAGCTGTTAAATTACTGAAAAACATCTAAGTTTTGGAGAAAAGACTAATATTGTTGTTGTACTATGTAGAGGTGGGCCTAGATATGTGCTAAGAAAGTCAAGAAATAGCTGCTATTTTAGAGTATTGCTTTGTGGGTTCAGGACAGATTCTGAACCCCACGGCCTGGGTCATCTGTGCAAACAGAGGTAATAACAGTACCTTCTCCTCTGGCTGTTGAGAGGATGGAATTAGTTATCACGTAAAGCATGTAGGACAGGCTGTGCACCTAGTGCTGTGGCATCATTAGCTATTGCGATGATGATTGCAATCAGCATTTTAATTATCCTTAGGGTACCTGAATGAACAAACCCATTTAAATCAGAAATCTATAACCAGTGGAGTCACAGCATATCCTATTTAACTAACCTAAATGAATCTGAGAGAGACATGAACTTGAGAGGGGCAGGAAATCTAAATAGAGGGGCACTTGTGCCTTCTCTTCCCTGAGCAGATGCCCCAGCGAGCTCAGGTGGCCTCCTGCAGTGGGTGCTGGGCCCTCAGCCCCCTGGAGCCTCTCAGCACGGGAGCCCTCCCTGCTGCTGAGGGTAACTCCAGGCAGAAGTATAATGTGTGTCTCGCGTCTCATTTTAAATTGTCTAGAAACCCAATTTTAAAAGTAAAAAGAAACAGGTAAAATTAACTCTTCATCTATTTTAGTTAGCCAATATATCTTAAAATATTGCATTTCAACATATACCCAACATAAAAATTATTAATTATTTTGCATTCTATATTTTGTAGTAAGATTTCAAGATCCGGTGTGATTTTACAAGGACAGCCCATCTCAATTCGGACTGGCCGCAGTTCAGATACTCAGTAGCCACATGCGGCTAATGGCGGCTGTAATGGACGTCGGGACTGTAGAGGACAAAGGTTTGTATCTACGTTGGTGCAACATGCCTAAGCACCAGGCAACTTGCCATCTGGCGCCTACACCCCCCACCCCAACAAGAGTGATCTCCCCTGTATAACACTGAGGGTAGAACCAGAGGAAAGCATCTGGGTTAGTATTATTGAATCATAAAAACAGGATAATGAGAACTATCCCTGTGGAGTACAAGTTTGAGTATTTCTAATCTCAACAATTCTAGGCCACAAAGACAGAAGTTTCTTACTGTCACCTGGGAAGGCACATAAGCTGTATGCTTTGGGCTTAGATGAATAGGGCTCATAACCCAATGATACATTTTAAAGGATATTTATTTGTAAACATGTTTAATGTTAATAAAGTATGTCTTATAGCTATATAGAAATACTTATAATAATCAAATAGCTTACTAAATAGTCATCATACAGCAAGTTAAAAAAACTGCATCTCTGACCTGACAGAGATCAAATCTGAATCTGAAACAGCCTCTATCAGCGGACAGGGTCACAAAAGGATGTATGAACACAGCACAGCTGTGCAAACACTGACAAACATACAACTGAATAGGAACTTGCATCCCACACAGGCTAAAATAGCAGGCCACGGTGAAGGGGAAGTGGCTTGGAAATGTAAGCATTATCTATTTGGACCAAATGGTGAAGTTGTGGGAAAATGTCATCTCATTTACACTTGTGCGGAAGGTGGTTCACTTTGGAGTGAGAAGAATTTCCTCTGCTTAAATTTACAGTCAAATAACCCAGCCCTACACATACGAGTCTTTAGCAACAGCTGTCATCAAAATGAGGCGTAATACGTGATTTGAGCGGAAGACTCGGAAGTTCCTAATTGCTATAAGTATTAAGTGAAGCTCATCAATGGATACAGCACTGGACATTCAGAAAAACTCTAAGAACAGGGATTTTAGGTTAAAGTAATATTATGATTCGAGTCCTTTAAGTTCTTGCCGTTTAAAATCCTTCTAAAATTCATTAGTCAACTTATTTGCGTTAATATAAAAGAAACTGTGTCTAACTGATAAATAGGTTAGAATGTCCCCAAAGTGGGGATCTTATTTTTAATGTGGTAGTTTGTAATTCAAGATTTATTTTCCCCAAACTAAACATGAAAGTCTTGTTAATACATATCTTTCCAAGGTTAAGCACTAAAACAGTAATTTCAATGATATCTAGTTGCCATAATAACATCAATTTTAAAGGAAAGCATATTATTCAATATGCTTCTTCTCTACACATTTTCCAGGCAGTGGCATCTAAAAATGAACAGGAAAAATACGCAGGTTTTACCTCTCAATTTCTGACACCTACATGGGTCAGAATGGGAAAGGGCACCTACATGGGAAAGGGCATCTTGTTAACTCAGACACCCTCAGAGAACCCTCGTGGGAAGCAGGACTCTGAACTTCAATCACATTCCTGATTCTTGTTCATAGTACAAGTTTATCACAACATGAACAGCAGACAATCTTTTCTAAATAGGAAATGGGTTCATCATTTTTAGCTTTAATTGTCATAAAACAATGTAGAAATAAATATGGGAGCTATGGGAGATTGGGCTGAATATCATTTAATTTTAGAACAGTGCAGAAACTCATTTAATTTTAGAACAGTGCAGAAACTCATTCACATAAGTTCCTGTAAAAGCCCATTTTCTTATTGTTCTCTTTGACCTGTGCAGTTAAAAAAAATGGGGGGTGGTGCCGATGGGGAGTTGTACTAGCTGTATGAAGTGGCCTCCACTCCATTAAGTTTGGGTTAATAGAGATGTTGCTGGGAATTCCTCAAAAAAGGACTCATCTACTTCAAAATAAAAAGTATTGCTTTGTTGACCTGTGGCAGTGATATTGAGATTAAAGATTCTTTCTACCCACATGCCTTAACTAAATTCCCTGTCCATAGTTCACTGAGCATATTGAATGCCTGCAACGAATTTCACCCATACCTTATTAGGATTCCGACAGTACTTCTGAAGAATTGAGAATAGGAATGTTCACATTCTTTGGAAAGTTTTTAACTTTTCCGGAATACAAAGGTACTTCTTACCTTAACCAATTAAGTTATTAAATTCCACTATAATGTTAGTACTACCCTTTGGCAATTTACTTCAGAGTGAGGACTGTTTTCTTAGCTTAAATTTTACATTACATGCATTACACAGGTTCAGTTTTATATTATACATCTCCTTAGGAGTTCAACTCAGCTGAACAATTATGTACTGTGTGTCTATTATGAGTAAGATATCCTATGAGGCATTACATAATTTGAAGGAAAATCTGAATAGAAGAAAAGAAAACAGAGGTCACTAGCAAAGTCTGGCAAGTGTTTTTATAAAGTCCAATCTGATTGTCTTTGGAGTAGACTGAGGTGCAGAAATCCACCTCTTCTCCCTACATCTCACCCCCTAAAGGGCTTCAAACGTGGCTGAGAGACGTGAGACACCTAGGTGGGAGAGATCCATCTCACTGCACAGAGAGGAGCATCTCAGATGCTGCAAATGAGGAACCCATCTGCAGGCCACACTGGTGTCTAGCACGGAACACTTGCTTCTGTAGACACGTGTGCACTTTCTTACGCGTGCATCTTGCTAACACACCTTCAGTGATTTCACCCTCCTAACTGGGTGAAGGGGTGAAAGTTCAACCAAGACTTTGAGTCACCCCCTCAAGGTGACACCGCAAAGCGGAGACGGCTTGGGAACTGGAACCAGGCCTTCGGATCCCGGCCAGCAGACCACACTGCTCCATGGCTGTGTGCAGCTTTGGAGAGAGTGAAATGTCCTGCCAGCTAACGATGAGGAAAGTGTAGCTCATGTCTGTTTACGTACAGGGCACGCTCGCTTCTGCACAGAGGAACAGCCAGGCCACAGTGCATCACGGGACTTCCCAGACAGCACACCAGTCGGAGACAGAGGAGCTCATCTGCCCTAAGAGAAATGTCTGGGCCCCTTGGCCGGACTCTGGACCTTGGTGTCTGCATAAGGAGCCACTCTGAGCAGGCATGGCGGCAGCGGGCACGCTGAGCAATGCCCGGGTGTCACCGAGGAGGGGAGGAGAGGACATTCTGGGGAGGTGACTGCAGATTAGAGAGAGAAATGGAAAAGGGTGCGCAAGGACTCTCACGTCTGGACTCTGCAGAGCTATAGTTCTGCTTTCTATTGATATCTACTTGTTTAACCTCTCCAACTTCCTAGTACGTGATGTTTAAAAACCTGCTAAACAAAAGATCCTTCTTCCCAGAGAATCCTAACAAAGGGCCCTGTTCAGGCAGGGCTGGCTTGGGAGGAAGGGAACCGGCACGGGTTTTACAGATGAAGAAGTCTACACGTATCTATAAATATTTTTTCATGTCAAACAACCATTAGGTGGTTGGATCTAGATTACAGTCCAGGTTTGTCGGATCCCAAAACTTATGTTCTTTTTTTTAAAAAAAGTATGCTATGTTCTTTCCAACCATTTAGAGTAAAAAAATATACTATAGTGTGAAGGATTATCAATTCAAATTTTGTATAGACTAGTAGATTTTAGTTACTTAGCTAACATATGCAATATGGCTTGACCTAATTTAAAACACAAGTATGGCTTTAAAAATTCAACCTGTTTTATCCCCATGATTAAAAAGGCTACTGTATTTTATTACAGTGAAAAATAAACATATGACTTTTAAACTTTATTTTTTAAATGTTGTGTTTAAGGTCTATATGGTATAACTAGATGAGTATTAGATAAATATAGTAGGGAAGAGCAAACTGTAAATGAGCTAATTTTGCTTTCTATCGGGGCTTCCATTTTTAAGATTTCACTAATGCTTTGTGTTTTCATCAGAGAGTTTAGCCCATGAAAATAATACATCTCGTTTCCTGCTGAATAACATCGCTTTGGCAACTCCAACACAATTGGAAATGTAAGAGTTTTTACTTGTTGATGACTATGTTTTGACACATGCAATTCAATTAGCAATCAGTATTGGAATATAAGCATACAATGTAGACATTTTGAACTATTTTTCACTAACATATTTTATCTTTGACTTTTGTATTTGTTTCAAATAAGCTATAATTCAATCCATTGGTTTCTGTGCTCTTCCACCACCTCTACCAACAACAAAAAGCACAAATCGAATAAAGCCTTAACAAAATTAAAACCCGATGATGAATCTATTTCCAGTTATGCTCTTTAATAACACAAAATTATTAACAAAGAGCTCTTTGCAATCTTAACTGAGGCAAGGATATAGCTCTGGAGTGTAAGCTTTATCTTGTTAATCTAAACTGGTTAAACAAAAATATCTATGGTAATACACTCAACATATGAATTCCAGATGTACCACAAGGAGTCTGCCAACAAACAAAATAGTTGGACTTTTTTATCCACTTTATACCAACCACTCTGACACTGAATAAATGTAAAAAAGTAAGTCTTCATCATCTATGGTTTCTTCTTTTTTAATTTTTTTTTTTTTTTTTTTGAGACAGAGTCTCGCTTTGTCACCCTGGGTGGAGTGCAGCAGCATCATCACAGCTTGCTGCAACCTCAAACTCCTGGGCTCAAGCGGTCGTTTCACTTCAGCCTTCCGAGTAGCTGGGACTACAGGCATGCCACACAGTGCCTGGCTAATTTTTCTGTTTTTAGTAGAGATGGTCTTGAACTCCAGAGCTCAAGCAATCTTCCTGCCTTGGCCTCCCAGAGTGCTAGGATTACAGGTGTGAGTCATTGCACCTGGACTTTTTAAATCTTTAGACTTTAGTCTTAGAACTATGGGGTTTTTTTCAATGACCAATAGAAATATTACCTCAAAATGAGCTTTTTCTGTTTGCTCTTCTATCTATATCCATATCTGTTTTAAAAATTGGACTGATATTTTATAGCAGTAAAATATACATAAGACTTACCATTAGTAACATTGAGTATATTCACAATGTTATGCAACCATCACCACTAATTCTAGAACATTTTTTATCAGCCAGAAGGAAACCCCACATACATTAAATGGTCACTCCTTTTCTCCCATCCCTCCAGCCCCCGACAAGCATGAATCTCCCTTCTGCCTCTACGGATTTGCCTATTCTGCATGTTTCATATAAATGGATATACCATATTATGTGGCTTCTTTCACTTAGCACAATGTCTTCAAGGTTCATCCAGGGTGTAGCATGTATCAGAACTTCATTTCTTTTTATGGCTGAACAATATTCCATCATATGGACATACCACTTTTTGTTTACCCATTTGTCAGATGATAACATTTGGGTTTTTCCTGCTGCTACGAAACTTCATGTAAAAGCTTTTTCCATATATTTTTAAACTTTCTACAAAGACACGTTATACTTACTCCACATTCTATTAAAAGATACATTATTACAATTATACCAAAGCTTAAGTTAGTTAATAGGTCAGCCAAAATATTTCCTGAGCAAGAGCTAAGAGCGGAGGGATGCAATGCCAGAGGAGCTGGTCAGGGCCAGCTCCCGTGAGGAGTTCGGATTCTACTCTAAGAATAATAGAACTCAACAACAGCAGAACACACATTCTTCGCCAGAGCACACAGAACCTTCTCCAGGAAAGACCACATGTGAGGTCACAAAACAAGTTTCAACAAATTTGAAACGACAGAAATCACACAAAGTATCTCCTCCAATCAGGAGACAATAAACTCGTCTGTCCGGGCGATGAAAGGGATAATGCCCAGGTTTTGGAGTCACACCGCCAGCCACCCTGGTGCCATCTCCTAATGTACTGAGATGGTGACAATTGGAGGGCCAGTGGGTTTGGTGAGGGGAGAGGGAGGAATAACAACTTCTGTTTTGAAATGTTAAGTTTGAGATACCTATTATCAATCCACGGGGAGCTGTCAAGCCGGCAGCTGGATATGCAAGGGAGGCAGGAAAGAGATTGTAGCTGGAGACATAAATTGAAAAAGCATGAGTGCATAGATGACACCCAGAGCCGGGACCCTGATCAAATCACCGTGCGTGCACAGTGTGGACGGAGGAGAGGACCCAGGACAGAGCCCAGGATGGCTGAGGAACTAGCTTCTGAGATAAGGAGGGTGTCTAGGAAGCCTAGACAAGAACGCATCTCGACAAAGAAGCAAACCAAAACTTCTCGGGATGAACTCTTCTGGTTCTTAAATACAGAAAGTGAATTTCAACATTTTGGAAGGAAGTTACACAGACTTATGATTTTTTTTTTTTTTTTTTTTTGAGACAGAGTTTCACTCTGTTGCCTGGGCTAGAGTGAGTGCCGTGGCATCATCCTAGCTCACAGCAACCTCAAACTCCTGGGCTCAAGCAATCCTTCTGCCTCTGCCTCCCGAGTAGCTGGGACTACAGGCATGCGCCACCATGCCCGGCTAATTTTTTCTATGTATATTTTTAGCTGTCCATATAATTTCTTTCTATATTTAGTAGAGACGGGGTCTCGCTCTTGCTCAGGCTGGTCTTGAACTCCTGAGCTCAAACAATCCACCCGCCTCGGCCTCCCAGAGTGCTAGGATTACAGGTGTGAGCCACCGCGCCCGGCCTAGACTTATGATTTTTAAAGAAGTAGTGACCCTGCTCATTGTAACTGCTTTCAAATTTATTATCGAGTGAATCTGAACTAAAATGAAAACAAAATGTGATGTCACAAAGTAAAATAAGAGGAATAAAGCTTGATGGAAGTTTATTATGAATAGTAATCATGATCCATTACTTAAGATTATTTAAATTAAGAAAATATCATTTTCTTAGAAGGAGTACACGAGGATTTGCATCTTTTTCCTAAGGAATCATTCTGATGTTACTTTTGAAGCTTCACCCAAATATATATACACACACAGTTGGTTTGACATCTCTGCTCACTGGCACCTGAGACCCGTAAACATTGGCCACTCCATCTTCTATGCCTGTATCTAGGACAGCCAGGTGAGTCCCTGCAGTAGGAGCAAAAGTTTGTCATGTCAGACCACAGTCTTCAAATGCGCTCTGTGGGCTGAGTTTCCAAGTTAGCACCCAGTACTGTTTTTATTGGTTTTCTTTTCTGAACTGAGAGCACATCAGAAACAGCACAACTCTGCAAACTTCTTTCCTATGTTGAGCAATGTTGTAATATTTGTTTATGAAAACAGAACTTCTGAGCTCCATTCTTCTTTTAAGTTCCCTTAGCAGGCACTGCCCTAATTACCAGCCCTTTTATGATTTAAATGCAAGTGAATCAAAGCAGAACCCCACGGTGGCCCCAAGCTGCCTTTGTTTTAATACTAATACCGATGATTCACAACTATGCTTTTATTATGAGCAGAACCCACCCCTAAGAGGTACACTCTCGTACCTTTTTTTCCCACTTGAATCATTGTGCCAAGTTGTGTCTAAGGGCTAAGCACCGGGGTAAGCAAAGAGAAGAGAGAAGCCAAAAGGGTATCGCTGTAAGAAAGAAGCCCACAGTATACTGCAGCGCACTGTGGCACTGTAGGATGGAGGTTATTTCGTTACTGAGAAGCACACAGAGCAGGACGTGAGCCCTGGATCCCCCACGGAGGATCTTTGCACCTCCTCTTCACTGGGCAATTCTGAGTCTTCTATTCCTGTTTTCCTCTGAGCTGCCCGCCTGCCACTGTTTTATTGCCATACTCAGCCTGTTACCATGTTGTGTTGGAAGCAAACCAGGAAGAAAATGTGAAATGTCTTTCTTGAAACTGGGGGAGATGTTTATATCCATTCTTAAATTTAAAGCACTTAGTGGTGCCCTTCACATTTATGTTTATTCTGAAATCCTTACGGAGTCATTTAAGAAAGTTTCCTTCACATTATTAATAAACATTACTCTCTATTACAAGACATTTACAAAGATAGGATTACGGCCAGTGCTCTAAGATGGTTTCCATTATCCCATTATTATCTTTTGAATTATAAGAGGAAAGGTCCCAATCTTGCAATTACATGAATCAAAGCCCTCCCCTGCATTCTGGAAAGTTTTCTTCAAAATACGTTGCTGAATGTCTTCTAACAGGAGAGGTATGCGATTAGAAAAGTAGAAACCTCTTTAATGACAGCCTCTTACTCTACCAGTTCTTAGCAGCTACTTTATCTTTCTTTGCTCTTGGAAAATCTTCACTAAAGCCGGTGACTTTAAATCACCTCTCAGAGAGAGAAATAAAGTAACTGATTGTTAATAGTTTGGTATTTACAGAACATTATTCTGAATCAAAGGGTTAAAGATAAAAATGCAATATCAGTATTAGGGATTATAAAGAATAGTTGCTTTTAATCAGACCTACTGATGAAGCATAAAATGGTAGCAATGACTAGGTAAATTAATATACATAAAAACAAACTGAATTAGCAGATTCAATGTGGTCAATGTTTCATATGTGTGTGAACACATATTAAAGTTGTATTTACATAAATCTGATTTTATGAAGTGAGAAGGAAACTAGCAAACACACACACTCCAAAGACCTGACTTGATGTTTCTGCTGGGGCTTCAGGGTAGGCAGATACTGCTATAAACGGAAGCACTGCTTGTTGATCGATTTAAGCGCTTTGCTTCTGAGGGATCATAGATTAAATTTTTAAAAGGATTTAGGGCTAGTTGCAGGGGCTCACACCTGTAATCCTAGCACTTTGGGAGACCGAGATGGGAGTATCACTTAAGACCAGCCTGAATAAGAGCAAGACCCCATCCCTACACAAAATAGAAACATTAGCCAGGCATCATGGTGCATGCCTGTAGTCCCAGCTACTTGCGAGGCTGAGGCAAGAGGATCACTTGAGCCCAGGGGTTTGAGGCTGCAATGAGCTATGATGACACCACTGCACTCCAGCCTGGGTGACACTGTGAGACCCTGACTCAAAAAAAATAATAGTAATAAATAAAATAAAATAAAAGGGATTTAGAAGGAAGCCTTGCTCCACTGGTTCATGTGTGTTACAAGTATATTGCCAGGCCATAGTTCTTTTCCTCCCCAATTTGCCTGGCTATAAAACTTACTGGAAGATGCTTCACACTCTGATGGTTAAGAGCTTTGTAGTCAACAGTCTGGGTTCAAATCCTGGCTTGGTCACGTACTAGCTGTGTTATCACCGGCAAATGACAACCTCTTGCCTCAGTTTCCTTATTGGTAAAACCAGGAAATAACAATGCCTACCTCGTAGGATTTTTGTGAGAACTGAATGAAGTATTGCACATAAAGGGTTAGCGTGGACCCTGGCACACGCTTTCTCCAATTATTATTCAGAATCCGGTTATATTACTATTATGTCACAATCTGGATTGTCTCTTAACTCAATTGAAACCACGTGCATAGTAGGTAGGCCATTAAAAAAATTGATGGTTGTTCATGCAGGTGTCCTTGCATCCCTAAAGCACTGAAAAGTTAAGAAGGAAAATTAATGATAAAAAGAAACCAAAATAGTCTTTTCCAGACGTTTATACTCATTTCTTATAAAAGACATAGCCACTACTACAGGTGATCCCTGACTTGTAAGATGGTTCAACTTTAAAATGGTGTGAAACAGTTGCAATTTTGACATAATGTACAGTACAGTATTCAATAAATTACATGAGCTATTCAACACTTTATAATAAAATAGGCTTTATGTTGGATGATTTTGCCCAACTGTAGGCTAATGTAAGTGTTCTGAACACATTTAAGGTAGGCTAGGCTGAGCTATGATGTTCGGTAGGGTAAGTGTATTAAATGCATTTTTGACTTATGATTTTTCACCTTTTGATGGGTTTATTGGGACATCATCCCGTCATAAGTCAAGGAGCATCTGTACTTTTATCTAAGTATTAGTATCTCAAAGGACTTTACCAACATGTCCTTAACTGATAATACCAAGCAATGTAATATAACAATAAGCAGCAATTATTATAGCAAAATAATTAAACCTCAAGGAATATTGTGAATGAAATGGTAAAGCTATTAAGAAAATCCTTTAGAAAAGAATCTTTGATCCACAGTTACATAGAAAGCTCTCAGAATACACAGCTGAGACATACCCTGCCAAATCTTTAAGGAAACCCCTATGGTTAATGCTCTCACTCAAGGAATATGGAGGACAAGCCATAAGATCTGTACTTATTTTTCCTTAAATACATCATTCTGCGTGGGTAAGATGCAAGCTGAGTACAATTTTTGTACAAGATTCCCAAATCTTTTCCAAAGGCTTTTATTAAGTATTGCTGGTATCTGGAAAGAATGAACTAAAACAATATGATTCTTTCTTTCCTAGTTGCTTGAGCACTAAGACCATGGTTTGGACTTACTAACTACATAGTAACAAATAAATAGAAACATAAGGGAACATTAAGCGAAAATAACATTACATACGTAAACTGCATGCAAAAAAGAGGCATCGAAGGAAAAAGGATTAATAGAAATGAGTTTCAAAGGAAGGCAGAGAAGAAACCTACATTTTCTTGGACATACTGTTAATATTCAAACGGTCTCCCCTCTTACTGCAAAATTATGGCAGAGTAAAAGGCCAGTGCAGGGGCATATGATAATTCTCTTTGTAGACAAGACCATTTGACTTAATTCATACACAGGAGTGGACTGGTGATGCTCACATGAACATCTTTGGCGTTCCAGACTGCCAACGTGGGAAGAGAAACACTCCGACTTGACAGGAGGCGGCATGAAGGGGAGAGATGGGCAGGACACGCAAGACGGGAAGACCACCGGGCCCAGCCCGGCATATACAGTCCGAACGAGCGACTCCACAAAGAAAATTACTTCCAGTGGTGGTGCTATTTTGTCTGATGCCTTCCTTCTCTCCTTGACCCTACTTGCCTTTTACTTGGAGAGAGGCAAACGCTCACTCAAAGCTGGGTATATTTTAGTGTCAAGGAAGTCTGCGATAGCATTTATTTGGCAATAAGCTGGCAGTATGGTTAGGTTGAAATTTGGCGGTTTCTAAGAATTCTCATCAGCACAGCTAGCTACATTGTCTGACTCATATTACTGTCTTGTTTGGTTATTAAAACTGATTTTAAAAAATAGGTCAGAAGTCGCCAAGTCTCTGCTTAGTGTGTGTAGCGATGGCTTGGTTCCCCTTGTAACTGAGACCATTATTTTCCATTGCAAACTTCCTCCAACTGAACAAACAGCCTCCCATAGCATGTTTTAAGTTTCTTGGGCAGCCCAACCCCTTTCTCCTTTGAGAGAGCACCATCCACAGCTTCTCCACTGCTCCCTTCGACAGCACCCTTGAGTCAAGTGTGACTGTAAAGTCAGTTGACGGTACTTACCAACCTAAGCACAAAGCATTGTGTTCACACCAGTGTGGCTTTGTTTTGTTCCTAAGCCGAAAACCCACAGTATCATCATTCATTCTGACTGCAACAATAAGTACTTTGTTATTCAACTGCTAGAAAAATAATGATTTCAGTATATCCTTTCAAATTTAGCAGTGTGTAGCACTTTAGAAATGGTCTTTCCAAATACTGGGAGCTCTCTCGTCCTCTCCTTCCCTCCCTCCCGCCACTGCCTCGGTTCTTGCCACCATCTCCTCCCTCAAGTGCACAGCCACGGCCTCCCACCCGGCCTGCGTCCTGCTGGTCCAGGGCACGCGGACCGCTGCCCTGCTGGCTGGATCTGCCACAGCAGCCTGTTTGGGTCATGCCACATGGTATCAGCTGGGAGACGCTCAGAAAATAAACACCAAGCATGGACTCTAAAAGCCATAACCTTTCCTGGTTTGTTCCCCATCACTGGCGGGAAGACACCAGGGCAAGGGAGGACAAATCCAGCAGGTGTGTGGCTATGGCTGAGCACAGTGTGGCTGGGGGGGGGAGGGGCGGGCACGGGGAAGGAGCTGTGGCAGTAACCATAACCAGTGTCCCCAAAGCATGCTGTCACCCAAAAGTACGGATACTGAGGGTTACTGAGTCATTGTTGGCTCTATTATCAACAGTAAGTGGTAAAGATTTTTAAAAATTTCTTTAAATTTGATTTTGGCTTCTATTTACTAGTATAACATGTTAACGTTTCTATCCAGAAAATGAAAATGAATTGTTGAGTTGAGCTGAACAGTTCTTATTTCTTCTCAATAGGACAAAAGAAAATTGTAGACGCACAAGACAAAGACATACAGAGTTTTCTACTCTTTAAGATGTGTATGTGTGTCGTTCCAAGGACCAGCAGAAATGCTCGCATGAAGCCACAATAAGAGCAAAGGAAAACAGGACTGCGGGGCGCTCCGCAGCTCAGGGACCGGTGAGTGTGACGGGAGGCTGAGGGTGGAGAAGTGAGCAGGACTGCTGAGGGAGGCGCTGGGCTCGGCGGGCAACATCCACGGAGGCCCGGGGGGCAGTGAGAGAGTGGCGGGATCCTTTACCGGAAGGGAGAAAATCAGGGACCCTGCCACTGGGGCGCTGAAGGTCACAGCAGCTGAGACTTGGTAAGTTCCCCCTGAACCTGGTTTCTGCTATTCCTCATCTTGCTTCCTGATCATCTGGCCTAGAGATCCGCTTCCCACCAGGACTGTGTAAGCCCAGTGTTTTCATGCATGTCTTCAAGGAAAAAGGAAAGGAAGAAGGAAAAACAGAAAAAGCAGCTACCCTCACAGGAGAGTGGCTGGCAAGGCAGCAGGGTGGACAGGCTGTCACCACCCACAAATTCCCACTGCACGACGGACCAAAGACGTTGACCGCCATGCCCTGTTCCGAGAAAGTCTGTTACGCCAGGAGCAAGCTCATGACTTTAGATTTCAATTTGGCACTTGGTGGATTAAACAGTCTAACTGTTTTCTACTTTAATTACCATAACTACCATAATTAAGACTGAAAACATGCTAAGCCACAAAATGGCAGCAGATTATCTACAGTGTTTCTCTGCAAATACCATAAAGTAAAAGAATTTTTTTCTGCTTTCGAGAATGTTTTTCTTCTTTTTATTATTTCACTGACCTATAAGGTCTTGCTGTGTTTGTCTGACAGAGGAAACAATGAAGCTTTTAAACTTCTACACCAAGAAACAGAAAAGACACCATAAAAGAAACACATTATTATGGCCGTGAACATCTGTGCTGACGGATGGCAAGCTCAAAAATAGTTGTGCTTCACCGGGGACCAGCAGGCTGGACTGCCATCTGGGAATTGGAACAAAGACAGGAAACTTGGGCCGCTGCCCTCCCTGTTCCCCGCGGTCTCTCCTTAACCCTTGGAGCGCCAGGCTCCTGTGCAGAAGGCCAGGAGGAGAGAGGCGCTTTAGCCTAAGGACTCTGCACCCTGTAATTCCCGGGTTCCCTGTCATTACTAAAGTGGATAATTCTTATTTACCTCGCTGCACCATTTAAAGAAGTAATCTTCTGTGAAATTATTCTCAGATGATGAAACTCAAATTATTTCCACCCATTAACTTCCAACTAAGAAAAAAATGTGTCTATGTGCACAGTTTAATACGGCCGATTGGGTCAAGGCTGAAAAGAAAATCTGGATTTAGACAGTGTTCCTTGCTGTCTCCTAGTCCAGCAGAACCGATACTGCAATTATTTATAATTTGACAGCTGACGGGACTTACAGTAAAGAGCAAAAAGCTCTGGTTAGGTGGGAGAGAGACTTTTCTTGAGACTTGGAACATGAAGCTCATTCGGGAATTCAGCCCAGGCCTTGCTGCCTCTTTTACAATTATTAGGATCTTCATGTGGTAATGAAGACATGGGGACAAAGAAAAGTCAAAATATTTGTTTGAAAGTTAGGTGTTAGGACTCAAAGTCAAGCCTTCTTCGCAGTGAAGGTTACGTGCGCTAATCCACGAAAGGATCAAGTAGATCCCGGCTCACGTGAGTCTTGGGAGGCTCACGTGAGGAGGTCTCGGGAAAGCATCCTTCCCGTGCTAATTAGTGTTAGAGATCAGAGAGAACCTCCTTGATTTCATGTTTCAGGCTTTTGTGTTCCCAGAGCCTAAGACAATAGAAAACACTCATATTGATGTAAACTCTTATGGTATGATGCAAAATCTTAAATTAACTTCTACCAAATGTGTGTTTTGCCTGAGTTAAGGGAAAAAACTCAACCAAATGCTATTTTCCTGGTAATTTTCCTTGGTGTCACAGGAAGCAAACAAATATAACTAATGTTATTAACATTTAACTAATAATTAACTAAACAAAATTTGTTTATATTGTTTAAACTGAATTAATCAAATTAATTAAACTAATAATCAACTCTTGAGAAAGGGGCAGAAAGCCTGTTCCTCCAGGTGCATACATTTATTGTATCAGCTAAAAATATTCTACTGTACTTGAATAGTGAGTTTCTGCGTCCTCCCTTGCTCCCCTGAAGTGTGTTTTCAGCAGCAGCCAGAGGATCTTCTGAGAGTCAGATCATGTCTTTTCACAGTCTAGGAGCCCTATTTGATCTACGCCCCACTCTGCAATCCACCCACCCACTCATGGGCTCCCACCTCTGCGAGCTTGTTGCTGCCTCCTCCCCCGTTTGGGGTCTGTCCTACGGTGACCTTTTTGGGCCTTCCCTCAACACCTTACTGTAAATATTAGCCCAGCCCTGCAGCAGAAGAATGTCAGCTCCCTGAAGACTGGGAATTCAGTCTGCAGTTTTCACCAGTGCGCTCATCAGTCCTCAGGACATCCTGGGCCTTCAAAACAGTCGTCACTCAATGAGAGGACAAGCTGATCTGCGGATCATGTGCAAGGCCGGAGAGATGTCTTTATGCAGCACTTTGCTGATATCTAGACTAGCATTTGGCACTCAAAAGGTCCTCCCTCAAATGCTGCCCGAGTTAAGCAGCAAACACCAAGAATTTAAAAAAACAATTTTTCTCATTTTAAAGACAAGCATAACTCCTTATGACCACTGGCAAGCTTTTCAGGAATTATTGATTTTCAATGACATCTTTTTAAGTTGTATACTGATGATTTTTCAGAAAACCATTTAAAGACAAAATTTCATACCATAACCTTGTGGTCTCTTGATGGAAAATGAAACACGGACAGAACAGAACACACTAACGTAGACATGCATACACTGTATAATAAAATAGCAAGAGACAAAAAGATGCCTAAGCCACATCCTCAAGATAGCTCACAAGGAGAAGCCCTCTGAGACCACTCCAGGGAAGCCCATGCTTAAAAAGAATCACTTGTCTTATGGGGGGTTGACAGAAATGTTCTGTATCTTGGTTGGAAAAATCATTACCTAAGTGATGTGTCTGTCAAAAACTCACTGAATTACACACTTAAGTAAAGCTGAAAAATTACTTGGAAATTTTAAAAAATCGCTTCCTCCCTTTTAAAATTACAATGGTCTAAGTATCCAGAAATGCTGTTTCTTGAATATTTAATTAAGAAAATGGCTACACGATTCATAATATAGATAAAACTCTCACGAATACCTAAAATATTTTCTGTGAGATGGTCAAAATAATAAACAAAGCAGTTAAATAATGTTTTAAAAATTCAAAGTGGGATACTACCTTTTAAAAATATTAATTCCTGTTTGAACCTTGGCTTCAAGTGTCCATTTTTAACTTTGTAATACCTTTTTCAACCTTTGAGTTATTTTACCTTATTTTTTCAAGTAGGCTGACTCAATTACAATTCATTTACAGTTCCAGAATTTTTTTCTTAACTGTAAATTATTTTTAAACTGGCTTACTCGGGCTCCCTCCCGGTTCACCAGGAGAGGCACTGAGGGGTAGGTGTCTGCGGTCAGGCGGATGGGTGGAATCCTGACTCCTCCACGTGACCACAGTGACCACCTCCTGCGCTGTGAAGTTGGGGCTTTAAGGAAATGCACACCGCAGGGAATTACTTGAAGGGCAGGCTGGGAAATGCAGATGGAGTGTCTGCTACCTTTTGGAATTCAAGAAATATTTGCTATTTTACACTATTCTGGTTCTTCTTCCTTCTCAAAATGATGTTTTTCAAGTAAACTCTCTTCCTAGGTGATTGACATGGGAAGTGGCCAGACCCTCGCCCAAGTTTAAAGACAGAGGGATCCCGACCCACTGGTTAAGGCTGTATCCCCTGGATCCCCTTAGGGTGTGAGCCCACAGAGGACAAAGCCCCGTGTCCCAGCGCAGTGCCAGCCCTCACATACCAGCTCCTGAGGATAAATATTCCCTTGTAGGAGAAGGAGTGATCACGGAGCCTAAACTTTAAGTATTTCCACTCTGGCTTTGGCATCTACTGTTAGACTGCTTTTCTCCACAAGCTCACATTTATTTATTTTAAGCATTTAATGGGTATGCACACAGATCCCTGATCCGTTTGTGTGGCTACAAATGGACTGTTTCACTAAGTCCACACCTTTGTGAAACTGCCCTGCTGGATTTTATATATATTTTTTAAATAAACTGTACTTAATCTAAAATTCATTTAATTTAGTGATGCCCTTTAACAAACCACAACCTGTTTCTTTGTAAGTAAATATTTAAACCAGCTCATTGGCTTTAAATGTCTGAAAGAGTCTGAAGATAAAAGGCAGAGCAGTTGGATTTACTGGTGACTGGGTAATAATCAACTGCTACTGTTCCCAAGGGGCCACCACGGTCTCAGGCGGCCCAGGGGACTCTCTGCATCTCAGGTTCAAGGGATGCATGCTGCGAACCTGGTCGAGGCATTTAACTTTTTTATTTTTTACTCGTAACAGACAAAGTGAATGCCTGCCAAATATTTAGCAATTGTATGGGAGAAAATTGCTATCTTTGATATAATTTTCAACTTGAGAAAACTGACATTTGTCGGGAGAAAAGAATGACGGCAGAGCACATGAGTTTTAGAAACTTTTGCAGGAACTTTCTGATTTCTATAATTTTAATGAAACTGGGGCCAAGGAAAGATATTCAGAGGACAAATGTTTGAAATCGCTAAATAGTCATATAAAGCAATCACACTGGTGGTGCACTTTTTCTCTAAAGAGGCCACAACATTTAAAGTGCACAGCTACTGTTTCCAGCATCCTCAGACAATGAGGAATTTGCTGTCACAAACGTTCGATATATTTTCAGAGAACAATTGTTTACCTAGATAAGCAAACAACCTTAAAAGAGGATGAATCATGTTTGACGCCCATCATTTTAAAATGAATTACAACAGTTTTCTGTTTTCTTAAAAAGACTTCAAGAAATGTAATTTGATCACCCTCCTGCCCCTTCCTGGGGCCCAGAATAATAATGAGAAGTATAATTATCCTACTGAGTGGTATTAGACAGAAAACCTCAGGAGTCAGTCATCAGGACTGACTGTTTGCTCTACACTAAAAGGAACCAAATTACAGTGTGTTTGGGGTTCTTTTGGCTGCTTCTTGCGGGCTGCCCTTTCACTTCTCCATCTCTCCTCGAGGCTGCCTCCATCTCTCCGCCTGCCTTCTTCCCTCTGTTCCAGTCCCCTCCCTGGGCTGGCTCAGCACAGCAAGGCTTACAACAAGAAAGAAAGGGCTCCAAGGGGAGCTTAGAAGGCATCCTCACAATAGAGACCTGTTGTGCGGGGACTTTGCAGAGAGAGCTGGTTGACTTTTGAGTTTTCAGCTGTCTATTGGGTTACTACTACTGCAGATTTTTTCCAGGAACATTATGGGATCACATGATATTGACCAAAAAAAGAGAGAGAGAGAGAAACACACTAAAAAAATGCAAGGAACTACAGACAATGGAAGGAAGGGAAGAGGGAGCAATAAACAGTTATCTTACACCAACCCCAAGGGTGTGACTAGGGGATGGACTCCTGCCCCAAACCTCAGAGGGGAGGCCTGGCTTGGAAATCGGCTTTGTCCATGGCCTTTCCTTTGATCTCATGGTCTTGCTGTTCCCTACCCTGAAAGTTCTGTTTAGCAAGAAAGAGCTAAATTTTTAAGACTTCTCTGTAAGAAGCTCCCCTTCACTACTGCATTAGGAATTTGCTTAAAAGGCCCAGAAGCACTCATCTGTTCCTAAACCGTGCCCCGAAGCGAGGCCCTCAGCATGCCCGTGCGGCAATGCCCTGGCTGGACACTGAGGAGTCTTGGGCTGACGACCACAGTTACTGAAAACCTCAGTAAACCGAGCCCTTCATTAGTCCTGCACACACTGGCCTTGCGGACCCACAGTGCAGAGGCCCAGAAGAGCTCTGGAAAGCAGGCCATTAAATATCAGCAAACTCATGGGAACAGCCCTGCTGCAGAAACTCGAACCACGGATGCATAGAATAAAAGTTGCACCATGTTTCCAGCAAATGTGAACTACGGGGGATTCTACGTATCTCTTCTGCATCTCATTCTGCAGCCATTTACTCTGGTCAGATTCGGTGGGTGTCTAAGTACCCCAGGACGAGGAGAGTACCAGGAACTGGTTTCTTACCAGGGCTTGGCTGGCTAAAGTACTCAGGAAAAAGCTGAAGGCAACTTGGAATTCACTCCAAGGAACTTGCTTCTCTGCCTCTTCCTCCTCCTCCCCCTCCTTTAAAGAAAACCTGAAATCCATATTGGTATTGATTTCAGAATACTCCCTATTTATTTCCTTTTAAATTTGTTTCTGTTTCCTTTAAAAGAAGTGTTTATCAAGCACTCTTACTTTAAAGATTTAGCACTGCATGTCAAGAGACATAAATATTAGTACCTTTGGAAATATGAACACAGGTGGCATCATATGTGCATAAATACGGCAAGACACGCTGCACAGAGGGTGACGGCAGTATCACGTGTAGTAGGGACGGCCTTAGGAGTCCAGCTGTGGGCCAAACACCTGTATGACACTTTACTCAATAAAGCCATTACAACAATGCTTATGAGTAATACATGAAAAAATTGTATCTGAAGTGGAGAAAGGCTCCAAAAGAGTATGTACAGTACGATCACAGCTAGTTTTATAGATACAAAAAAGACTGCGAAGGAAAACCTCAGAATGCTGTATTTTGTTTTGTAATGCTCTAATGTTGAGAATGTTTTGTTTAGGGGCCTATTGGTACGCCCTCTTTTTCTCTACTAAACGTTAAAAATTATCTTTACAGTCGGGCGCGGTGGCTCACGCCTGTAATCCTAGCACTCTGGGAGGCTGAGGCGGGAGGATAGCTCGAGGTCAGGAGTTCGAGACCAGCCTGAGCAAGAGCGAGACCCATCTCTACTAAAAACAGAAAGAAATTATATGGACATCTAAAAATATATATAGAAAAAATTAGCCGGGCATGGTGGCACATGCCTGTAGTCCCAGCTACTTGGGAGGCTGAGGCAGAAGGATCGCTTAAGCCCAGGAGTTTGAGGTTGCTGTGAGCTAAGCTGACACCATGGCACTCTAGCCCGGGCAACAAAGTGAGACTCTGTCTCAAAAAAAAAAATAAAATAAAATAAAATTATCTTTACTGAGCAAATATTTCTTTTAAAAGTTTATTTTGAAATTACCTTTGTTTGTTATTTACCAGATATTTTAACTTTCCTTTGGAAAATAATCATCTTTTAATAATGTGATGTATTACTTACTGGTACAAAGAACCGCTGTCTTCTGAGCGTATGAAGCCACGTAAAACTCCTAAATAGCTAAAGGTCAAGGCAGCTGGGGCTCTCCTTTCTCCCACACCGTGATTTATCTGATCGCTTATCTCTCCAGAATCACGTGGCTTGTTTTACAAAGCCCCCAAGAACAAAGCAAACATCTAGGTTAAACATACTTAAATAAAGTTGTACTCTGCTGAAAACCACACTGAATGTTTTCAAAACCATTTGCTCCAACCACAGTATTTGTTCCAAATTAAGTAAACATTGCTGAAAGAAATCATACAAAATCTGCATTTCTTATCAAACCCAAGGCAGGATTTTCTCTTTAATGTTCTAAACGGGTTCGCATTATTAGGACTGAAGGAACACACATGAGGATCAGAGCCTGGAGCAGGGATTTCTACCTAAAGGGTAACTTGTATTTATCTGCAATTTGTAGGAGTGTCACTACTCAACCTGGTGCCCCATGCCCAACCAGTCATTATTTAATTAATGCCATTAATGACCTGACAAAGGGGTTATGGGTGGACTAACTGATTATTATCACAAATCCATTGTTACTGGGGGCGGAGCTTAGAGCTCATCTGGGGGGGTGGGGCTCTAGGCCTCAAAAGGGACAAAGAGGACAGAGACCAGCCCAAGCCAGACACAAAACTCCATGGGAGCCCCTTTCTTGGCACCCTTCCTTGCTCACCCACCAGCGCAGGTGAAGCCCCAGCAAGACTAGCCTCAAGGCCAGATGCACCAGGAGATCCTCCCGATGTGGGACAACTCCCAACCGAACACCAGATCCTCCAAAGAGCACACCTGAGGCGGGGCCAAGGGGACGGAGGCCAGGTGGGGTGATCCTTTGGGAGAAGGCCAGCCAGCAGGTGGACAGTCCTTGGAGCTCACTCTGGGGCAAGTACCACGTTACTGGATACCAGTTCATCTACTTCCATCCACAATCTGCAGACATGGGTGTTATTATCCCCATTTTCCAGACACTAAATGGAGGCTCCAAGAGAGGAGATGATTTGCCCGAGGCTAAGCCATCAGTACAAGGCCAAGCCAAGATGTGAATCCAGAACTTGTGGCCATAGCCCCCAAGGTGTTCTGCTGACTCCACGGCCTCCCACACACAGCCCACCCACAGCACTTCCCACACCTGCAACGACACAGAGTTGGGATAGGAACGCCTCGTTCTAATCGATTTGTGGGGAGCACAGGTCTACCCTACGACATGAGACTCTTATACTTTGACATTTAAGCCATAGAGAATTTACTTGTCCTCTCGTGGCTGAGTTTTCCTCAGTCTCCCATTGCACCATTCCCTGTTGGGAGCGCGGGGGCCAGCTGCATGTCACTGCTCTTCTTTAAACCACACCTCCTGGGCAGTCACCTGCTCCTTCCTGGAGACAGCAGCTCTCCCTCAATGCCAGGAGAGCAGAGCTAAGCATGCAAGAAGCATTGCGTGCTGGAAGGAGCAAGGAAGAGACCAAGAGATCCGAGACTCTGCAGCTGCCAGGCAGTGCGCCAGGCAACTCACACGGGTCTCATCTAGACACTTAGACAGCCATCCTTTTTAAAGACTTGTTTGCAGCTTGCTAAAGGCCACCCATTTAGAGTGTGACCTATGTGTGTCTTGGGGCGGCCTCAGAGGTGGCCTGGGCCCTCCTGGCACAGAGGTTCCTGGAGGTGGCATATGAGAAGCAAACCAATGCCTCGCTATGGATACACACTTCAGCTGGGCTCTGGCCACTGGGAAACCCACTATTTTCTAGAGTCAACCTGCCCTCCCACTCTCTGATGGAAGCTCAGTACCTGTGCTCTTCCGGCTCCTGTCTCGCTCTTGGCAGGACATGGTGCCTCCAACTTCACAGCCACAGAACCCCCCACGCTCCTGCCACTGCACGCGCGGTCCCTGCGGGCTCATCCATCCCAGCCCCTCCTCCCCGGTTACCGCAGGGCACTCTGCCTCCTTCCAGGCCACCAGCTGCCACCTGTGCTTTGGGGGCCTTCCCCAACTGCCTGCTCACACTTGTGTTCTCTCATATAGTCCCTCTCAAATGGATACTGCCCTTCAACCTGCAAACACGCAGATGCGTCTTTCACCTAAAAAATGAAATAAAGCCAAACAGCCCTCCCTTGCCCACACACTGCTCACTAGAATGGCTCTTGCCGATGGCAGCAAAGACCTCTCGGGCACCAAGTGGGAAGGACATTTCCAGTGTCCACCACCTTGACCTGCAGGCAGCACCCAAAGGTGCGGGACAGGATTCTCCCACTTCTCCAGCCCCTCTATTTCATCTCCTTTCCAGGCCAGTCCTCCTAAGCTGATCCTTTAGGTCCTGGCTCAAAAGCCCCTGCTGGGGAAAGTCATCCCCGGTGTCCCGCATCATTACCCTTTGTACCTTCTTAGATCCTGCCAGGCACAGGACCGCACTGCCTCGTTTTTGTGTCTAGGTGTGGAGCACGTGAACACGCCAGATAATTCAGAGTCATTAGTCAACGGCTCCCCCACCAGACTGTCAGCCCCATGAAGAAAAGGGCTGAGGTCTGTCTGTACTCCACCTGGGACTGGCACCAGCAGGCACTCCAGAGTTTGTTCAGCAAGTCAATGAAAAACGGGCCGGCCTGCCAGGAGGACGGCATTTAACTAGCCCGGTCAGAGGCTCTGTGCGCAGGAAGCGCGCAGCGCGAGGCCGCACGGAGAGTGAGGGAGAACTGGGAGACGCAGACAGGCCTGCAGGCCCAGACAGCAGCTGCCTGGCCTCCCGCTGCAGACGGGCTCTGAGCCCCCAGACTCCAGGGCCTCCTGGGACCCCCAGTGAGGGCTCCCCTGGCTTCTGGGAAGTTCCAGCCTCTCCCACCACCACCTGTGTCCTTGAAACAAGCCAATTACTTGCGCTAGCTTGGGTGGCATCACTTTCTTACAGCTGAGAGGCTAAATGGTGCAGGAACTTCTCAGGGGGAGGAAAAAACTCTGAAACAGCAGTTCTTTGTGGATGAGTTTAAAAAGCCCAAAGTAGAAGAAATGAAAACATAAGGCGCCTTACATAATTTCCCCAGAAGACTTTGAAATCTCTTTTGAGGAGATTAGTTGTGTTCTGGAATTATTCCCAAGAACCGTGCCAAAGGCAGCAAACTTTCTTTTTCAGAGATAAGGACTAATGTTCACTACAGACCACCGACTGTCGCGCTTTATGATTTGAAAGACTGTTAGCTATGCACACTGCGTTTGTGACTTTGACAAATTATTTTTCTTTGCTTTCTAAAAAGTTTCATATATGAAGATATATGTATATAAATTAAACTAATTTTCTTTTTTAAAGTTACAACTAAGAACTTCACAAGACACTAAAAGAGTCTTACATGCGAGATCTACCTTCAAAGGCAAATTTGTGATGTTTAAGCTTAGCCAGAACCCTGAAGTCAAAAAATTCCAAAGCCTCAGAATTTTGACTGGATTATGTTTAACTTAAACCCCAAAAATTAAATAGAAAAAAAACCCTAGTACTTTCCCACTCCCGATTGGGCAATACTGACTTCTTTACTAAATCTCTGTACGGTAGTTTGGGATAAAGTGCGTCATCGTAACTTGCCTTATTGACAAAAGGGTGGCTGAGCCGTCCCAGTGGCAAGGCCGTGTCGTCCGTTTCAATTGGCAAGAGGACATGTCCTTTCACGGGCTGTGTAGCCACGTAAAGACGCTCTTTCAGTGTCTCTTATATGTTAGATTTTGCGAATTGTTGTTAAGTGATGAATGTTAAAACAAGTAAGACAAGAAAGTGTCACCATGTAGGACAGATTAGATGGCTTGGTTTTTCGTAGGGAGACCGCCCAAGGTGGAGGAAGAGCACGGTATCTGGGGTGAGACAGGCTCGGACGTGAATACTGCCTCTGCCCTCTACCAGCCAACTTCTCTGGACTAGTGTCCCCATCCGCAGAGTCAGGCTGACGATGGGATTATTGAGCAGAGTAAGGAAAGCACCTGCCTGTGACTGGTACGTTACAGGCATTCGATACTGCATTCGTTAACTGCAATGCAGTATCTGGTGAACGTTAAACTATTTTAAAAATCAAGATCAATATATCTTTTTTATAAAAGTTGAAAGTCTTCCAACTTTTTTGCTTTTCTATCGCTTTAAAGGAAGAATAGAAAGCAAGCATTTTGGTAAAGGACACAATAATATGGGCTGCAAAATTCCATGACATTCTTGAGAAGTACCAAGTGGCTTTATCAACTGATGCACTAACTTTTAATCAGTTCAGAGGGGACCTTTGTCATAAAGCAAAGCATAGGACAGATCCCATGCACTGGAAATTATAAGAAAACAATACTCCCCAGAAAGGCGTGAGCAACCTGTGCAGGATAAAGCTCCTTCCTTCCTCCATCCTCTCTCCTGGACTGAGCTGTTTCTTGTGTACGGTGAGGCACAGCTCGCCAACGCCCTGCGTGGGCACAGACAGGTGTGCCTGGCCAGCAGGAGCCCACCTGCTGCCCCCCTTCCTGTCCCATCCCTGGGGGGATTCATTGGCCAAGTTTGTACCTGGCATTAAGAAGAGTGAGCAGCCACTTTTTCCTATTCAAAATCAATGCAGATTGATCACTTGTAACAAATACCTTTTATGTCTAAGGAAAATACATGGTCAAAAAGATAAACTAATGCTAACATAAAGAGGAAAAGACACAATTTTGTCACTTGCAGTTGTATCCCCAGCAGGCATGAGTTCTCTCTTCTCATTTATATGTTAAATGAGAAAAATGAAAAAATGAATGAAGTGAACTAAAATCCCATTCAATGATACGTTAACGAGGCAGGTGATTGATTTATGGAGAGGAACTTTTCTGGAAAGGCAAAGAGAGATGCCACCAGATGATCGTGTCTGGGAACTAAAAAGGGAAAACCGGGAATTCATGGGGCCCTGGCACAAAGACATTCCACACTGAGATCTGGACCTCCTGGTTAATTGGAGTTTCCTGCTTTATCTATCTAGAAGGAAAGATAAGAATTTGAAAGGAGCAGAGCAGCAGCAAATGTCTGCATTTCACTTTGAGATTCAAATCAATGGACGCAGTTTGCTGATGGAGGCGCACAACAAAAGGGCTTTATGTCCCCCTGGAAGTTTGATAAAAGGGTACCCGCTAGAAACCCCACAGGAGAGACAGATTTCGTTCCATTTGCCAACTGAAGAAAGGCTTATAAATTAAAAAAATTTCAAAAGGCCAGTTGTCCCTGCTGCTGTTTGTGCTGCGTTCACTCACAGTGTGGCTCGTAAGGAGGCGGGGGATCTCCACAGGGGACACACTCCATGTCTTGAAAGCCAACCAGTTTTGTCTTCCTGTAGAATCTAGAAGAGAAGAGGAAAATAATCCTCGTTAGCTTTTTCATCTAAGCTTACAGTTGGAGCAAGCAAGATTTACGTTATAAATTTCCAGCAGTCTCCTTTACCAGTTCCATGGCTAAAAAGGCACACAAAGGCTTAAATATAATAGTGTCTTAGACACATCCTTAGAACCTTTCTGAGCAGGCAGTGAACACTGAGGAAATACCAGTTCCACTAAACGTAACTTCACAGATTCTCCTCAGCCCATACTTTTTCTATACTGTGGTAGGGGTACCGGTGAGGGACTATAAAATCAGTAGTCTTTGGCATTTCTATTGTAATTTAAACTACAAAACACCTTATAAATAAAGTGCTAGTTTTTAACATTTGGAATCATGGACCAAAAAGCTAAGCAAACCCTAAAAGCAATGGAAAAACGTGGAGAGATTTTCATACAGTCTTGCTAGGGGGATGTCTTTCTAGGCGTGACAAGAAACCCAGCAGGCAGAGTGGAATTTTTGACTATACACACAGACAAAAGAAAAGAGAAGAAAAAGATGTAAAAGACATCTGAAGATCAAAAATAAATAAAGCACCATCAACATAGTTAATGGGCAAATGAAAATTGAACAATTGTTCTAATTATAATATTGTCTGTACCTTAAGCCTGTAAGGTGAAACATAAAAATCATGATGGTGAAAGTGAACACTATAATTGAAAAATAGGCAAAGAACATTCACGCCCCGAAGGAAGAGCATTTTATAATTTTAAAATTTCAAAATTAAAACTAAGAAGCATGATGGAATTAAAAAATTTTTAAATTTAAGATGCAAATGTTTAACTTCATTACTAATCAAGTAAATATAAGTTGAAGTGAAAAAATACATCATTTTCACTTGGAAAGTTGCGAGAGTGTCGGTGTGAGTGTAGGCAAATAGGCACATGTATATATCACCAGTGGAAATAGACGTTGCCACTTTTAGGAGGGCAATTTAGCAATGTGTAATTAGAACTCAATAAAATGGTTTACACTCTTTATCCAGTAATTTCACATGTAGACATTTATCCTAAAGAAATAATCAACTGGGTAAAGCTGTATGCATAAGAATACAATCACAGCATTGTATATAAAAGAAAAAAAGCTAATTACGCACAATCCCCATGTCCAAAAGTAAAAACAGCCAACCATGGCAGACCCAAGGCAATGGAATAGAAGATGGTCTTAGAAATGATGATTCAGGCCGGGCGCGGTGGCTCACGCCTGTAATCCTAGCACTCTGGGAGGCCGAGGCGGGTGGATCGCTGGAGGTCAGGAGTTCGAGACCAGCCTGAGCAAGAGCGAGACCTCGTCTCTACTAAAAATAGAAAGAAATTATCTAGCCAACTAAAAATATAGATGGAAAAAAAAAAATTAGCCGGGCATGGTGGTGCATGCCTGTAGTCCCAGCTACTCGGGAGGCTGAGGCAGTAGGATCGCTTAAGCCCAGGAGTTTGAGGTTGCTGTGAGCTAGGCTGATGCCACGGTACTCGCTCCAGCCTGGGCAACAAAGCGAGACTCTGTCTCAAAAAAAAAAAAAAAAAAAAAAGAAATGATGATTCAGATCTACCACACACATTTTTAAAATTCATTAAATATCATTAAGTGAAAAAAAAGAGAAGTGTATATGATTCCATTTTGTACAAACACACACTTTCATGTAAATCCTTTTAGATTATTTACCAATGCAGAGGAAAATTTATGTGTATATTTGCAATGAGAAACATTTGGAAGATATTACATATGAAATATTAACAGTGACTATGGTGGGAATTGAAGGGATTGTGGGAATTCAAGTGTTATCTTTTTTTGTATGTGTAACTTCTATCTTTTAAATGACAAAAATAGTGATATGGAGACTAACTATGGATCACGTCTATAAAAGACAGGTAGATGCAATTACTTTGCCAAATTGGATAATGTAGTAGCAAAACTATATCATTTACGGTGGAAGCAAAATTTGCATTTAAATCCAGGTAAGTTACTTCAACTGCCCAGATACATTCAGTAATTGTTCCACCTTCTATTTTCATTTGACTATGAAAATCTGTCCATTTTATATAATACAGTCACTCCCCACCAGATATTAATAAAAGTATTCATTGTGTAATTTATAAAGTAAAAATCAAAAAGAAAACAGTTGGAGGACTCACACTTCCTCATTTCAAAACATATTACAAGCTACAGTAATCAAAACAATACGGCACTGGCATAAAGACAGACAAATAGACCAGTAGAATAGAAAAGAAAGCCTAGAAATAATCCTTTACATGGTCAATGGTTTTTGAGAACGGTGCCTAGACCTCTCAATAAGGAAAGAACAGTCTCTTTACAAAATGTTGTTGGGAAAACTGCATATTCGCATGCAAAAGAATGAATCTGGACCCTTCTCTTACACCATATACAAAAATTAACTTAAAATGGAGTAAAGATCTAAAACTATAAAACTCTTAGAAGAAAACATAGGGAAAAAGCTCTGTGACATTAGATTTGGCAATGATTTCTTGGATATGACACCAAAAACACGGGCAACAAAAGCAAAATTTGACAAACAGGACTACATCTATGCATCTTTTAAGATTATCTACTTTCTCTTTATTTTGTTTAGACTGCTGTGGTTTGGGGGGACATAGAAACATTTGCAACTCCATTTCCTGTCCAAGTGAGACAGGACACACATTTTAAAAAATAAACTACAAGGGAACAGAGATATGATACAAGATGCCTGCTTAGACTGGTTTCCACAGTTCAATGTTAAAGTTTACTCCTGGCCTGCAGACAGCTAGCGCAAAACGACAACAGAAAACCACCCTGGATTTTACTTAATCACTGCGTGATGAAAGGCAGAATACACCTCATAGACCCAAGTTTTTCCCTGACAGTGAATTTAACGAGGAACTTTTAATTGAACTGAATCCAAATAACAGCAGTTAGCCTAATGAACACTGAGTTGGAAAACTGCTCTTTTAAGAAAACGTGGTTATAAATCATCAATCCATGACCACATTTCTGCAAGGAGATGGCATACCATCGTCCGGCTCTGGTTTTATAATGACCTCAATTCACCCAAGGTTCCCATGTCTTGGGTAGCGCAAGCAAGGCAGAGTTGAATTTTCTGAAGTGCATCTGTCCCATACCGGATGACAGATGGATGATGACTGGTTCTCGCCTGTACTTTCATTAGTACCTTGCTTTGTACTGGTTGGTCAGCCGCTATTCCTGTTTCTTGGCAATCCACAGTGATGGCCCCTTATTTGAAATTGGACAAATGCTAAAGGCAAGATGAACTGTTAGGGTAAGGGTCTAGATCTCATAAACAGTGTTGGGGGTACCAGGGAGCACCCGAGGAACAGAGGGGAGCTGAGCAAGAGGATGAGAAAATGGACCAAGGCAATGCAGGTGGCCCACAGAGCAGGGGGCTGATGGGGATGGGGTGAGGGTGGAAGGGGATATGGAGTAGGCAGAGCACAGGCTGTCCTCGAGCTTAGTCCTCAGTCACGGAAGTCCCAGGTGAGGCCTCCTAGTGAAACCAGACACCTGCCTAAGTGTGGCTGGGCAAAGGGGCTGCTAGGTGAATCCCTAGCCCTTTGATTTACAAGCTGGGTGACCTTGGACATTTATCTGCTCTGAGCATCAATTTCCTCCTCTGTAAAATGGGATGATATTAATCCCTGCCTTACAGAATGGCTTTGACATGAAGTGCTTAGCACATAAGTAAGTGCTCAATAAATGTTAGCTGTCATTGCCACAAGCAGCAGCAGGGAGCTGGCCGGGGCCAGGCTGTTCTTTCAGGGCTGATGTCCAGTCCCCCTGCACAGGGACAGGGTGGGGCATGGGGAGCCAACAGAGGAGGCTGGAGGCCCGTTGGCCACACTTTCAAAAAGTCATGCAAAGCTTTCACTGGCTCCTAAAACCATTAATTTGCACTAATGCCCAATATTTATTTAGTGCTTCCTATGGCCTGGGCACTGTGCTGGGCACTTTACATGCCTTGTACCTTTAATCCTTTTAACAATTCTGCAGGTTTATACCATTATGAGATGATCATTTTAAAGGTGAGAAGAATGCGTGTCGAAGTCAAGTGACTGGTCTAAAGTCATTGAACGCGTTTGGGAACGAGGAGACCCTGAATCCCCTCTCCAGAATGACTCAGATTGTGGGCACAGGAGACAGGATTTCCACACCCCACCTGCTGCTGGGAAGGGAGCAGCGGCATCCTGAGCCTGAGGCTGAGGCCACAGGGGATGCAGTGGCACCGGGAAGAGCCATGCCCGCCGGAGGCCTGACTTTGGCATCATTTTTCTGGAGGCAATATGCATTTTGTGCATTTCTTTCTGCCTCAGTTTTCCCATCTGTAAACTGGATTTTAACTATTTGCCTTCTTCACAGAAATATAGTCAAATGTGTTTACACAGTCAAGGTGGAAGAGTACTTTTAAAACCCGCTGAAAAGACCTGGGTAAAAGTCCCTATGTAGTTATTGTCTGCCTCATACACTAATGTTGGCCGAGAAAGGATGGAATTTTAAACTAATCATAGAAATTGTGCAACATCATTCAGATGTCCATTCATCTTTCCCGCGTCTAAGTATTTACTTAAAGAATGAGCAATCACTGTAGACACTAGAGCAGGGGGCTCAAATGACGACGGGGGCAGCGTGAGGAAGCAGGCGTGGCGGGGGCCGGGAGACCTGCTCTCACGCACCCCGGCGGCACCCTCGCGTGGGCTCCTCTTCCCCCCGCCAGAGGAAGCGTGTAGATGCACACAGACACGCTTTTATCAGAGAATCGGAGAAAACGAACAGCAGAGATGTGCTGTCTGTACTCAGTTCATGTTCCTCAGTTCGATCTGCCCAAGATCAAACCTTGGGTAATGATATTCACAGATATCACCACGGCTCTGAGATTATAGGCTGTTACTTTTTTTTAAACGACAGATTTATTGAGATATAATTCACATACCATACAATTCACTCATTTAAAGTGTCCAGTGCAATGGTTTTTAGTATATTCACAGTGTTGTATTAATATAACCACCACCATAATCAATTTCAGAACATTGTCACCACTCGTAACCTTTAGCAATCCCCTCCCATTCTTCCCAACCCTCTCCAACTCCCTGCCTTACACAACCACTAATTTACTTTTTGTCTCTACAGATTTGCCTATTCTGGACATTTCATACACATGAAATCATGTATTATGTAGCTTTTGTGACTGGCTTTTTTCACTTAGCACAATGTTTTCTAGGTTCATCCATGTTGTAGCATGTGCCAGAATTTTCTTTCTTTTTATTATTGAAAAATATTCCATTGTTCAAACATATTTCATCTGGTTTATCCATTTGGGCTTGTCTTAGTCAGTTTTGTGCTGCTACAATAGAATACCACAGACTGGATAATTTATAAATAACAGAAATTTACTTCTCACAGTTCTGGAGGCTGGGAAGTCCAAGACCAAGGCCCCAGTGTCTGGTGTCTGGGGAGGGCCTTCTTGCTGTGTCCCCGGAAGGGAGGAAATGCGGTGTCCTCCCATGGCAGAAGGCAGGAGGGCAAAAAAGGAACAAAGTCCTGCTGTCAAGCCCCTTAATAATGGCACCTTCATGAAGGGAGGAACCATCACAACCTAATCCACTTTTAAGGCCCCACCTCTTAATACCCTCACATTGGCAATGCCTGGATTTTGGAGGGGATACATTCAAACCACAGCAGGGCTGTTTTAGCTTTTTGGCTATTGTATAATAGTGCTATGAACACTAGTGTACAAGTTTTTGTGTGGACAGAGGCTTTCAATTCTCTTGGCCATATGCCAGTAGAACTGTTAGGTCGCATGGTAACTCCATGTTGACCTTTGTCAAGAAACGCTAGACTGCCCCCTTTTACATTGTCACCAACAGCACCAAGAGTGTACAAGGGCTCCAATTTCTCCACCTCCTCACCAACACTTGCTATTGTCTGTCTTTTGGGGGGCAAAGTATGTGGCTTTGATTTGCATTCCCCTGATTATTAATGATGTTGAGCATCTTTTCATGTATTTATTGGCCATTTGTATATCCTTTCTGAAGAAATATCTATTCAAACTCTTTGTCCTTACTTTAATTGGATTATTTGTCTTTTTATTACTGAGTGGTAAAAGCTCTTCACATAGTCTAGGTAAGATAGTCCCTTATCAGATATATGATTTGCCAATATCTTCTCCCATTCTGTAGGTTATCTTTTTACTTTCTCAAAGGTGTCCTTTGAAGCATAAAAGTTTTAAATTTTGATAAAGTCCAACAGAGCTATTTTTTCTTTTGTTGCTTGTGGTTTTTGGTGTTAGACCACTACTTTTAGTAGCTCCTTAGGTGCTGGGTCTCTGTCCAAGGTCATTCTTGACCCCCCACCCCAAGCTATTTCCTACCTTGTTTCTGCCCTTCACACCCAAAACTTTATCTCTCTCTCTGGCATCAAGAAAATTACCCCCACCCCAGGCATCTGCTCAAAATCGTCCTGATCTTGTGGTCAAGTCCAGTTAAGAGTCTTCTGTCTGTAGTGCCTTAGAGCAATGGCTTCTGATGTTGGACTCCCTGGATATGACTCCCAGCTCCACCACACACAGGATAAGCAATCTTGTATGAATAACCTTAAACCTTGACAAGCTCAGTTTCTTCATTTGTAAAACATTGTGAAAATTATAGAAAACGATTCATGAAAAGCACTTAGCCCAGTGCCTGGTACATCATCAATAATAAATGTTTGCTGCTCCTGTAATGCTGCTGTTTCATACCTTTGTAGAAACGCCTGGTTTTGCAGCTCCAGGAATCCTGGTTCCTCTCTCTTGTGTTTGTGGTCAGTAACACTGGCTGCACTCTGTCCCCACTAAGTTACCTACCATTCTGCTTTGTTTTGTTCCCTGCTCACCTAGTGGAACAATGCCTCGGCCCTGCCTTGCAGACTGTCACTCCTGCCCCGAGTCTAGCTCTTTATCCAGACTCCATCTTCAACTGTCCGTCTTATCTGACATATCCCTCCAGTTATTACCGAGAAGCACTCACAACTTCAGAATTCCTTCTCCCGGGCTTGGCGCTCCACCTAGTCCAGTGTAGCCCCCTCCTCTCCATGGCCTGGCTGGCTCTTCCATGTGTCCACTGAAGGCTTTCTGGTTCACACCTGCCTGCCCCCTCCCCTCTCCTCGCTGCCTCTCCTCTACTCCACCCTTCTCTCCTCCTGTCCCTCCCTCCACCTCTTGGCAACTTCTCACACACCCCAGGTTCATGCCCACCTTAGGGCCCCCCCAGAACTTCCCTTTGCCCACAGTGCTCTTCCCCACATAGCTGCTTGGCTAAGGGCCTCATCTCCTTCCAGTCTTTGCTCAGCTCTCACCTTTGCAATAAAGCCTGTGTCGATTACCCAGTTAATGCCATAGCCTGCCCACCCATCACCCACGTGGCCATGCTAATCGCCCTTGTCTACTTCAGGGTTTCTTTTGTCCATAGCAATTATCATCTTCCATCTCTCTGCACAATTTACTTCTTTGTCATTTACTACTTAGGTATTTTTAAAAACTCTATAAGGATATAAGCTCTACGTGGGCAGGGATCTCTGCCACTTTATTCTCTGACACAGCCCACATACCTAAAGCAAGGCCTGCCAGCTGCTGGGCAAACATCCGCTGAGACGGCTGAGTGGTGGTGACTTGCCTTTCCCTGACATCCTCAATGAACGTCCTCACAGGATTACTGGCTGCCCTATGCGTTTAGTTTACGCTTCTGTGAGTTGCCTGTTCGCTTTTTTGTCCATTTGTCCGAGTTTTCTTTTTTATTGATTTGTAGGAATTCTTTAGATTTCCACGACACTCACGCTTTGTCAGTAAGCCTGTCCATCTGGTTTATGACCCACGCCTGTCGCAGTGCGTGGCACACGGCAGGCACAGAGAATCCCGTGGTGAGTGTCGAGACAAGAAGTTTGGAACACAGATGTCTTCAGGTTAACATCAGTGTGCATTTGAGTTGGGAAGGGAACAGGAAAAATGCCCTCTTAAAAGTTAATGAAATCATCAGTAGGGAAAGAAATTGCCCTACTTACCCTGGCAAGCAGTCCCCACAGGTGGCATCGCTGGTGGCTGAACAATTCGCCTTCTGAAAGCGGTTCACCAGCGCACAGTCCAGACACGGCTTGCATTTCTGGAAGCCCCAGTCCTCCTTGAACCTGTGCGGCCGGCACGTCACGCACTGTGCATCCTCCCCATAGCCGAAGCCACATTCCTGTGGGGATTAAGGGGCAATAGAAAGCTATTCAGACCTCGCAAGCGTGAAAAAGGAAAGACCACTGGGATGAAACAAAGACCTGGTCTAATAATTACCAAGTGTCGGCCTTCCTAGACACAAAGGCCGCTCTTTCAGCAAGTTCAAATGTGTCTTCCACTGCTAATCATCTCTCTTACTACGATAAGTATACTTAGTCATCCACTTTATTCAAGAAGCCGTGAGCATGGGCATAATAGAGGGGCTCTCGGGCTCCCACTGCTACGGTATTGCCAGCGTATGGCAGAATTATGGCACTTTCTTCTCCTCCAATTAAGCCAGTCATGTGAACACTCAGAAGCTCAAGCCAGTGAAACACTCAGCCACTTACTCACTTTCCAAGGCAGAAAATAAATACTTTGATATCAAGGGTGATATTTTCAAAAATAAGGATAACTGCATAAGAAATTCACAAGCTCACAAGCCTAGAAATCCATCCAATAGAGAGCTCCTTGAAATGTTTATCAGTTTGGTATTTCCTGAGAGAAGAAAGAGTCCTGCATATCACAAGGATGCTGACTTGTTGTTGAGACAAACTCTATGGCACTAAAGCCTCACACTTCTCTAGGTTTGGATATCAGAACAGTGCTGTTCTCCAAGGATGGGCAAAACAGATGGCTTTTTGACCTACATTTGATCATTTCCACAAGTTCAAGAACTCAACAGACTATAGCACATCATATAATGTAATTATAATGCAACCATAAAAAGAAGGATGTGAATATGTGTTCATGACACTTTAAAAAATAAATTATAACACAGAATTAGAAGTATAATTGCCTTCAAAAGCATTCATATGGTAAATACCAACATTTATTGGGTGCTTTCTCTAAGTGGGAACTTTATTTTTTTTTTATTTTTATTTATTTACTTTTCAGAGACAGGGTCTCGCTACATTCATTACCCAAGCTGGTCTTGAACTCTGGGCTCCAGTGATCCTCCCACCTCAGCCTCCCAAGTAGTTGGGACTATAGGCATGAGCCACCACGCTCAGTTTATAAGAACTTTACACACATTATTTCAATAATCCAGACAGAGGTAGTATTAGAACCAGGGTTTGAACCCATATAGTCTAATCCCAGAGTCAGACTTCATAACCACTATACTATAGAGCCTGTCAGGTACTTCTTACGTATACATTACACATCCATAGGAAGACGTCTGAAAGACTCCATACTCAGGTTAACACTGGTTATCTATACTTTGTCATGGCTTCTATAGAACACTGGCCATTAAAAAAAAAACAAAAAACAGCAGCTTAAGAGGAACAAGAGGGGTGCCCATGTAGGCAGCAGGCTGAATGAACCCACAAAAGTGAGCTAGATGCTACAGAGGGAGGAAGGTTCAGATGAAATCTCTTAGGGCCTCAAGTTTCTTTATTTGTAAACTCTGGATGCTGGAATGCAAGTCCTAGCTAGTTGAAAATCCCCATTTTCTATACAACTTATATATTTTAATTTCTTCATTCATATTTATATACAAAATAAACTAAACAGTACTTATTGGTGAAAAATTAAATCAAAACCAACCCAAAGGATACTACTGCCTGTCCTTAATAAACCACTCAATAAAAGGTTCTAAGTGATCACTTCAATCTAGATTTTTTACTAATTAACTCATTCACATTTTGGATGAGCAATACCTTCTTTACTCCTCTCAATTATTCTGCCTGTCTTTCAAATGTACATCTTGAGCATGCACAACAAAGAGCTGGGGAGAAAAAAAGTGCAAGGTCAAACTCCTTCTTAATCCTGAGTGCTTGAGCTACACAATATTCTAAACCAAATGCACAGACAGGAGAGAGAGAGAGAAAAGCATTTGATTTAAAGAACTGATTCCCAAATTAGAGTTTCTTTGAAATTGTTACCAGGGATTATCTCCTTTGGGGGAGGGGAGGTTAGTAGAATTATGAGGAGGTGTTCAATTTTTATAATTCTGCAGTACGTAATTTAATTTTTGCAAAAGCATCTGTTACTCTTGTAATCAGGAAAACAATCCAAACACATATTCAAAAAGAATTTCTTTGGACATGTGCTAGGTCTTTGTGGGGAGGTCATTGTTCCTCTGGCTCTGCGCTGGAACAGCTGTGTTTTTGCTGAGCACTTTAGTTGCTGTGTGCATGCAAAGGCTTTCTGTAAGTACGGAAGAGAGCCTCCCACTCCCAGAGTCTCCCGGGATCAAAGCGCAGTGCACGTGACATTCTGGGGGTGGGCACCGCATTGTTCACACGCTAAGCATCTCCGCGTCAAAGGTTCATGCGAGAGCAGAGTGTTTCAAAATCATGCTTTGATCCAGGCAGCTTGAGACTGTATGAGTCTCATGTACAAGTTAAAACATGACAAAGAAGGAAAGAAAAAAGGAAGAAAGTAGAACGGAAAACAAAGAGAAAGGAAAACGCAGAGAAGAGGTGCACTAAATGGGAGTATATGTTGTCTCAACTCCTTTTTTCAAGCCAGGTTGATACAGGAGAAAAAGGATGTACTTTCCCACATTAGATCCAAAGACACATGAGTCTGAATGTCAACTCTACCACTTGTTGGCCAAGTTATTCTGGGAACTCTCTGACCCTCAGTCTCGTCATCTGTGAGATGGGGATAATAATACCTGACCTACAAGGTTGTTGTGAGGAATAAAGGAAAAAACATATAAAGCCTCTAAATTCTAAATCAAGCACAGAGTGAGCATTCATTAAATAAATTATACCTGTGGATATTATTATTTCGGATTTTCTACAATCCAACAAACCAACTTTCCTGATTCAAGTCTAATAAAGCTTCATGGGGAAACAAGGGGCTCTTCAGACCCCGATTCCTTCTAGCTTACTTGAAAAATACCACCTTGCATCTAAAACATTTTAATCTAATAATTTTTCCAAAATAAATCACAAATATTTTTAGTTAAAAAAATTTTAAACAGTATACAAAGTATAATTGAACCTGCTCTCCTTGATTCCACGCTCATTGGGCTGCAATACCAGGCCCTGTGTCCATGGGCAGCTCTGCTGTTTGAACACCCGCCCCTGGCAGGCAGCTGTCACACAGCCCAGCTAACTCTCCCTGTCTCCAGCAGTTCACTTCCTCTCTCCATTGAGAAACCAGATAAGTGACCCAAGCAGAAATGATCTTAAAAGAAATCTAAGCAGGAGTTTTGCAGGTTTCATCTCTTGAAAAAGAAAGCATAGTTTTGCATGGGAGAGGTCTTTGTGCTTATTTTTTGATTCCTGACTGTATTACAGAGTTTGTACTGCACACAAGGACCATGTTGACCAGGTGTTCTTGCCATATGTCATTCTATGTCATTTACATGTCATTATATTTTGTGGAATGAGCATTTCATGAAAGCGTTTTCTGTTTTGTTGGTTTTGGTCCATTCTACTCGTATACTGGACGAAATCGTGTATAGAAAGAAAACAAAACCAGGCTCCAAATGTGTCCTATTTTGCCTCCGTTATCTGGATATCAACTTAGTATTTCTGCTTAGACTTGATATGTTTTGGTGGCAGCAACAGTAACGTTCAACGGGGTGGGTTTAGGTGAGGGGTGAGACAAAGCTTTGCATTCAACTCTATTCACAAAGTTCACAAACCTACTGAACATGCACCAAACACTCTCCCGGGAACGTTTATAGAGGTTGCTTATTCAGAGAAATTTTATTTGAAATATATTTTCTCTAAAGGCTTTGCCATTTGCAAAGAGATAGTATTAGAAAACCAGCTTAATATTATTTTTAAGCTATTAAAATAGCTTGCAGTTCATGATAGTCTAAGAAATTAATGAAGTGACCATTACATGATGAATTAACTAGAAACCCCAAATTAACGAGAGATTCAGAGAAGTTATTTCCAAGGAATTAAATTACAGTATAGTGCCCATGGCAGCAACCACTTTTTTTGAGTTGATTGTCATATTTCTAATGCACCATAAACATAGACTCTGTAATTATTTGTAATCCAGGCTATAAAGTCAACAGCATATAAATATTAAATTACCCCCAATATAAATGTCTGCTTTGATGTTTTTATTTCATTCAGTAAAACCAGGTGGTTAAAATGCCTTGAAATCTTCCCCATTAAAATGTTCAATAAATAACTACCACGAGGAAAAGAAAGGCAAAACTGCCCGAAGGGAAACCCAGCAGACTCAGGCCCGTGGGGATGTTGGTGAGCAGAGTGAGACTGTGCCTTTACAAACTTGTGTCCCCACCCTGGCTAGAGACCACTTCTTTTTTCTTTTTATCATTTATATATTGAAAAACTACTACACAAAACTAGTATACCTTTCTTCCCATCCCTAGCCCCCACCTCCTTGCTCCCTGCAACCAGGCACACACCAGCACCAGGCTTTGGGGTAACCTGCCAGAAACACCTCACTCGTGTGTGCCCATGTGTTTAACACACTCTTCTGCAATTGTTTTCCTGCTCGAGGCATCTTGGACAGTGCTCCACGTTGGCAGATGGAGCGAGTACCCCATTGTAGGGATGCGGCCGGGGCTGTTCTTACTCATCACTGCACCCCAAGTGCTGGGACAGGGGGTGGCCATGTATGTTTGGTCAATTGCATCTGCATTGATCCAATGACCTAACTGTGCAACGAATGAAAACAGCATCAAATCTTTTGTTTTTTCCCCCATAAATGTTGCAAAGAAAGGGGTAATTTCCCTAGGTATGCTATTCTCTGCAGCAGGCAGACAAGAAAGTAAATAGATAAGGAAATGGGCTATGTTTGAGTTTAGCCTTTTGACAAAGACTCTCTCCTTGACCAAACTGTGGACAGGCTCCTCTGAGCCACTTTGCTAGTGGGCCCTGTCCTCAAGTGCCCAGGTGCCCAAGAACCCTGCTGAATAGGTTTAGCCAGAGCGCGCCATCCTCTGTAAGTGGTCACCCTCAGAACGTGATCGTTCCTCATCCCTCACCACCCCCCGGGGCTGTCTGACCGCCCTGTGTTCAACAAGAATCACCCTCACCCTGACATTTCTTCTTAGCAACTTTCCATCCACCAACCCCACACTGCTCCTTGGCTGTAAACCCCCACTTGCCCGTGCTGTACTCGGAAGTGAGCCCAGTTCTGCACTGAGGTTTCAGCTCCCCTGTTGCAATAGTCCTGAGTAAAGTACGTTGTACCACTTTACAGCCCAGCGCTGGGTTTTCTTTGACACTTTCCCGGTTGCACTAGAGCTCTCCCTCCCATCATTTCCTACGAAGAACTGTGCGTGTGTGTGTGTGTGTGTGTGTGTGTGTGTGTCTGTGTGTGTGTGTGTGCGCGCGTGTGTGTCTGGTGAGGGGAGGGCCAGTGGCGGGTGGAGCAGAGTAAGTCAGTCATTGGCTTGGGCTTCAGCATTAGGTATATGTATTTTACTTTTATAGAGCATGGTCTGCCACGCAGTCTATCCATGGTAGAAATGCATTTCTACTTTAAAATACCTCATGGTCTTTATTTTTGAAATTATGACCTGGTACCTTAAAAGCTGGAAGGAAATACCTAGCACTTCCTTGAATCCCTGAGAAGACCTTTTTATCAATAAACTTGAAGGTGGGAAAATATCTACATGGATAAAATAATAATTCAATTTTTAAGAAAGTATCGCTATAGGTTTCCTACTTCCTAACATCGTACATGAAGTGAACAAGCCTTGGCATCTGGCACCTCTCCATCTCTCCTTTCCGAAAGCCTGGTACATTAGAGGTCGGTGAGTAAGAAATAAAAGCTTGCTGAATAAACAAATGGATGAACAAATATTGTTTAAATATTTGTTTCCTAAAGATCTGCTTTTTATTATTTTTTTTTAATTCTAAGGAGCAAAAGCGTGTGAGGGCCACAGCAATGGCTCTCCCTTGGTAAGGTTGCTGGGGTGGGCGGGGGTCTGGCTGTGTGGGGAGCGCAGCCTTCCTTATCTTGGTCCCAAGGCAACAGAGGGCTGGACCCAGCTGGGCTGCTTCCACCCAAGCTGGCGGCAGCGGTAGCCCTGTCACTCTGCCCAGTATTTTTAAGCCACATTTGGTGGTTTTCCAGTAGCGAAATGACTCAAAGTAAACAGTCCCCCAATCCCCTTCTCTTTTTTCTCCCTCTGTAAATCCAGCATTTAACAAAAACACACGCGGGTCCCACCTACAAGTTTGGGGAGCATTTAGTTCCTCAGACCACAAGGAAGAACCTCACAGATCCTCCTCGTTCAAGAAACACATTCTGGGGCCTCAGGTCAAAAGCACTGTTTATTTTGTACAGCCACTAAGTCATTAACTTTGGTTCTTTGAACTTTAAAAGTTAAATGTTAAATTTCAAATTTGGATGGAGAAGAAATTATTTGTGGAGAAAACCTAGGGCACACAAATGGAAATGACAAATTAGATTTATGTTGCCAGTACTTAGAAATCAACTTTTTAATTTCCTTTAATAAAACAACACCCGAGAGATATTTCCCTCCAACTTGCAGTTTATGAAAATCTGTACTTGAGTTTTTTAGAGAAAAATTACAAGCGAGAGCTTGTTAATATCTGCCAAACACCACCAGGCTCAATCAGGTATAATTAAACACAAAGTGAGCAGCACTGTAATTAAATGGCAGAAATGAATCTTTTTTTAATGCTTGCAAATCACATTAATTTTTTTTTTCTTGGTGACTTTCTTTATAGGGATGAAAATAATTTTCAAAAAAGCAGACCTCTTTAAAACTAAGAAGCTGGACATACCCCACATGGAGGAAAGTATGTTGTTGTTTACAAGAGTTAATTTTTTTACATTAACTAAAGTCATCCCAATAATTGGTTAGAAAAGCTTACTTTGAAAACCCTGCCAGAGACGAGAAGCCTGTTTCAAGTGGTTCATGCAAAAACTAGTTTCCTGATTTACTGCTGTGAGGCGATCATGTTAAAAGCACATTGTTGGCATTAATACCCGGGGAGGGGGAGGGGCTGAGGCCGGGCGAATTCTAGGCAGTGAGAATTAAAAGTCTGATGCAGCTACCTCGGGAAAACAAAAATCATCCTCTCCCACATATGCCAAAGCCAGGCTTATTTTCATGAGCTGAAAGCGTGCCCGATAACCAAGTAACACCCTTGTACACATGTATGGCTCAAAACGCCAGCAGGTACTACTTATAGAGCAATAATATTTTGCATTTTTTGACACTGAAATAGGAAAACCATTCTCAATTACCTTTCTCATAAACTTTCAGAAACTAGATCTTGTAGTGAAAGAGAGACAGGGTAGCATGGCTCAGTGGGATAAAATCCTCCGTCTCCAATTGGCTCGGTGACCTGTCATGTTTTTCTAAATGTATAGGGAAGCTAACTTTTAAGCCAAATTACTACAAAGAACCTAAATGAGAAGAGATCTGCTTGGGAGGAAGAAGGCTAATGAGATGCGCCTGCTCGGAATGCCACGCAGGGAATGTCATCATCTGGCGCGAGGAGCGTGGAGGAAAGGAAACAGATGGGCCTTCGGGAGCTGGTGGCAGGGTGGTTAGGAGGAGGAAGGAGAGGAGGAAGGCTGCCCAGCAAGGCAGCTCCTGCAGTCCCCATGCATTAGGTCCATGGGATTGGGATATTCCCTTGTTTTAGAAGTTGGTCCTGAACCGTAATCTCTGGAGGAAAGTTCATCGTTTTAGAGTTGCACTGTCCAGTATGACAGCCATAATATGGTTTCATTTAAATCTAATAAATTAAAATGAAATATAATTAGCAATCATATTCCTCAATGACACTAGCTAGCCACATTTCAAGTGCTCAATAACCTCAGTGGCCAGTCACTCCTACATTGGACAGTGCAGACAGAGACCACCACTGCAGACAGTTCTATCAGAGAGCGCTGTACCAGGACGTTATCAACTCCAGAAGGAGATGGTTCCCCCCAAATGGCTCCCCCACCCCCACACTGTTACTTATTAGCAGTGACAACAAACAAATCAATTAACATCTGTGTCTCAGCTTTCCTGTCCATAAAATGGGGGTAATTGTACTCCCTATTTGAGCCATCTGTTGTAAGGATTCCATCACTTAATACAGGAAGATCACATAGATCGTACCTAGCTCATTATATTAAAAGTTAGCCAACATTAGCCATTTTGGTTACATGGTACATATTACGGAAAGATAGTACATATTTGATGCATTAAGAGATGTCCTTTACAGGAACATAACTCAAAATATCCAAGGTGAAAGTTTAAAATAAGTAATCCTTATTAAAGTGGCCAAAGAAGGGAAGGGTATCAATCTAAGGAAACAACAATATTAGTGGTCCTGGAGCAGCTATGCAGACTTCTTACTATCTAATAATTGAAAGAGTGTGAAAAGAGGCTGGGACCCACTGACCACACACCACAGGTGGGCAGAGTGTCCCCAGGAATGGGATTCCAGAAGCCCCAGCAAGCCCGGACTGTGACTGCGTGTTTTAAATGGTAGAAACCTAAGTAACAATGGGAAAGTGAGCCCAGACACCTTGACAAAAAAGATAGTACTGCATGCCTTCCAAAGAAAATAATAACTAGGAGTAATAAAACCACAGATGGAAAGTTGAACTACACCTGCTTACCCAAAGCATTTCTATGCTTTACTTTAAGACACAGATATGTTTGTAATCGAAAGAACCTCATGACCCACAGTACGCTAATTTAGACAGAGAGAACTAATAGTAGAAGATAGAAGTTTTAAGTTATGTTTAATACAGTGAGACAAGTATGGTAACAATGTTAGAGTAAAGGTTATCTGAAAGCTCGATGTCAGGTGAAAATGTACTTTTTTTTATTTTTAATGCAAACAAAATTTTAGTTGTGCATATCAATAATCTGATGTACTTTTTCATAACTAACTTTAAAATATTTTGTTTATTGTGCTTTCAAAATTTCAGACAACACAGGTAACCAAAATTACAAGTCTCAGCTAAAAAGTTAAGGGCTCTCAGACTCATTCATTTCATTACAAATTAAAACATATCCCTCCAGACCACATATTTAATATCTCAAGTTTTAAAAAAGATTATTTATAAATGTAGTTGTCTGACATTTTTTTAAAAAGCTTAGTCATAGTAAAAAGAATAAATTTTCCCTTCATTTGTAAAGCTTGGAAGTTATAATTAATCAGTTGAATATAATTGTTAATTTAAGTGATTTATCTGATTTTAATCTACTCATAACTTATTTTTCTTTCCTCTGAAAGATACATTATTGCTAAAGACTTAAAGGCGCAACGGGAAAAAGAAACCGCAAATTCATGAATGGGCCATTTAGAAATTTCTAACCCCAAAGGAATTGCTTATACAAAGTTCAAGCTCTTTGCCTTGATGAGTTAAGTGGGAAATAAAAGTATATTTACATTTGCATTTGTATGTTGGCATCCTTTACCTCTCCGATGTTTTGTATCTTAGAGCAGGAGCAAGGCTCAGTGGCTGATTTTATTTACTATGCGTTAAAACCAAGATAAAAGACTTGGCAAAATATATTATTTATTGTACACACAGAAATGCATTAATTTTTATATTACTAGATTTGTGTCACTTTTTTTTCCAAAAATATTTAAGGTTGACTGACTTGTTCACTCCTTGAGCAGTCATGCACCATGTGTATATTAGGAGCCTGGTGCTCTGCAGACACTAGGCTTGAAAAGCTGAATGACGTGGGTTGCCTGTCTCAGCGTGGACACCTCTGGGCAGTAACACGAGCCTTAAGAATCTAATTTTTCAGTGACATTACTGCCTTTACTTCTATTGCTTCTCATTCAGTTTGTTCTGATTTCTATTTTTTTTTTTCCTGGTCTCTTTTTAATGAAGACAATTATAATAAATATTGAAACAGAAATATTAATAAATAAAATAAGTACACAAAGGCAAAACTGTTAGGGTTGCTTCCTTTTGGATGCTTCCAGTGTAATAGGGTTGGGCCACCGTTTCAACACCCAGGGAAGGCTGGGCACTGTGGCTCACACCTATAATCCCAGCACTTTGGAAAGCTGAGGCAGGAGAATCAAATCACTTGAGACCAGGAGTTTGAGACCAGCCAGAGCAACACAGTAAGACTCCATCTCTATATAAAACTAAAAAAAATTAGCCAGGTGTGGTGGCACGAGCCTATAGTCCCAGCTACTCAGGAGGCCGAAATGGGAGGATCCCTTGAGCTCAGGACTTGGAGGTTACAGAGGTTATAGTGAGCTATGATCTTGACGCTGCACTCCCATCTGGGTGACAGAGGGAGATCCTGTCTCAAAAAACAAAAAAACAACCAAAAAAAAAAAAAGAAAAAAACAACTTAGGGTAAACTGCTATCCAGAGAAAAATATTTCTTCTGGATATTCATGGGAATATGAAACACAGAATCTGTTATCAGATAATACCCTCAAAAGATGGATTTTTTTTTCTATTTATAAAGACTTTGTTTTTTAGAGCAGTTGTAGGTTCACAGCGACATTGAGAGGAAGGTACAGAGATAGCCCACATATTCCCTGCCCTCCCTTGCCACACACAGCTTCACCCATTATCAACATCCCACACTAGGATGGTACACTTGTTACAATTCACGAACACATCACTATCACCTAGAGCCCATAGTTTCCACAGTAGGATTTATTCTTGGCGTTATGCATTCTACGAGTATAATGACATGCACCCACAATTACAGTATCACACAGAATAGTTAAAAATCCTCTGTTCCACCTATTCATCCATCCTCCCCTCTACCCTTGGCAACCACTGATCCTTTTACTATCTCCATAGTGTTGCCTTTTCCAGAATGTCACATAGTTGGAATCACACAGTATGTAGCCTTTTCAGATTGGCTTCTTTCATTTAGCAATATGCATTTAAGGTTACTCCATGTCTTTTCATGGCTTGATAGCTCATTTCTTTTTAGTGCTGAATAATATTCCATTGTATGGCTATACCACAGTTCATTTATTCATTCACCTACTGAAGTACCTCTGGGTTGCTTCCAAGTCTTGGTCATTACGAACAAAGCTGCTATAAACATCTGCGTGCAGGTTTTTGTGTAGGCATAGTTTTCAATTTCTTTGGGCAAATACTACAGAGCACAATTGCTGGGTTGCATAGTAAGGGTACATTTAGTTTTGTAAGAAACTGCCATACCGTCTTCCAAAATGGCTCTACCATTTTGCATTCCCACTAGCAGTGAAAGAGAGTTCCTGTTACTCCACATCCTAGACAGCATTTGATACTGTCAGTGTTCTGGATTTTGGCCATTCTAATAGACATGCAGTGGTATTGCATTGTTGTTTAAATTTGCATTTCCCTGATGACATATGATGTGGAGCATCTTTTGGCATGCTTATTTGCTATCATATATCTTCTTAGGTGAGGTCTCTGTTAGGGTCTTTCACCCATTTTTTAATTGGGTTGCTTATTTTCTTATTGTTGAGTTTTAAGAGTTCTTTATATGTATTTTGGATAACCATCCTTTGTCAGATATCTTTGGCAAATATTTTCCCCCAGTCTGTGGCTTGCTTTTTCATTCTCTCAATAGTGTCTAAAAAAGCAGGGCAGAAATTTTTAATTTAAATTAAGTCCAGCTTATTAATTCTGTCTTTCATAGATTATACCTTTGGTGTCAAGTATAAGAAGCCATCACCAAACTCAACATCTTATAGATTCTATCCTATATTATCTTCTATGAGTTTTACAGTTTTGCATTTTACATTTCTTTTGAGTTAAGTCTGTATCTAGATTCATTTTTTGCATGTAGATGTCCAGTTGTTTCAGCATCATGTGTTAAAAAAAAACAACTATCTTTTCTCTATTGTTTGTGTTTGCTCCTTTGTAAAAGACCAGATGACTGTATTTATGTGGGTCTATTTCTGGGCTCTCTATTCTGTTCTATTGATCTATTTGTCTATTCTTTTGCCAACACCACACTGTCTGGATTACTGTAGCTTTATAGTAAGTCTTGATGTCAGGTAGTGTCAATCCTGAACTTTTTCTTCTCCTTCAATATTGTGTTGTCTGTTCTGTGTCTTTTGCCTCTTCATATTAACTTTAGAATCAGTTTGTCAATACCTACAAAATAACTTGCTAGGATTTTAATTGGGATTGCATTGAATCTATGATAAATTTGAGAAGAACTGACATCTTGACAATCTTGAATCTTCCCATCCATGAACATGGACTATCTCTCCATTTATTTAGTTGTTCTTTGTTTTCTTTCATCAGAGTTTTGTAGTTTTCCTCATATAGCTTTTGTATATATTTCGTTAGATTGATACCTAAGTATTTCATTTTCGAGGGTGCCAATACATTGCTAAAAATATATACAAAAGCGATTGACTTTTGTATATTAATCTGGTATCCTGCAATGTTACTATAACTGCTTATTAGTTCCAGGAGGTTTTATGTTGATTCTTTTGGATTTTGTGTAGAGAGGATCATGTCATCTCTGAATAAAGAGAGCTTTATTTCTTCCTTCCCAATCAGTGTATCTTTTGTTCCCCTTTCTTGTCCTGTTGCATTAGCTAGGATTTCTAGTATGAGCTTGAAAAGAATGTGTATTCTTTTGTTGTTGGATGAAGTAGCCTGCAGGTATCAAATCATACCCAGCCGATTGATGGCGTTGTTGAATTCAACTGTATCCTTTCTGATTTTCTGCCTGATGGATCTGTCCATTTCCGATAGAGGGTATTGAAGTCTCCAACTGTAACAATGGAGTCATCCATTTCTCCTTGCAGTTCTGTCAGTTCTTGCCTCACATAGTCGGATGCTTTGTTGCGAGGAGCATACAAATTAAGGATTGTTATGTCTTCTTAGAAAGCTAACCTCTTAATTATTGTGTAATACCTCTCTCTATCCATGATAACTTTCTTTTTTTTTTTTTTTTTTTTTTGAGACAGAGTCTCACTCTGTTGCCCGGGCTAGAGTGAGTGCAGTGGTGTCCTCCTAGCTCACAGCAACCTCAAACTCCTGGGCTCAAGCAATTCTACTGCCTCAGCCTCCCGAGTAGCTGGGACTACAGGCATGTGCCACCATGCCTGGCTAATTTTTTTCTATATATTTTTAGTTGGCCAGATAATTTCTTTCTATTTTTAGTAGAGACGGGGTCTCGCTCTTGCTCAGGCTGGTCTCGAACTCCCGAGCTCAAACGATCCGCCCGCCTCGGCCTCCCAAGTGCTAGGATTACAGGCGTGAGCCACCGCACCCGGCCTATGATAACTTTCTTTACTTCAAAGTCTGCTCTGTCTGAAATTAATATTGCTATTTCCACTCTTCTGATTGGTGTTAGCATATCTTTCTCCATCCATTTACTTTTAATCTATATGTGTCTTTATATTTAAAGTGGGTTTCTTGCAGACAATGTAGTTGGGTCATGTTTTTTGATTCACTTTGACAATCTCTGTCTTTTAATTGGTGCATTTAGATCACTGACAGTAGTTCTCATTTGCTATGGCTGGGTTAATATCTACCACATTTATTATTGTTTTCTACTTGTTGTCCTTCTTCTTTGTTCCTATTTTTGTCTTCCACTCCTTTTGTGGTTTTAATTGAGCATTTTATTATTCTACTCTCTCTTCTTTCTTAACATATCATTTATACCTCTTTATTCACTTTTTTTAGTGGTTGCCCTAGAGATTATAATATGCTTCACAAAGTGTGATTACCTTGTAATAACAAAATAATTCGAATTCCTCCCTCCTGTCCCTTGTATCATTGCTGTCGTTCATTTATGTATAAGCATATATATGATACATACATAAGCATACTTAATCAAATACAAAGTTGTTATTATTATTTTGAAAAAAATTATCATTAGATATATTAAGAAAAAGAAAATTAACATATTTATTTTATCTTCACTTATTCCTTCTTTGATGCTCTTCCTTTCTTTATAGGATCAACATTTCTGACCTACATTATTTTCCTTCTATCTAAAGGACTTCTAATATTTTTTGCAAAGTGGGCCAACTGGCAACAAATTTCCTCAGTTTTTGTGTGAGAAAGTCTTTATCCTTAACTTTTGAAGGATAATTTCTCAGGGTACAGAATTTTAGGTTGGCAGTTTTTTTCTCTCAACATTTTAAATATTTCATTCCATTCTCTTCTTGCTTGCATGGTTTCTGAGGAGAAGTCAGATGTCATTCTTTTCTCTGTTCCCCATAGGTAAGGTGTTTTTTTCCTTTGGCTTCTTTCAGGATTTTTCCTTTATCTTTGTTCTTCTGTGATTTGGAAATAATATGCCTAGGTGTAGGGGTTTTTTTGTTATTTATCTAGCTTGGTGTTCTCTGAGCTTCCTGGATCATGGTTTCATGTGATGTTACATTAATTTGGGAAAAGTCTAAGTCATTATTGTTTTAAATATTTCTTTGGTTCCTTTCTCTCTTTCTCCTCCTTCTGGTATTCCCATTATGCATATTCACATCTTTTGTAGTTATCCCACTTTTTCTTGCATATTCTGTTCTGATTTTTTTTTCAGTCTTTCTTCTCTTTGATTTTCTGTTTTGGAGGATTCTACTGATACATCCTCAAGTTCACAGATTCTTTCCTCAGCTGTGTCCAGTCTACTAATGAATCCATCAAGAGCATTCTTCATTTCTAGTGTTGTGTTTTTTGATGTCTAGCATTCCTTTTTGGTTCTTTTGTTTTTTTTTTGAGACAGAGTCTCGCTTTGTTGCCCGGGGTAGAGTGCCATGGCATCAGCCTAGCTCACAGCAACCTCAAACTCCTGGGCTTAAGCAATCCTACTGCCTCAGCCTCCCAAGTAGCTGGTACTACAAGCATGTGCCACCATGCCTGGCTAATTTTTTGTATATATATTTTTAGTTGGCCAGATCATTTCCTTCTATTTTTAGTAGAGACGGGGTCTCGCTCTTGCTCAGGCTGGTCTCGAACTCCTGACCTCGAGCGATCCACCTGCCTCGGCCTCCCAGAATGCTAGGATTGCAGGCGTGAGCCACCGTGCCCGGCTTCCTTTTTGGTTCTTTCTAGGATTAACATCTCTTTGCTTACACTGACCATCTTTGTTGCTTGCTGTCAACTTTATCCATTGCTGTCAACTTGATCCTTAGAATATTAATCATAGTTGTTTTCGATCCCTGTCTGGTAATTCCAGTATTCTTGCCACACCTGGTTCTGACGCTTGCTTTGTCTCTTCAAACTGTATTTTTTGCCTTTCAGTAGTATGCCTTGTACATCTTTGTTAAAAGCTATACATGATGTCCCAGAACTGCTGTAAACAGGCCGTTAGTAATGTGGAGGGAAGGTGTGGGGGGAAGGGAAGTGTTCTATAGTCCTGTGATTAGGCCTCTGTGAGCCTGTGCCTCTGAACTGTGAACTTCACCAGTGCTTCTCAGGTTTTTTTCACCCTTGGGTAGGACAGGATGGCTACGGCAGGCTGGAGTTGGGTATTTCCCTTCCCCCAGGTCACTCAGGCTCTGATAAAGCCCCAGCAGGTCAGGCTCTGGTTTACGGTTTCTCCTGATGGCAGTCATTGTTAAGAGAAACAGAGTGCGCTAACCTATTTCAAAGTGTTCCTTTTTCCCCTTCCCATGATGGAAGATGAGGGGATTTTTTCTCTGTTATTTACTGTGAGAATCTGGTAGAGTTTCTGGAGGTAAAACTCCCACAAAAGCATGGGGCTTACTCTATGACTGGGTCCCCCTAGAGTTGTTAACTCTCGCTTTTCCATACCTTGGCCCCAGCAAGCTGTCAATTACAGCTCAGGTTTTCCTACCACAGTACTGGGTCCTGAGGAGGTTTCTGCTACAACGTATTGTGAGTCCCTGTATCTGCTTTCTGTCTCTTCCATTTGGGGGAAAGCAGTTTTCCCTGTGACCTCATTTCTCTTACAGATCTAAGAAGAGCTGCTGATTTTTCAGTTTGTTCAGCTTTTTACTTGTTGTTACGATGTAGTGGCAACTTCCAAGCTCCTTACACATGGAATCAGAAACTGGAAAATGATTCTTTTAATACAGAAAACATTAAGGCTAATAGGACCTTGATCTTCTGGTCTGATTCTCCAGAAATTATTTTAAGGTGATTGTCTCTGCATTAAAAAAAATGAAGGGAAGAGATCAATTTCTTAGAAATGGCTTACTAATCTCGTAGAATTTGTCACATTTCATTCAGATTTTTGTAGAGATTTGAGAAAAGAAGAAGTTCTGAGGAATAGAAGCTTTATCATTTACTTTCCTCTTTGGCATGATGGCATTTTTAACTACTTTACTTTGTTCATTGATTTTAGATATGTCAATCTGCTACAAATGAATCTTTTTACACTCAACATAGCAAAACCTGTCTGAAAATGCACATTAGTATAATCAACAGGGATCCAAAAATACCTGTTGAGATGCTACAGTTTGAAGGCCAGTCAGTTTCAATCCAAATGTAAAGCTCATAATACTGAAAGCCACCAATTATTTAACACAACAACCAGAAAGAAAAGCCATCCACCAGGAACTACTTGTGGAATGCATCAGTCTCTGTTTCCTGCTGTTTGTAGATCATTGATCAGAAATCTATGAATGACAAGACTCAACTTTAAATAATGGCAGTCTGTAGGACAAAAGGACTTTTCTTTTAAGTCCCTTTAAATTAAAAGAAAAATCTATTGTTCCTTTTCTAACAGGAAAGCTTTGATGTTTTATTTAGAACAAAACTATACATCAATTCTCCACAACTAGTAACATCTTCAAAAGATCAGAAAATAAAGCGAATGGATGTATAACTCTGAACAGTCACAAAAAAAGAAAGGTCCCAAGAACATCCAAGATTGTGAAATACGCTCTGCTATGACACACAGTTTTTTAAGAAATAGTAGTTAAAATGAATATATTTAAAGTGCTCCTGGGAGTAACATAGACTCACTGTGGTGAGATTAGTATTAATACTCACACTGTCAAAGGAATGTCCAAAATCCTGGTTTGGAAAAGAACTGCTATCTTGGAACATCATTAAGACACTCATGGACTCTACTTCTTGACTGGCAATGGTAATATTCATTTTAATAAAAAGAAAGCCCAATAAATGGTAGCATTACCATTTTCTGTTATCAATGCTTTATTTTTAAATCTTCAGTAGAATTTTGATTCCTTTTAATTAATGCAAATAAACCTTAAAAATTCTATTCTTTCAATGAAATACTACAAACACTAAATTATATAAAACAATGACATTTCTTGAATTCTGGGTTTTAGAACCTATTTATTTCAGTAAGACATATGAATTAAAAAGTATTGAAAAAGGAATTGTATAATATTTGGTTAAAGTGACATAATGAACCAAGAATTCTGTTGTGGTATCCAAAGCTTCATTAATAATTAACTAAAAGAATTTAGTTAAGAAGAATGCATTTTATAGACATGGATATATAACTTTACCATGACTCTAATATGTACCTTAGACAACTCCATGCCTGGCCCACATTGGTTGCAGAGAATACAATTTCCAGACCGATCCCTGAATTCTTGTTGTCTACAGTCTCCTGTTTCACAAATCACTTTACATGACTGGAAAAAAAAATATTTCACAAAATGTTATCTTACAGTATGTTAATTATACTTTTTTGTAAGAAACAAACATTATCTTCATTATTAGTCACATAATCACTGGATGTAAACATTAGTTCAGAGTGAGGTCAATTTAATTTTCACTTTAGAAGAAAAACCACATTATGATTAAGTCAGTGGAACAAATTAATCAATAAACCTAATTTCTTCTTTGTATTTCAGAGAATACTCATTCATTTCCTGAATGGGGTCTCCCTTTTCCTTGGAATTAATTACTATCTTCTCTTCTGAGGATCCAAGGTAAAAAAATGACTTAGGAGCTGTTCTCTTTTCTAAGTAAGAGGATGTATAAAAGAACAGTTATGACTTTCTTTTATGTACGACTCAAGGTCCTTTTGCTATCAGAAAGTGAATTAAAAATTTTAAACACATTCAAGTATAATGAATTGAATAAATAAATGAATGAATAGATTCATATAGCCACAAGAACGTTGCGATTATTCTTTAGACTTATCTACCCCGCAGTTTTGATGGAGAAGTTTCTACCCTTTTCAGTGGAACTACATTTACTTAGAAATTGTCTCTAAAAAATACTATCTGACAATCACAGGATCAGTAAAATTCTTGATATGATGATGATGAAGATGACAATAGTGGCCAAACTCTCTGAACTCTTCGAAGTAAAGGTCCTATTTAAATCTGAACTTACAGTCTTACTGATTATTGTTTAGCCATTGACTGGCACCTAACAATATGCTTTGGTTCATAGCATAGGACTTTAATGGAAAAATATACGTTGGCAAAAACAAAGGTTATAAGTCATTTTCCAAAATATAGCTTTTCTCTCTTATTTTATCTAAAAATAACAAGTTCATTTTGTATACTGTCCTACAGAAGTGTGTTTATCTGCTTCGTAACAGATAGTATTTCATTAAAAATGTTGGCATTAGCAGCAAGCATCTCAGAGTTGGTGAAGACGTTCGATTCGACCTCTTATCCTACGTAGGAATGCCCTGAATAGCATTCCTGACTACAATTTTGTTCTCCTAAAAGAAAGCTGAAAATCTTAGGAAGCACTGCGGAAACAGACACTGCTGTTAGTCTAACGCCCATCACACAGAGGGGCACAGGGAGGTGCTTTTGATGCTTATAATTCCGTACAAACCACCTCCACCTTGAAGCAGGAATATCTGTAAAGATATCTGCCAACTTCTTCCGATAAAGTCAAAGCCTTAACCTCTAGGGCAAGCAGGAGGAAGAATTCAAGGTGGGGCTTGGGACTAGAAAATTCTTTGGGGCTAAAGATCTAATAATCTCCTCCCACTTCTCTTAATTCCTTGACTACCAATCTTGGAGGATTTTATTTTATTTAGAAAGGGTAGGAAATTCCCTTCCATCACAAAGAGGCTGTAATTTCTTTGAGAAAGAAATTCCACAGTCTCCCTCCTGGACCATCTATTCAATGTTTAACAACCTTAATTGACAGAAAGTTAGAATTCCTCACATCCACCTGAATCCCAGGCTCCAGTTTGACTCTTGTCTTCCAAGAAGACTTTGGGTAGCATCTTCAGTGTAAATATATCTTTATATATTTGTAGATCATTATTATATCTCTAGATTAAATAAATTTCAATTCTTCTGAACACCTTCATAGATCTTTTGTCAAACTTTCAAACATTAAAAATTTCCATCTGTTTTTAATGCCTTTGGAACCAAAAAGGATTATAAGTAACAATATAAAAATAACAGCTCTTTTAAAATCTATTCTAAATTCTTCATAAACTGTGTAAGTCATGGGCTCCAAATTAGAATTTATGGTCTTGTTAGGGTCTAGAATGTTTTATGAGAGGTTTATGCCTATAAATTCAAAAAAATATCATTGTCATAGTGCTACTATAGGTAACAATGCAAATTTATGACTTCACCTAAATTTAAATAAAATAATTTCAACAATTGTTACAAACAACATGACTAAGCAGAAACTTTCACTTACTAATTAAATGCAAAAAGGATAAAATGCAATTTGAAAGAGATTACAAAAATAGTTTGAGATCAGAAGTAGAAACTAGTTTTGGTAGTACTATATCAATTCTTTCACCACATTCTTACGAAAGAAATGAAGAGTTTACTTACCAAATAGCTCAGTAAAACTACAAGAGTGAAAAAAGTTTTCTCTTGTTCTAGTAGTACTTTTACAGCCATTGTTCTTATCAAATGTATTAACTCTTGAAGAGTCTAAATCAAAGATAAAAAGATACAGTTAACATTAAAAGCATTCATGACTATGCTCTGTATTTACTATACTATATAAATTTACCACTTACTATATATACTAGGTAATAAATATTACTTATGTTTTAAAAGAAGTCAACTTTTAAAAAGATATAATAGACAAATAACATGTAATTCTTTTTTTTAAGGTTGGTAATTCTTTTAAAATTTAGGTTATGAGACTTGAAGCTTTGTCTACCTACACATTATATGCAAAACTCCTATTGGCTCTGAATTCCCAGGCTATGTCTGCTATTCTTTGTTTTCTACCCAAGTCTCTGCAGTGGCCAATCTACTTCACCCAGTAGAGAATTATGTTCAAACAGTGACTATATAAACCTTCCATTTATATAGGTGTAGACAGTGCCAACAGGATAATGATAGTGATAAAATAACAACCCTTGCTAAGCACTATGGGCAGGTACTATTTTTAGCATGCTAACTCATTTAATCTTTACAACTGCTCTAGAAGGTGGAGTCTGTCGTTATCCCCATTGTAGCGATGGGGAAACTGAGGCTCAGAGAGGGCGGAGTAACCTGCCCGAGGTCACACTGCTAGTACGAGGCAGAGTAGGATGCAAATCCAGGTGGGGTGGCTCCAGCGTCCCTGTTCTTACACTTACCGTGTCTACCCTGCAGGACAATGTGCTCTGTTTAATGAAGACATTCTGCTTGGATCTTGGGAGTTCCATCTCCACTAAGAAACAGCTAACATTTTGGCATTTGTGAATTCTTCCCCAAACTAGTACAAATTATGTTTTGGCAGCAAAATAAGCATTCATTTCAAAACATCTAAAAGTCGTTTACAAGCGATGAAATTGGAGGCACTGACCCAACATTTCAGTAAAAGATAAACCAAAACTCTTAAATGATCTAAAATGTAGAAACAAATCTGATTGTTTTTTACAGATCCACACATGCCCAGAGAAGAGGTTTTTTTTTTAAAAAAAAAAAAAAAGTGAAGCCTCATCTGGTTGCTCCATCAGGTAGAGAAACAACAGTTCAGTTTCCTTTAATGTTGACTCTTCCAAAACTAACAGAGACCCCGAGTGGACCATCTGACTACTTAGAAAGAAACCAGAGCAGAAAACCAGAACCGTGGGCCAAATAACTCAAGAAAAACAGGAACAGCAAAGGGGGCAGAGCTGGGCAGACCCGCTGTGAGCTGCGCGCAGAGCAGCCAATCAGGGTGAGCCTATGGACACCCCTCCCGCCAGGAGTGCAAAACCAGAGGAACCATTACAACCATTGCAGCTGCCTTGGCAGGGCAATGAACAATCATTTTACCTTTGTTGAATGAATGACCTATTTTAAGTGAATTCAAACAGCTTTTTTTTTTTTTTTCCTTTTCCAGTTTCTTGAATCATAGCTTCTTTTCCCACTGCCATATCTCAAAATCAAGCCGCAATTACCCAACCATGCAACTTACTGCTTGTGTAGACACACCGTTAGGGACAGGAGATAAAAATCACTTTCTCTGAAATGCATGCTTCAGGTTATCTCTTTCTTGCCATGGTCTTAAATCTTTAAAAATATATTAAGTTTCAAAAGTAAAATACGTATAATTTATATAGAATTAAAACTAATATGGAAAAAAGGGTATAATACCAAAACATTTACACAAATGAGAGAAAAAGAGATTGACAAGTCATGTGCATACCATAACTGAGCAATTAGTTTGGACAGACTGCTCTCCGGGGATACTACACTAACTACTGGGAAAGGCAGGGAAATAATGAAGCATTTCTCAGCAATGTCACTTTGGAGCTACACATTTATAAGGAGATAAAAATAGATCCCATAGGGGTGCTGTGAGGTGTAACTGGGATAATACCTGCAAAGTGCTTAGCCCGTGCCTAGAACAGCTGTTGATGTTGTGATTGCTGCAGCTGTTTTGAGAACGTCACGTGTTTCCTCGTCTCTAAATTGGGCTGAATGACAGTATCTATCTCCTGAAATTGCCATGAGGATCAAGTGAGTTTAGCAGCTGTAAAGCATTTACAGGAGAGTTAACTGATGTAAACTGTTTCTGGCACATAATAAGTGCTATATAAGGGTTAGCAACTATTGTTGTCCTTCATGCTAATGACATTGTTATTGGGGATCAAATGACTCAAGGGATGTGATAGTCCTTGAAGACTGTAACCTGTCAGACAAACATGAGACATTTAGATGGCCACAGTCAAGTGGCAGGCAACGTTCTAGGCCTCTAGACCTGCAGGACTGCAGACAGCATTTGAAGACTGAGAATCCATTCAAAGTTTCAACCAAGCATCTATAATGCCGAGTACTGTGTTCATGCTTTATAAAAACTATAGCTTTTTCCCTGTCTAACACACTCATGGGAGGGAACTGAAGGTCAAAGGACACAAATACTAGAACCAATGGAAACTGAACCAAATTCATGCCCGGTAACCCCAAAACAGGGCTCCTTGATGTTCTGCCACTATGATTTAGGGTTGTGTCCTACCAACTGCCAGCATCCAGTGACTCCTGCTATTCCGGGTAATAGGACTACATCAACAAACTGTTGGTAGACATATAACAAAATAATACTCTTAATAATTTATCTACTTATTCAATAAACTTTGATTTAAACAGTTATTAGGTACCTGAAAGGAGACAGGATTAGGTCGGGGGAAGACACTACAAAGGTGCATTTTGAGGGAGCTCACAGCTTGGGAGGGGTGCTGAACTCCTAAACACCTTTTAATATGTTTATTATTAATATATTATTGGCCTGGCCAAGGAGTATTTTAGAAATAAACAATTTAGCTGGTGGAGTGTTGTAAGTGTGCCCTTGAATTTCCTGGAATAAAATGAAATTCCTTATGAAATTCTTTGGCATTCGCAAAAAGAAGGAAAATTGGAAAATGTAATGAAATAACTTAAGCGTTTAAGTAATAATATTTAAAATAAAAATAAGTCAGTAAAAAGGTTATTTATTGAAATTGCTTTTAAATTCTGGGCATTTAGGGTCTGGCCCAAAGATAGAAAAATGCTTTTACATGCTTCAGTGTCCCATTTATCTGGGAATGACTTATCAAGCACAAGCCACACAAATTACTGAGATTATGTACCATGGGTCTGGCCGCTGGGGTTTTCATAGTTTGCCAAAACATCCAGAATAGACAACATCTATAATAGTCTAGCATCCATCTCCTGGCCCTAGCTAAGCAGTAAGGAGAAGACTAATAACACCTGGTTTACTGTATTCTAGAAGCATGGAATTTCTGCCTCACTATCTGCTATTCAACAGTAACCAGCAGGTTGACAGTATCAGCAGACCTAGGCAAGAACAAAAGAAAGGACATGAACCCAAAGCGCAGAGGTGGCAAACATCCTGTTCGGCTGCACACAAAGTGGCTGCTTCTCAAATAAGCTGCTCAGCCTGCTCATTTGAGTGAGTGGTAACTAATACGGATGTGTCCTAATTGGCCTCCCTCTAAAAGGGATAAATCCAATAAGTGCTATAATGCACAACCCTTGCACATCCTTGTCCAAAATTATGAACACCTACGCTGGCGTGTCACCAGGCAAAGGGGCAGGGGAGCACCACTGGGGAGGGGCAGCTGCAGGTTTCATCTCCTCCTGGCTATGCAGACCACTGGATCACAAACCACAGCAATCAATGCCTGTTGTTCCCACCTGCAGTTCCCGCAACTGCCTCTACAATGCCTGCCCACAACCTGTCAAAGGTCTCTGGGATCTCCCTAAATCCAGCGTAGCTACCTCTTCTTAGTGCTTCCATAGCACCCTGGACTTCAACTCACAGCATAACCATCTAGTTTCTAGTCTTTGTGTTGCATCTGGCCAGCACTTATTTTCTTTTTAAATACTTAATTTTTAAAATTAGTTTTCAATATTAAAAGTGAAGAATGTTCTTGAAAAATTGGACAATCTGGCAGCCATGAGTCCCACATCAAGGCCACGTGAGCCAGAGCTTAGCATCAGTTGCCCTTTACATGGAAGAATTATACTCTCTAGTGTACCAGTCTCCACCACTCCCTGTTGTCACACTGGGCTCCCTCCCCTCATCTGATCATCAACCCAGCCATTTGAGTTTGCCCCCAACCAGGGTTTGAGCACTTCATGACAAGCACGTGATTTCACTCTAGAACTGTAATGTTCCCAATATGTGCCTAATACATGTTAAATGAATGAAGAAATTCATTAATTAGAGATAATATTTTACCTCTCAGAGTTTTAAGGGATGAAACAATATATGTGAAAAAATATAGGCAAGTATAACGAGATTGAAATACAAATTACTGTGGTATTAACAAATCCAGGTCAGGACACTATTTCTTGAATGTGGTGCTCTAATATTGACAAAGATCACTAGAGAGGAAGATCTGGTATTTGACCAAAATATATGAATCCTGGGATAATTTGAATAATCTAGATACTTTTTTTCAGAATAAATTATTTAATTTTTCCATCCCTTAAAAGCTATTTATTATACAACAGATGCAGTAAATGCAATAAGTAACAGTTTTCATCTAGTAAAACTGTATTAACATTATGTAATGAAGCTACATTAAACCTTTACATTTTTTCCAATATGCAATAAGATGAAACATTTTTTAAAATGTCAACATTAAAGTAAACTGGCAGTTTTGCAATTTATAAAATCAGCCTTGAAATAAAGCCAATGCTATAAATACAGCCTTGTACATTTTAATGGTGCAACATAATCATAAATGACTTAGAAATACTGTTAGTCCCACATGCTAAGAGAATAAAAAATTAATTAGGGCACTGCTATTTCTAAACAGGACAATAACCCCCAACCTCTAGCTAATCTATATCTTAGCATTCAATCTCACTGTATTCTGAAAATCATTCTTCTTACATAGTAGAGCTGGCAGCCCTTTCTGTAGCCTAGGAAGCTCACAAAGGTACATTGTAATAAGAATATGCATATTGCTGTTGGCTGAGAAATGAGAACGCTTTCTCTTTTTCAAATCATGACATTTTTTTCTACTAAAAACTCTACAAGCTTTAAAATTTTCTGCTGCCAAATACAATATCTCCAATTCCCCTAAAGTTCAAAACATTAAGGGCCACTGTTGGGCTCCTAATACATGCATATATATATTTTTTTTTTTTTTTAAACAAAACTTAACCTAGGATAGGGTTTTACGAAACTAGTTTTTATTTCTCTGAGTTGTAGACTTTATCATCTTTGCCTTAGGAAAAATCACCATCAGATTTCTCAAAATGTTTGGTCAAAAAGCATGTTGTAACTAAGGTGCTTTTCCTAAAATTCATGAATGTTTCTCTATCCTAAAATACAACTAGAACAATGATAGCATCATGGACCAAGGGGACCTCACACATCTACACAGTCTATCTTAAGAGAATTGTGAATAACCATTTCTCAAACACAGCTGTTTAAATTTTTATTTTAGAAGGAAGTCTGGATAGATTCCAAAACCGCCCTTCACACCATGTGTGGTGTTCTCTAATGTAAGTAGCCTCCATTCTTTCCCAATTTCCATAAATTCGACCAATCCACACTGATCCAAGAGTGGCTAAACGACATTCAATCTTCAGATACACAAGTTCCTCTGTCTTGTGTCATTACTGATGGGTGGCTGCTTTCTTTTCAAAACTCAGGTTTTCAAACCTCAGTTTAAAAGGTACATGTTATGTGATGTGTGGACTAGAAGGTAACACAATACTCCTTAAACATCTTATTTTTAAATATAAACATTTTAGATATAAAATGTGATGAACTCACTCACTGGTGGACCCGTAAATCATGAAAAGAAATTCTGTTCACTTTTCTTTTTCTTCAGCTAGAAGGTTATTTTAAAAAGTCTATGAACATTTAATAATCAGCTGCCATGAGACAAACGTAATGTATTTAATTATTTAACTATTCCATGGCTTTCTATCTCATAGCAGCTGTCAATTTATGAATTGGGGTGTGCATTGACTCAAAGTGAGCATTCTTACTCAACCTGTAGTCAACACGGATAGAACATGTTGGCCTTTTCCAGAATTTTTAATGCTTGACTTTAAATATTGATTCATCAGATTTAAAAGGACTTGGCTTTTTTCACATACTAAAGATACCTGGAGTTTTTTGTGTGTGTTGTATTAATTTTTGAGGGGTGGAATTGGCCCCAGGGGATTGAATGAAGAGTGGGTTCAGAGATCGCAACAGGCAAAAAAAAGACTCAAATTCTCTTCATGAGTGTTAGCAGAATTCCTTTCTTAAGTTTAAAAAGTCCCCCAACATACCCTAAATTCATGTAACAGAGCTGTGACTAGAAAATTAAATTAACATATTAAGGACAGCATGTCATATTACATGTCTCAATCCATTTTCCATTCTATAATATATGAAAAAACTTAATTTTATGTCATTTTTAAAAAAGCATCTTTTATAGCTATTAAAATGTGAGCAATGCTCTTTATTCAATTCTTCTGGATAGAAAAGGCAGTTTACACTGCAATTTCAAGTGCATAAGATTCTTCATGCATCCTTAATGTCAAATTCAAGATCTAGCCTGGACTCAAGAGTCATAAGGCATTGTGGCCAAAGAAACAAGTAACTTCCACAATTGTCCTGAAAATACTAACACCACATCCAGAGTTAGCACCTACTACGGAAAAAAATTTATAAAGTCAATAAAGCCATGTGGTCTCAGTAATAAAGTAGGTGTCATAAGATATTTTCATAGATTAAAAAGTAAAGAACTCTCATAGCTCATAATAATGCTCCATGTATTAATGCCAAGGTCATATTTTCAAAATGAAATTGCATTTCTATGTTTCATATTACTTTCAAGAATCTGATAAATATTATGAAAAGAAAAATTCTTTTGAAGTACTCACATCTCTGTAAATAATTATGTCAAAAACTGTCACCAGGACTCAACTCTCACTCCTTTAGTTATATATCTTTAAATTAGATAATAAGCAGTGCTTAAAGTTTTTCAAGCTACACATGAAAGCAGAATTGGCAAAAGCGCCTAAAGCAAAACTGCACCGCAGAAAACATACTGAGCAAATCCTGAACTAATGCAATATAATCCTCCCCTTTTCGTAGAAGTATCTGATCGTGAAATAACACTAAAATAAATTCTTCTGTTTGCCTAAGACATGTTTAACAATAACTGTTTCCTGTTTATATAGAGAAATTGTCTCCTAGTCAAAGAAACTGTCACTGGAGTAAAAACTACATCTTCATAAATATTGTTAAACAGTTTCAGTTAAAGAAACACTGAACAATGCTTACGGTTTTGTTTGCAAACTGCGTCCTTTTATTAAAATGCAAAAAAAGAAAGGTGACATGGATTTCTTACAATAGTAAATGCAGGCTTGATGACTAGTTCAGCATCATCAAAACAGCACAGAATTTTGATCCCACCAAACTTGATCTCCAGGAGTGTATTAGCTAAATGTCTATTCCATGAGACGGCGCTAGAACATTGACAAGTACTGCCTGAGAGCTTGCTTTCTCAATCAATTTACATGCTCTACCCATCAGTGTAACAAATACTGCTGACATTTAAGAAACTTTCGTTCCCCGCAAAAAGAATATGATTCTGCGCCAGTCACAGATCTAAACGCTCGGTCTTCACCTCGTGGGCAGCAATTCTGCAGCGCTGGCCCGTGGACGCTTGGCCAGGGGCGCGTTCTGGGCTCCCGGCTCCCCGACGCGGGAGGCGCCTCCCGCAGGGACGCAGAGCAGCCGTGTCGGGCCCGCGTAAAGCAGTATGCAGATTGAGTTATGTGCTCACGGATGTTTGCCTTACCAGCAGATCTTTCTGTTTACAAGATCCCTGGATAGAAGTCTCAGTCCTGTCACTCCCATCGCCAAGCGAGCCCGGGAGGCGTTCACGCGCTCTCGTCCCGGAGCGCCGCATTTCGGGTGCCTCCTTCTGGGCTCCCCTGGCTGTCACCCCTTCCCAGGGGTGCCTTTGCCCGGCTCAGTCCCCTGCTCCCTGTCCCCTGCACGAGAGCAGCCCCTGCCTGCGCCCCTTCCTCCCTTTAGGCCGCCGCTGCTCTCTGGGCCCCCATCCCGCGGGGATCCACGGGGCGAGGGCTGGGGACCCCGGCGCAGCGCCAAGCAGCCCCCGGGGGAGCGGAGCACCTACCTTCTCCGCCACCTGGGAGGCCCCGCCGGCCAGTGCGCCCAGTCCTGCCCTGCAAGTCCGGCCGGAGTCCGAGGCGCACGGGCGTACAGAGCCGGCCGGGGTGCGGGCGCGGGGCGCGGAGCTGGATGGGGTTCCTTTCCGGGCGCGCAGCCCAGCGCCTCCGGGCCGCTGGCTCCGCGCTCTCCCGTAGCCCGGCAACGGCCGCCGCCTTCCGGAGCCCCGCCCACCGCCCGAAGCCCCGCCCCACGAGAGCCCCTCCTACCGTCAGAAGCCCCGCCCCTCGGTCTTGGCAGCGCCCCTGCCCGGGCTCCGCAGTGCTCTCCCTGCTGGGGTCGGGCGCTTGGTGGCCCGATCCGCCGCAGCGGCTGGAGCGGGGGAATGCGGGGCAGGGAAGGGAGGGTTTGGCGGGGGGGTGGGGCAAGACCAAAGAGAGCTTAGGTGTCTTAGGGGAACTTCCTTCGGAGAAGGGGACAGACTTCCTTTCCACCCTGGGCGTTATTTCCCCTGGAAGTTTGAGTCAGATCACATCCTGCCCAGAGCCCGCTTCTGCATACGAGGAAAGGCCCGAGGAAAATGATGGCCAGGACTTTGTGGCACTTTAGCTCAGGTCAGCCAAGATCATGAGGACCCAGCTTACCAATAGCCACCTCATCAACTCATTGATGCATTTTTCCAACAGATACTCTGCCAGGGCACGCTCAATGGACAGAAAACTCTGGAGGGTAGAGGAGCGTCCTAGCCACCACCTGTGTCCACCTCCTACATGCCCAGGACCAGCCCAGTGCAGTTGCTAGGGTGTGTGGGGGAGGTGGAGAGCAAGGTCTGGGCTCTGTCTTCACTAGTGCTTTGTGTAAGGTGTTTAAACTCCTGAGCTTCAGTTTGTGCATTTATGAAGCGGAACTAAGAGTGCCCACTTTGCAGTTTTGCTAAAAGGGTTAAAAGAATCATGTATGTAAAAAATATACTTTTTCAGGAGTAGAATGCTTTAAAAATGTAAGCAATTATTGTTCTATACATGCAGTGAGTGAATAAATGGGCATGGTTCCTTCAAACCAAAGATACTGTGCATGACTTTGATACAAAGAGGCATCCACATTTCTCACCTGTTTTGACTTTGACTCAAATGCACTCTTTGGATAGAACCCAGTCCTGTGTTCCTTTTCTATATCTCAAAGCCCATTGGAGGCCCCCCAATAAATATTTGTTGAGTGAATGAATAGGTTGTTATAATTAATCACCCAAAAGCCCATCTTGCGATCCCACACAGCAAACAACGTAGGGCTGTACTAGGTGCTTGTTAAAAAATGCTGTCATTCCCAAATATTACACCTTGAGGTTGTGTACTTCATATCTAACACATCCAGAATATAGATCACAATAACGACTTATTTGTAAACGATTTACAAATGCTGTACATTACCTTATTTGAACCTCAAGGTGAGTGTAAGTTTCCCTGTCTCCTCTGCCAGCCCTCACCTGGTCCGGCTACAGCCCCCAGCGCACATCACCAACATGTTCATTCCCACATCATGCTGGAAAAGTATCTCTTTATCTGTGTTCCTTTCCCCAACTAGACTTCCGTCTCCTAAGGGCACATCTTATTTTCCTGATATCCCAGAGCTTAGCACGTGGTGGATACTCACCACATCTTTGGTTAGCTGAATCACTGCGTCTTCCTTTGCAAGGCCTCATGCATTCACTCTTCCTTCCTATTTTTCACCTGGATGGAGGTGCTCCGCCACCATCCAGGCCCTCCCCACCCTCATTGCAATACTGCCTCAGCTGTCAGTCCTTCTTCCCGCCTTTCATCACTGCCACTGCCCGGGTAAAAGATTCAGAGGACATGCCTCATTGTAAAGAATGGCTTCTATGCTCCCCGGATTAGCATTCAACGATTTCCACGATTTCCACGCTTGGGCTCCACCCACGTTTTCAGCCTTATCTTTCCTCTAGACCGCACACTTCATAATCTGGCCAAACTGGTCTGCACCTGCCCTTCCCCTGCCCTCCCAGCTTCCTCTGCACGCTCACCCATCTTCCTTACCTCTCCAACTCCTGACTTATTCACCTTACTCCTGTTTCAGGACCCAGCTCAAAAGCCATGACTCTCAGGAGTTTCCCCCCAATTCTGAGCTATATAATTCCTCTCTCCAAAGAGTGTAGCCACTTAGCACTAACCCGTTCTACCTTGTGTCATGAGTATATGTGAACATAGTTTTCTTCTTCAGGGAGTTTAAAATGCTTTTGGAGAAGAGGCCTATTTTGTTCCAGCTTGTATCTCTGATAGTATCAACCATTCAAATAAATGTTCAATAAATGTTTTCTGAGTACAATTTAATCTGCTGGCTCAGGAACTACTCTGACTTCAGCCAAATGTTCTTTTACTCTCTGGCCTCCTTTTGTTCTTAGAGATAGTAACACATTATTTAGTTCATGAGTTCTTCATCTTCCCAGTTAGCTTGTTAGTGCACTGTGGAGAGAGACTCTATTGTTAACGTGCATGGGATTTGGCATCAGACAACCTGGTGTTAATGCCAACTTGCCATTCACTAGTTGCATGACCTTGTAAAAGTTACTTAACCTCCCTAAATTTCCTATTCTTCATCTGTGAAATGAACCGATTCATTGGTGGTTGTTAAATAAGATAAGATCTTTAAACTGGTTAGGCCAATGCCTGGCACTTAGTAAGTACTCACTAAACAGCAGCCATTCTTAGTAGCAGTATATTGTTTTGATAGGACATACAATGCCTAGCATCAGTCAATAAATGATAATTGAAATGATGATTGACCAGGGGGGAAAAGGGCACTGAACCTCTGCACTGTAGCTATTAGATGCATCTGGTTCTTTAAAGAAGAGGCCCTTTAAGTTAAATAAATATAATCAGCTCTCTGCATCGCTGGGTTCTGCATCTGTGGATTCAACCAATCACAGATTGAAAATATTCAGGGAAAAAACAAAAGGATGGCTGTTATTCCCTAAACAATACAGCATAACAACTACTTATATAGCATTTACATTGTATTGGGTATTATAAATGATCTAGAGAAGATTTAAAGCATATGGTAGGATGTGTGTAGTTCATATGCAAATACTGTACCATTTTATATCAAAGACTTGAGCATCTGTGGATTTTGGGATCTGTGGGGGGTCCTGGAACTACTCCCTCACTGATATACCAAGGGACAATTGTAGTCCTCACTTTACCTCACTTTGAGTGTTTGTATGATCTGAAGACAGTGTCTGAATGAAAACTCAGGCCCACAGTTGAGCACCAGTGGTAGTACAAAAAGAATTATGTGACTCCTAGGCCCACTCAGGATGAAACTGATGCTTAGAGTTAGGACTGGGAACATTTTACTCCCTTAGAACACTGGATATCATGAATGGGTTGAAATTTTTACTGGAAAAGCCAAATTGCTATGAGGCTCTTGGTAGAGGTGTTTCTTTTTAAGATTATGTTAAAGGTTAATTTTCTGAGGATAGTTTTAGCAATATCTAAGCTGACGCAAAGTGCATTTGTTTGGGATATGTTCCCCTAAAAGTTGAACTAATGAAATAACACACTTGTTGAAAAAATAGTTTCAGTGATAAACTAGCTCACTGGAAGCAAAGCTAATGGCAAAATTACCTGACTTCTAGTAACTTCAAGTGTAAATAGCTATTTCTTGAGAAAATGGAATAGAATGAAAGCTACATGAAAATAGGACATTTTGTCTTTTTGGTTCACAGTGCTTGGCACATAGTAGATACTCATTAAAAAATTTGTTGAATGAATTAATAATTAAGAGTGAGAGGCCAGGCACAGTGCCTCATGTCTATAATCCTAGCACTCTGGGAGACCAAGGCAGGAGGATTGCTTGAACTCAGGAGTTCAAGACCAGCCTGATCAAGCGTGAGACCCTGTCTCTACTAAAATAGAACAAATTAGCCAGGTGTGATAGTGCATGTCTGTAGTCCCAGCTACCCAGGAGGCTGAGGCAGAAGGATGGCTTGAGCCCAGGAGTTTGAGGTTGCTGTGAGCTATGATGACGCCACTGAACTCTAGCCCAGGCGACAGAGTGGAGACTCTGTCTCAAAAAAAAATAAAATAAAATGAGAATCTCAAAAGGTCATAAAGTTTACAGTTAAGAAAATAAGGGGGAAATACCCCCAGGTCCCAGCTATTTGAATAATTCCCAACACCCACTGCTGTCAATTACAGACTATCAAGGTGGGGCTAAGGGAACACAATGAAGCCAAACGTTCAGTGACTTGCTCAAGGCCACCAAGTTAATAATAAAGCTGGAATCATAATCTGGGCTCCCTGAATCCTAACATAATCTTCACCACCATAAGTGCATAAACCAACAGATATAAAAGGGCCAAGGAGGCTATTTATTTAGTTTATATAATGCCAAACTCATGACATATATAGAGCAAAGTCATTATAAATTGTAGCACTTGCACTGATCTTTGTGAGTTTGTGACATCTTGGCCCCAACAGCCCGGTTGGCCAGACGCTTTTCATGAGTCTAATGAGAGAAGATACGGGGCATTGACTAGCCTTCTCTCCTTCCAGATAAATGTGGTGGGCTCTTCTATATAGAGCTGGATTCAGGTACAGGCTGGCTGGGCAGCAGCCCAGGGTGCTAAGCTAATTGGGGACATTTAATAGGATGGAGAAAACTATAGTTATCAGAACTCCTCTCAAAGACAGTGGTTATGTTGCAAGAAATGGTTTTATAAAGTCATTTGAAACGTCTACCTGACCTCTCCTTTCCCTTCTCATCAAAGTTCAATTTAAGCCATTAAACTACCTGCTCAAAGGACGAGAGTCTTGATTTCCCTGAGTGGGTAGATTCAAGGAGACAACTTTGGAGCCAAAGCTGAATGACTTGTGACAGTAGAGAAATTAAGCACAGTCACCAGGTAGGCCTGCCTTCATAGATCTCACCCATTCCTCTAAATCAGGCTGACAAAATTTTAAAGTCACTCTTTAAAGGGGCACCAAATCATTAATTTTTCCAGGGTGTCTCGGACTGGCCTTGCCATCACAGGGAGACAATCTGACCAAGCCAATGGTGAATGGTTGTGTTTGGTCCGGTCCTGAAGCAGAGGAAGATCAGATTATGTCTTGAGGTCCTTTATGGCTTAAGATTCTAGGCCAACTGATGGAAAATGCTATAAAAATTGTCTAATAGCTCTTATAAAATATATCCAAAGGAAAAAAACTGGAGCCCCCTTCTGGGCCAAAATTTTGACTATAGTATTTGCTATAGTCAAGTTCTGCTCTTTGTAATTCTTATAATAGAAAGAAGTAATTGCTTAGCCCTAGAAAAAAAGAATCTAGACTCTAGTGCTGTCACTTAATTATCCCTGTTACCTTGTACATGTTATTTAACCCCTCTCAGACTCACTTTCCTCATCTGTATAATGGGGATGACAAATTTAATTGTTGTGAATTTAAATGAAGTAGTGTTTTAGAAAACATTGTTAGACTGCCTGGCACACAAGTACTCAATAAATATTATTGAATCAGTTAATAATTAATTACTTAATAATTTGTTAATTAATAAATATTAGGTCATGTTAGTAATAATCTGTAAAGATTTATATGAACCTTTATGACAGTGACAAGGCCTATTATAAGAGACAGATATTTGGCCTTGAGAACAGTGCATATGTATAAAATTTAATCAATAACTAAATTAAAAATTTTCACAAGAAATACATAATTCTCTTCAAGGAAGGAGAAAATCCAGAAAGAGTTAATAAAAATGTGTTCAAGGATTCTTACCATAATCAAACATGGTATGAAACACACATCATATTTGAAACCCACGCTGAATTTGCAAGCTGAAATTTCACAAAATCCTAACTGGGAATCTCCCTTGAGGAATAACCTTTAATTAACTATTCAACTTTTTGTGGATCCCATTGCTATCTTCTAAGAAAGTCCCAATTGCTTTAAAACACACAAAGACGTGCTGATACAATGCCAAACTCGTATATACACATACACACAGATACACACAGACAAATATATAATTCCACATTGCATTGATATATTAAACTTTTTGTAAAAATTATTTTAAATGTTATGGTAAATTATGTGCAACAGTTATTGTGTTTAGAGAGTTTAGAAATACAGAAGCAAAAGGAGCAGTTGGGAAATAATCAGACCAATCCAGTTGACTGGCATATCATTCATGGAAACAAAAAAATGTACTGCAATGGAAGTGGCTCTCTTTATCTTTCAAACTAAAGATCGGCTACACGGTGTATTTGTTTTAGCAGTTGTTGGAAAATAGACCCCACATGATAGATTAGAAAGAACATTGGACAAGAACTGGGAAAATCAGCCATGTGACCTTAGTTAAGATAGGCAAATGAGTTTTCTATAGCCTCAGTTTCCTCATCTGTAAAATGGCTATAAAAATTCCAGTCCTGCTTATTTCACGAAGATGATGTGATCAACTCCCTCATTTCACACACAAGAAAACTGAGTAGTGAAGTGACTCTCTTAAGGTCACATAGCTAAGCAGTGACTGAATCAGGACTGGACATAAAAGTCTTTTGAAGACTTGGACTTTCTGCAGTTAACAAAGCTGCTATTGAAGCAATAGATAGGAAAGCCCTTTGAAAAATGTAACATAAGGGTTTCCTTCAGTAGAAGTATTATGGCGTATATCTACTAAATCACAGTCAAGGTCATCTTGTGGCAATTAATTAAGAAATGCCTTTTGAGACTGTACCTGTATCTTTAGCAATAGCCATCTTTCTTTTAAAATCAAGAAGTAAACAATTGACTGAATTAATTCAGACACTGAAGTGGATTTTCAAGGACTTGACTTGCCCAAGCTAGTTTTCTACAAAGCCTAAATTAATCAGATAATTACTAATTCTCCCCTTTGTTTTGTGCTGAGGAGAGTCTGTATTTGTTAAAATGAACCATATAGCACAATAAACAGTCATTTAAAAAATTTTAAAAACCCAAATCTGAACTAAACAAGCAAATTCCAAAGCATACTATTTCTTTAGGCATCTTCTCTAGTCATTACTATAAAAGGTTAATTTTCTTTATCTGAATGTGAATGTTAATACCACTTTTGTGATTAAAGATTTTTTACACAAACAAATTTTTTTAAGAAACAACCTAAACTGATATTGTAGGATACTATGAGCATGATTTATTTCATTGTTAGTACAAAAAACTTAAATACCTCTCCTGGCATGACAAGAAACAATTAAGTCTTTTAGATTAAATTCTTACTGACACATTTTAAAAAATAGTCAGTATAGCACGGTTTTAAATAACCTCCAGTTAACAACTATCAAAGTTTTAAAATTAAGCAAACAATGTTAATTACCCTCCTAATATCAGGAAGAAAGTAATTTAATTAACTGACTCTGAAAAATTAATTACATATGAAATGAGACTCATTAGACCTTTCCTGTTTCATCAGAATTTCAGACTGAAGGATAACTGGTCTTATCACTTATAATTTCTTTGTGGTTCAGCTAGCATAAAATAGACTATTGTGATGATAATTAAATAATCTGCCCAAATAAATTTAGGACTAGAACTTTAAAACAAACCAGTGCGAACAGGGAGCTCTTACTTTTACAGTACTGAATTCTTACATTTCAATGTAAAGATTTTACTCTGTGTGTGTATGTGTGTGTGTATCCTTGAATTAACAAAGAAATAACAGTAAACTTTCAGATTCAGTCCAGCAATATAATTTGGTTTTGTCAAGTTGGGAATTAACTAAAAGTGAAAATGTGACTAAAATACTGTATGTAACATAATAACTGTTGATTACTCAGATAGTTTTCGTAAACAGTTGGCAAATTTTAATTTGTAACAGCTGTCACTATAAATTTAAAGTAAATGTTAATTTAGGAATACTAACCTTGTGAATGTTTCTGTAAATAAGGGTTGTACTCTTTCCAAAGGTTACAGAAAATCACTAGAGCATTTTTAGCCAAACTTGGTGCAACTTTACCCTCACTGTTCTTAAATTCCTTAGTTTTACACATAAAAGGCTCTAATCATACTAGAATGCCTTTTTAGTGATTCCCTTGAGTATACAAACTGCATAAGGAAAGGTAATTGATATTTACATCTTGGAGGTGAGAAAATAAATAAACTAAACAAACAGCATTGCCAGAGATACATTTTACTCTTTCATATAGGAAAACAAGGAAAACATTTGTATCAAGCAAAGTTCCACTGTTTACTAAATAAAGTAACCTGTAAATACTTAGAGCAATTATAGCTCACAGATCTCAGGGGCTAAAGCACTGGCTGCATGCTAAAGTTAGCACTGTTCTGTTTTGTCCTGTTTGTACAACTTATTTCCAAGTAAAATTTGCATGACAGATTGCAAACTCTCTTGTACAAACTACTAAAATTGCATCAAGTATCATAGTTACTCTGATACATACAGGCAGCATAATGTAGTAGTCAACTATAGAAATGCTTGTTTTTAATTAATTAAAACCGTCTTTTTCTTAGAACACACATGCAAAGATAGCTACAACAAAACATAAAACGCAGTACCTGCAACATGCTGAGCTCTTTCCAGTACTCACCCGTTCGGCAACTTAGTTTCTCCTTGGCAGCACTTCTATGCCAAATGCTTCTACCTTCCCAAAAATGTATGTCAGCACAAGCCCAGACGAAACTTCAAATCCAGGAAAATAAAATTAACCATGCAGATCAAAGGCAGACGAGCAGGGAGATGAAATGCCTGTAATCTGATCAGTGATCAGTTGCTGAACATCAAAGGCAGGGCTGAGTTTATATATATGCAGGGATATCAAGAAAGTTCACTTTTAGCAGGTAGTTTCCCTCCCGCCTCCTAGTCCACACATTCTTTTGTTAAACATGGATCGCGTTGTTTTCCTCCTCCTTTTTTTTGCAAAGAGGCAATGCTGGTGGTTCTCCTGTGCTTGGACTGAGTGGCTGGATCTGTAGCTTTTTTGGTTCCCAAGCTGTGTTGTGGAGTGTGTGTTGGAAGCTTTTCCTAGTGCCAGCGGGTTCGGCATTATCCCTTTCATCTCGCTGAACTGCAGATCCCATGACATCATTCAGCGCCGTGGGACTGGTAGGAGAGCTATAATTCAGCCTGTGGGGGAGTGGAGCTCAAGAGAAGCCAGAGTTTGCCTGATTTCTAATCACGTTAGACTATTATGCCTCACACAGGACAGTTTCTGTTATCTGCCTCCCAGCTGGAAAGGACAGCAACTGCTGCTGAACTTTTCTTGGGTGTTAAGATCCCTGATCTATGGAAGTTCCAAATGACAGCATTTAATTGCCTCTTCATTGATAAAAATCACAATTTCCTGCGAAGACTGGGTGTCAAATATTCGAATAGGTAAATAGCATTATAAGACTATTGGGGGGAAAACACCCAGAGACACCGATGGACTGGGTAACATTTTAAAATTTTGTTTTTGTTGTCAATGTGGCAAGTCTTTAAGAGTTTTAAGCAAACTGGCTTTTCCTTGAAAAGTAAATTATTAGGATCTGACTGCCAACCAAACACTGGTGTTTTAATTAAAGTAGTTAAACAGCAGAGAAGCAACAGTTCGTCAGTGGACTTCTACCTGCCACTGCCTCACTCAAGACCCTGGGCAGAGACTTCATCTTGGTTTGCGATTCTAAAAATTAGGCTTTAAAGCAATGTCTAGCTCTCAGACATAATTCATTAAATACTTGTTGAGCATTTTAAAATTCACAGAACAAAAGAATTATATAGAAGAAAGCACTTTCCCTGTGATTGCCCAAACCTGTGTTCTTTGCCTGTTAGGGCTGTTTCTCCCAAATCCATAGTTTAGACTCACTAACAAAAGTACCACTTTAGTCTAATTCTCCATATTTTAAAATTAAGTCTATTGCACATTATTTAAATTTTTCTAATTTTTGTTAATAATAGCAGATTCCATAAAATAAGATTGTTGTATTTTCAGTGTTTAATAAAGTAGAAGATAAGAAATTTCACCTTCATTTCAATCCAGGATATGGTGCATTTCTGAATTCCAGACTGTTCTTTCATGGAATGAAGAAAATTTTTCTATTCTATAATGGAAACTTACCAACTTTTAGAAGTTCAGTTAAAAATATTTTTGTAAAATGTAGCAGATAGTAGAATTTAATCTTTCTTTATGTAACTCTGCCCCCCCATTGGTTTTGTCTAATTTTTCCTGATGTGATATTTGAAAATATAGTTTATGATGTGTTTATTTCTGGACATGAATGATTCTTGCACAATTTTCAATAGCAAAATATTTGGTTTGAACAGTTCATGAGTTCAGTGCATTTAAATAGTCCTGTATATTTTCCAGTGCTTCTTGTATAATTTTTCTACCTGATCCATTACTTCTCAAAGATGCACAGAGCTCAGAGTATTTGAACTGGCCACTGTGATGCTTTATAACTTCCTTAAAGCAGACCAAGAAAATTCCTGTAACACCTGGGCTCTACATAAAGTTTCCTGGGCTCCTTGAACTCATGAATACAAAGAAAACATTTACAAAGACAAAAATATTTCCAAGAGGGCTTGCACCCATTTCTTTTCTGAGGTAGTGCAACCCACCACCAGCATGGAACCCATACTCCATCAACCAGTACTCAGGAATAAAGTTTCCCGTACAGTGATATATTAAATCATAACAACTCGAGGCTCTGTGAAGTTCATTGGCTAAACAAGTAGATCCTAATCTGTCTCTACAGTGTTCAACAGCAACAGAATGGGATTCTTGAAGTTCCACTGGAAGCTTACAGGAGGCATTTAAAAGCAAGGACTCAAATGAAAAACAGTCATATGATCCTCAATTTACACAAGTCTCACCAGGCAAGATTTGTAGCGCAAGACATGTCTTGCAAGGCAATGTCATCTCCAGTGGTAGAGTTTATTCACCAAGTCGCTGAAAATTATTTTGAATTGGCCCTCTTGTGATCAAGAACCACCCCCAAGAGTGGGATAAAAAGGGGCTGAAGTTAGGGCCCCATCTGTCGCCCAGAGCAGAGTGTGGCCAGAGGCCCGCCTGGCAGGAGGAGTGACCTCCTGCCCCCCGGCTCATTAGTGCTGTGCTCAGCCAACTGCGCTCCCTTCATTGTGAGATACGGCCTGGCCCATTGTCGCTTCTGAAGGGCACTAGGGAAGGGGGGCTACTGCAAAGCTTTTCTCTTTCCTTCCAAGAAACTTAGATAGTGAGATTAAATCCGATGCTGCGGTGATAAGAAATATAGCACTGCGCTCTACATGTTTTTATAACTCCAGAATATTTCACTGCTGATTCCTAGGCCATGTCACAGTACACATGGGTCATCGTAGTCTCTTTCCCAAGCTGCCTCGCAGCCACCTGGCTGTGGAGCGGGGCTGCCCAAGCAATCTGAGCCACAGAGGGGAGCTCCAGGCTGCATTTCATGGCACTGAAGACTGAGAAAACTTCAACGGTTCATATCTGAGAGTGGAGGGGCTTCCTGAGATTCTTGGTGAGGCGGTTGCACGTCACCCCCAGTTGCCTCTGTGTGCTCTTTTCTTCCCAGCACTTGAAATGTGTTCATCTTGACAGATAGATCACATAAATGCCGACCACTGTGAGATATAGGTTCAGATAAGACACATTATTTTTTTCCATCAAGTTTCATAGTTTTTAGAGTTATCTAGATCTCCTTTCCGATGTTGTCCTTTCTAAGCTTTCTGCTCAGAGGATACATCCTGGATTGTATCAGATAAGCACAACTTTATTACATAAATAGGGAGGAATAATTTTAGAGTTTGTTTCATTCAAGCACATTTTTTTTTTTTTTTTTTTTGGTGAAGTAGTTCAATGTTACAGAAAGTGCATGGATCTGGAGTCAGGAAGGCCTGTGTTCAAATCTCTCTCTTGTTACCTGTACCTTAATAACAGCATAGACAGTTTGAACAAGCTTAACCTCGCTGAGCTGTATTTTCCTACGCTGTAGGGAGGGGATAACACCCACTTCATTAGCATCGTTGAACTAACAAACCTGTTTGGAGAACATTGAGCAGAATAAATCCTTAACAGAAAAAGCTATGTTTCCTTTCTTTTCTCTGTGACAATTAGAGAACCACAAGGAAATGCCAACATTTCAACTGGGGGATCAAACCCCAATTTTAGTTGCATTCACATTGCAAAGGGGCAGGGCAGATGATCATGCAGCTCCTGGGGCTGGTTATTCTGAAACCAAGGTTACCTGGAGGTCCTCGGGTGCTCCAGGGTGCAGGGACCACTTTGACTTGATTTGGGACAATCTTCCATTCATCTGGGACTGTCCTCTACATGACCATAGGAAAAAGCTTTTTATGAATTGAACTGTATCCCCCCAAAATTCATATGTTCAAGTCCTAATTCCCAGCACCTCAAAATGTGACCTTATTTGGAGATAGGGATTCCCCTTTACAAAGGGAATCAGGTTAAAATGTGATTGTTAGGATGGGCTCCAATCTAATGTGACTGATGTCCTTATAAAAAGGGAAATTTGGAGACAGAGACAGACACACATAGAGAGAACACATGTGAACACGAAGACTGTCTATGAGCCCAGGAGAGAGGCCAGGAACAGACGCTCACCTCCCAGCCTCAGAGGGAACCAACCCTGCTAACACCTTGATCACACACTTCCAGCCTCCAGAACTGGGAGACGAGAAATCGCTGTTGTTTAAGCCACGCAGTCGGTGGCACTTTGACAAGGCCCCTACCCAACAGGCTACAGAGAGGTCCCACTCACATTGTCCTGCGTATTCTCCCAGCAGTGCACCCTCCAGTCTGCTTCCTAAAACGATCCCGCAGCTCCCGTGGACACGCCAGCCCTGCTAGGCTGCACCTTCCTTTGTGGGCAGAAGCTTTCTTCCTTTTCCCAAAAGACCAGTTCAGGAGTAACTGAAAGTCACTAAAGGTGACTAGGATTAAGCTCAGTTTGTGCCTGCTGTGAACACCTGTGTACAAGTCTTCATGTAGATATATATTTTCATTTGTGTTAAGTAAATACCTAGGAGTAGAATTTCTGGGTTACATGGTAATACATATGTTTAACTTTGTAAGAAAGTGACATACTCTTTTCCAAAGTGTTTGTTCCATTTTATTAAATACATTCCTGCCTGCAATGTATGAGTTTCCATTTGCTCTACTTCCTTGGCAACACATGGTATTGTCCATCTTTATCATTTTAGCTGTTCAAATGGGGTCTAGTGGTAGTCATGATGGTTTTAATTTGCATTTTGTTGATGTTGGCACTCAGTTTATACACATACACACACGTACACACATACACACTTTGTTTTATAGAACAGTTTTAAACTGATAGAAAAATTGAGATTTCCCATATACTCTTTATGTCCCTCCAGTTTCTCTTATTATTAGCATCTTCCATTATTGTCATATATTTGTAACAATTAATGAAGCAACAGTGGTGCATTATTAACTAAAGTCCATAGTTTACACCAGAATTCATCCTTTGTGCATATAGTTCCATGGATTTTGACAAGGCATAATAACATGTATCTATCACTGCAGCATCCTACAGAAGTTTCACTGCCCTAAAAATCCCCTGTGCTCTACTTGCTCAGCCCTCCCCCTCCCTGGGCCCCTCGTAGCCACTGATCTTCCCACTGTCTCTATGTTTTGCCTTTTCCAGAGTGCTATATAGTTGCAATTATATAGTATGTAGCCTTTTCCAGTTGGCTTCTTTCACTTAGCAGTATGCATTTAAGCTTCTTCCACGACTTTTTGTGACTTGATAGCTCATTTCTTTTTATTGCTGAATATTCCATTGTCCGGATGCAGTTTGTTTATCCATCTACCTACGGAAGGACATATGGGCTGCTTCCAGTTTTTGTGATTATGAATAAAGCTGCTATAAACATTCATGTGAAGGTTTCTGTGTGAACACAAGTTTTCAACTCAATTGAAATAAATACCTAGAAGCCTGATTGCTGGATCGTATGGTATGACTACGGTTAACTTTTTAGGAAACTGCCAGGCTGTCTTCCAAAGTGACTATACCATTTTGCATTTCCACCAGCAATGAACGAGAGCTCCTGTCCCTCTGCATCCTTTTCTGCCTCTTCAGCACTTGGTGTTGTCCGGTTTTTTGGATTTTAGCCACTCAAATAGGTGTGTAGTGGTATCTCTTCGTTTTGATTTGCAATTCCCTTAATGATGTATGATGTTGAGCATCTTTCCATGTGCTTATCTGCCATCCGTATATTTTCTTTGATGAAGTGCCTGTTCAGATCTTGAATTGGGTAGTATGTTTTCTTATTGTTGAGTTTTAAGTCTTCTTTGTACATTTTGGATACAAGTCTTATATCAAATACGAGTTTTGTAAATATTTTCTCCTGTTCTGTGGCTTGTCTTTCTAGTCTTTCAACAGTGTCTTTGCAGAGCATAATTTTTTAATTTGAATAAATTCCACTTACCAATTTTTTCTTTCATGGATTGTGTGTTTGGTGTTGTATCTAAAAAGTCATCACCAAACCCAAGGTCATCTAGGTTTTCTCCTATGTTATCTTCTGGAAGTTTTATAGTTTTGCATTTTACATTTAGGCCTATGATCCATTTTGTGTCAGTTCTTGTGAAAGGTTTGCAGTCTGTGTCTAGATTCATTTTTCTGCATGTGAATGTCCATCATCACTTGTTGAAAAGACTGTCCTTTCTCCATGAAATTGCTTTTGCTCCTTTGTCAAGGATGAGATGATTATACTTGTTTAGGTCTATTTCAGGGCTCTGAAGTCTGTCCCATTGTTCTATTTGTCTATTCTTTTGCTAATACCATGCTGTCTTGATTATTGTAGCTTTACAATGAGTCTTGAAGTTGGGTAGTATCAGTCTTCTAACTTTGTTGTTGTTCTTTAGCATTGTGTTGGCTATTCTGGGTCTTTTGACTTCCCAACTTTATAATAGTTTCCCTATAGTGTTTTTTAAAATCGATTATTTTAAAATTGATACATATCAGATGTACACTATAGTGTCTTTATAATCATCATTATCTAGGTATTCAATAATTTTGGTTTTGATTTTTTCTTTGAACCATGTGTGACTCCAGAAAGAATTTCATCATTTCCCAGTAGCTAGCCCTCATTTTGATTCTATTTATATCAAAAATGCATGATCAGACACTGTGAATCATGTTATTTCATTTTTTGTTAATTTATTATGACTTTCTTCGCAACCTTAATAATCTGTCATTGTAGAATCAGGTAAAAGGATTGTGCATTCTCTATTACCAGAGCAATACAGTTCTTTTCACTGATGTCTGATGCTAGTAGTTAATTTTTAGAACTTTATATTTATTTTTTATTGGGTACTATAGCACCGTTAGCTTCAATTCTTAAATGTTCTCAGGCGAAATTAGAAATTAGAACTATATATCCATAATTGCACGGCAATAGAGCAGCTAGTGATTTAAGTAAGTCGTCAAATTCAGAAGTCTTCAAAATAGCCACCTGTTGATAGTGAATCAGGTGAAACTATCTGTAATGTGCTGACAAAACAACAATAGCAAGGGCAAGTTAATTCAGCAGATACGGACATACACATCCACCATGGGATTAAAAGTGCGATTTTATGCCCAGGAAGGAGCCTCAGACCATCCAACTACAGTCCGGCTGCTTTACGGACATACACATCCACCATGGGATTAAAAGTGCGATTTTATGCCCAGGAAGGAGCCTCAGACCATCCAACTACAGTCCGGCTGCCCTCTGCTCTTCCACCTTGCTGTAAGAGATTCCAAGATCATTCTTTTCTGCCCTATTGCCCTCCAAATACTTTTCTTAGCCTAGGCTGGCTTTCAGATAAACTATCAAACTTACACTTTATAATTCATTAAATGCTTTCCATTTCTTTTTCTGCCTTTTCAGCGTTTATCCTGATTAATATACCAGACTAATTTTGAATCTTGGTTCTCGGTAGAGTTCAACAGTGCTAACAAAAACTGCCAATAGAACAGCAGGAAAATACAGGAGACACCAAGGAACATCTTCAGAATAATACCACCACTACCAAAAAATAAAAAAGATTTTGGCTTCATCAGGAAGTATAATGTTAGATAAAGACAGACCTGCCCTTAGAAGTCAACTCTAAGAAATACTGATCCAAAGTCAAAATATGTAATAATTCAACCACCCATGCAATTGAAAGAGCACCCACAACACAGTTGGGGGCATAAAATACACAGAATAGTTACAATTCTTGATTAAAATCAGGAACTTACAAGCTGTTCATTTTTGGGGGAAAAAAGTGTAATAAAATATCCCTGTTAAATAAAACTGAATTACAAAGTAAGGTGGTAGAATAGATGGAGAGTCCTTCAATTTCAGACAATGAGAAGTAGGTTAAGAAAATGTTTAGAAATACATCTTGTAGTATATTTTTAAAACAAAATTCCTAAGGTCAGATTAGTTTTTTCTCTTCTAATATGCACAACAGAAAAGAAAGTTTAACTGTGTGGGAAATCCTGTTTGGCACAGCATATTCAGTTTATCATAAAATTATCTTCGTAAAAACTTTCTGTTTGGAGATAATGTTAGATTCACAGAAGACTTGCAAAAGTGGTACAGAGAGTTCTCATATATCCCACACCCAACTTCTTCGTATGTGAGCATCTTACATAGAACACTTGTCAAAATTAAGAGATTAATCTTGGTATAATACTCTCAACTAAACTGCAAAATTTATTTAGAAAATTCATTCTATAATGTACAGTGCTATGGGTTTTGACAAATGCATAGAGTCAAGTAAGCACCACTTCAGTCCCTTACAGAACAGCCCCATCACCCCCAAAATCTCCTCATTCTGCCCCTTTGTATTTAACCCTTCCCCTCTCTCCAACCCCCAGCAATCCCTAATCTATTTTCTCTCCCGGTTGTTTTGTTCTCCCTGTGTCGGTTTGTTAAGTCAAGTATATAAAAGTGAGGTTTAGTTTTATAAGACTCTTCCAAACTGTCTTCCAAAGTGGCTGTACCATTTTGCATTTCTTCCAGCAATGAATAGTATTATTTCTTCCCTAGTTATCAAATTACCTTTATACAAAGCATATACTATGGCACAGTTGCTATTTATCTTTAGTAGATACTGACTACGTTATGGAACACTCTTAACATGATCAAGGTTACAGCCTATCTGTTGTATGAGTCTCATGGTTTCATTTCTATCTATTTTCTAGCTTTATGGATAATTGAAAAGCAAGTAAGAGATACATGCATTGTTGGATGTAGATATTAATATAAGGAATTTTGCAGAAGGAAACTGTTCTAGTCAACTTTCCACCTTCTAATGTCCTAGTTAGAGCTGTAGTGCTTGGGTGGACAGCCTCTCATATCTGGCGGCCGTGGCTGGAATTCCAGGATTTCTACGTGAACTTCTGAGTGTGAATAAGTCACTTTAAACTTCAGCTTGTTTATTTCTGAAATGGGGATAGTAAGAGTACCCACCTGTAGGGTTCGTGTGAACATTAGAAGAGTACTGGCATATACTAAGTATGGAACATGGTGTAACTCTCAGCTATTTAAAGCATTGCTAAAAAAGATAACTGTATCATTTCTGAGTGTAGCAAATGAGAAAAAAATTGTTTCCCTTTGGAAGAGAAAGGCTCTCTGTTCCGCTTTTTCTAAGTATTTCTCATGTTCAAGCCAAAAGATATTTTACATTTTGCCAAACATGTTTTAAAGCATTTGAAAGTGGAATTTCACTTTCAAATTAAAACAGTGGTTTTTAAAAAATTAAAGTGGAAACTTTGATTTTTTTAAAAAATTGCTACTGTGATATTATAGTACCATACAGATGAAAAATCCAAAGTGTGTTGTGACGTGTTTCAGAGGGGATACTTTGTTCATATTAGAATTCAAGGGCTGGGGCGGTGGCTCATGCTTGTAATGCCAGCACTTTGGGGGGCTGAGGCAAGAGGATTACTTGAGGCCAGGAGTTCGAAACCAGCCTGGGCAACATAGCAAGACCCCATCTCTATGAAAAATAAAAAAAATTAGCCAAGTGTGGTGGCATGTGCCTGTAGTCCCAGCTACTTGGGAGGCTAAGCCAGGAGGATCACTTGAGCCTGGGAGTTCAAGGCTACAGTGAGCTATGGTCATACCACTGCACTCCAGCCTGGGCAACAGGGCAAGACCCTGTCTCTAAAAAAAAAAAAAAAAAAAAAAAAAAAAAGATTCAAGGTTAAATATGCACCATTCTTTGGATGAACATATGAAATTATAAATGAGATTCTTTAAAATAAGAAATGTGTGTGCATAAATTTCAGTGATTGACAGGGACTTTCACATACAGGTACAGACAAATGGTGAGTGAGTCCTCCACTATAAGAGGAACAGAGAGCCCCCAAAGAGAAAAGGATGTTTGTTCCTTCGAAAGTACACAAGCTAAGGGTAGGGGAGAAGACAGGAGTCTCCATGGAGATGGGGAGGAAAAACTGAGAACAGAGTAGAGGTGGTCTGTGCAGGGGGCCAGGGGCCAGGGTCGGGGGGTGGCAGGTGTGTTTGACAGGGGGGCAACGTTTTGTGAGTCTGTTATCCTGGAGTGGTGTGGGCTTCCCAAAGAGAGAGCAGAAACCTTGAGGTGCTGGGAGGATCAGGACTTCTTGTGCTAAGTCTCAGGGGGTGATCTTGCAGGGCTGCATGTGACGCAGGTGAATGGTACAGGTACCAGCCAGCAAAGATGGAGGAAGTCCAACTGGCAACAAGTAAGGAGCATTGCGGGAAGAGGCCCGAGGCCGAGGGTACATGGACGCTGGCAGGAGAGGCTCTGTGGGCAGAGGCAGGACAGCCTCCAGCCCTCCCTTGAATGCCTGGATGATCAGGCTGGAACTCTGTTTCCATAAGCATTCTGCGAGCCAGTGTGCTTCCTTCTTGACTGGAGCTCCTGGTGGGCTGTCCCCCTTCAACCTGGCGCTCTGCTAGGTTCTTAATCAGCTCCGCTAGTTCTCAGGCCAGGAAGCTAGGGGTCAGAAAGGCTAAGTCACCCTCCAAGGTCACATGGCTAAGATCAACCTCAGCATATGACTCCAGAGCACACTAACTCACTATCGTCTCTGTTAATTAAATAGCTTTCTAAAATGCTGTTCTAGTTTTCCCGAGTGGGGAGCCCTGCCCCTTAAGTGTTCTTGGCCTCTGTAAATGACCCTAGGCTTCGTGGGCCACAGGAATCCCTAGTGGGAGCCTTATAGGTCTCCTTTCAAGTGCTGCTTTTTTTTCTGATTACAAAAAAGCATATATTATATAAAATTGAATAGTTACAGAAAAATAAAGTTTAAAAAATCACCCATAATTTTGATTTATTCTTCTTTAAAAAAATACATTGATTTAAATACTTAAAGAAGAAGCCAAAGCCTGGTCCTGCCCCCAGGGGTGACCCCTGTCTACGGTGGTCGAGACACTTCCACACAGAGACTCTTCAGATCCGAGACACGGAGGCAGCTCAGCCTCTGCTGCTGCCGCACATCTGTGCTGACTGGCAGGTACCCAACAGAGAAGGTGGCTAACGTGCCGTGCTGTCTGCCAAGGGTGTCCTTCCTCTCCTATTTATTTAACCTTCTTATTGGTATCTTAAGTGCTACTTCAGTGTGATATTTAATACGTGAAATGCGTCGACGAGGCTTTATCTCACGATTGTATCTACGTGCAAAGCTCTAGGAAACCGATGCCTCTGACAATCGCTCCCTTTACTGGGAATGTCTCTGACACGGGGTGGGGGTGGGGGAGAAATTGCAAAATAAGACACTGTCCTCAAATGAGGGCCCTAAGAAAAAAGCCTCGTGTTGGGATTAGAGTAGAATTGCACCATTTCCTCTCTAAAGGTCTAGCGTGAAAAGAGAAACGTGACTCGGAGACCAGAACATCAGAGCAGGGGCCGGTAATAAAAACCCGGAGGACATGTGCACGGAGAGAGCTGTGCCTTTCTCCTCCCCTCATTCCAATCCTGTGACACCCGCCAACTGCAGCCACCTCTCGGGGGACGTCTTCCCAATGTGCGTGCACACCCCTCACACGCACGCACCCACATCTCACACATACCCCCCCAACACAGACCTCTCACTCACACCTCACACTTCACACAGACACACGCATGCACAGACACATACATCTCACACACATACCTCACAGAGACACACACACACAACACACACACCTCACACAAAGGCACACACCATGCACAAAGCTACCGCACACACACACCACACACTTCACGCAGATGCATACACACTCATGCATACGATGTACACATGCACACCACACACACCTGACACAGACACACACACACACCCACACTGTAATCACCTCCATGAAACCCTGTGCTTTTTATAATCTCCTCCCTTAGCCACTTGAACTTTTTGAGTTGTTTCTCAGAAATGGTGGACTTCCTGCAAGACAAAGGAGTTGAAATTCCGAAGGCCCCTTGGGAAGATTCCTGATGCCCAGAGTCACCATCCCCTACGACCTGCCCCAATGCACGTGACCTGCCCAGTGCCTGTAGCCCTGTGTTGGTTGCACCATGACTTGCCCCAAGGCATGTGGCTTCTCCTTAAATAGCCCCTGACCTCCTTAGTCAGGGAGATGGATTTGAGGCAGCTTTTCCCATTCTCCCAACAAGTGTCTGTGCTATTAAAAATTCTTTTCTTCCTTGGCAATCCTCATTGTCTCAATAACCGGATCTCTGTGTGACGAGCAACTGGATCTAGGCTGAAAGGCCCTTGTGGTTTTGACAACACAACTGCACACATACTGCATACACTTCACACACCACACGCCCCACAAACATGCAAACACACACACACATTTTTTAAAATAAAAAGGTACTTAAGCGATACTCTGCTATATTGCTTACAACTTACTTTTGTAGACTAAAGATATCAAAATGCTAGCATGATATTCCCTTATTTGTAGACATTAAGTTGTTTCCAACTATTAAGTTATTGTGAACAATATCATAGTTAATACTTTTGCTTGTATATGCTAATATTTCTTTGGGAAAGATTACTAGAAGATTGCTAGATCAAATGACATGCACATTTAAAAGGTTATATCACTGCCATATACCCTCAAAAAGATCGTATCAATTAACACTATTGGCAGCAGTGTATAAAAACAAAAATACACTGCTCAAAACTTCACCTTGGCTACCATTGAATTTTACCAATATTTTTAATTTTTTTGCCAGTTATGTAGGTGAAAACTATTACTTTCTGGTTTTAATTTGCATTCTTTATTAGATTACAAATTAGAAATTTTTCACAAATTTATTGTCCATTTATATTTCCACTATTATGATTTCCTATCGCTTTTGCTATTATTTAGCATGCTCTGATTGATTTGGAACAATGATTTATATTTTAAACAATAATTTATCTATTATATATGCTCCAAATATTGTCTCCAAGTCTGCTACTTGCATTTTAAACTTGTGTATATGTACATATATAACACACCGAATCACATTAATTATTCTCGGCTCATAGCATACCACTATCTGCGCACATACTCTTCTGATTTATTTATTCTATTTTACTTTATCTCATTTTATATGTGTTTCCTTCTATTCTCATTTATAATTTCATTTTGTAGTCTCTTCTCCCAGTATCTACTCTTGTACATTAATGCAGCAAAAACACTTTTCTTTTTCCCCTGATTCCTGGATTTCACGTGTTATGATTAGGAAAGAAAGCCTGACTTCCCTCAGGTAGAGTCTCCTTGCTTCTAGCACCAACATCAAGCTATCGTGCTACCTTCAGACTACTTGGCGTATGTGCTGAAGGATTTTCAGTGTATGTATGTCTTATGCTGTTAATATTTTTAGAGAATTGTTTTTAAGGCATAAATAATTTGTTTACCTGTTGTTTGCATGTGACAGTGCAGCATGAGTTCTTATCTTGGGATATACTCTCCGATTTTGACTCAGAAGTGCACCAGCCCATCACCTTCCCTAAGGGGCAAGGACAAGCATTCCCCTGCACCACGCCTCTGAGTCTCGGCCCCCTTGAGTCCATTTTCATTTTGTCATTGTCATGAATCATCTGAAACCTCCTGTAGGATCCTGTCATTCCCCTTTGGCCGAGACAGGGAAGCCCCAGCTTGCTTATAGGGCCGGGTGCCATTTCACTTCCACTCAGCTTCCAGCCTGATTCCTTTGCAACTCTGAGCTTTGTACTCCATAAACCCTATGTCTTGTTTCCAGACCTTATCCCCAATGCCTAACATGGCGCACAGTGCAGTGGATGCAGTGCTGGCGTGTCATGGGCACTGAAAGAACATTTGTGGAATGGGAAAGGGAGTGAGTGGTGGATGCCTGCACTTGGTTCCCCTGGGTGCTGTCCTCTCAGTGCCTTCCCAGAGCTGCTTCATCCAACAGCACCTCCCGGCATCCTCCTCTCCCCACTCTCCTTCTTGCCCAATCCCTCCTGTACATTTGAGGATCAGGTGATGCACAGGGAGATGGGTGTTTGTCGCACACGATGGTGGATAATGGATTAGTACAGGACAATGTGCCTGCACTTTTCTGTTCTAGTCCTGGGAATACACCCTAGTGGACAAGGGTGATGGACAAGAGTGCCCACTGCAACACAGTTTCTGTGGCAGGTGCGTGTAACGTGCCATTCCTTACTGTGCCATGTAGCTCACAGACCATAATCATCTAGTCACTTGGAAATTTTTAGGTAAAAAAGAAATAACCATAGCCCCAACTTTTAGTAAGATACTTCGTTTGGGAGGAATGTCCTGAACATATTGTTAGAATGCTATCAGGGTTCCTGGCAGCTCAAAGTTTTGTTTCAAACTCAGATGTGCTCCATGTGAAGCTCCATCTGAGTGGAGAGGTTGTACTGAACACAGCGGTTCACTCGTGGGGGAGGGACAAGGCCCCCTCCCAGTCCCAGCATCTCGCCGTGTGAAAGGCAACAGATGGGTTGACCTTCACTCAGGCCTTGCTCCAAGGTCATGCTCCCATCAGGGTAAGTGCTGTACCATTAATGAACCTAGCTTGCAATTTTAAGCAAATCCATCCTAAGCAATAAAAAATAGGTGGGACTTTGGAAATCTGGCAAAGAAAAAAAGTCCTAAAATTTGTTAGTCATAGCTTTCAAGAAAAAAAGAAATTGAAACCATTGCTTTTGTTTTTTTAAAGAAAAAGGTAATGCCATCTGATGATAACAAGACCCCACTTCAGGGAGGACCTGGGTTTTAGTCTCTGCTCTGTCATCTGACTTGTGCATTTTGGAGAAGTCACTTCACCTCTCTGATGAGAGTGGGTCACCTCAGACTTGTTTCTGTTTCTTACAATTGTGTGATTCTAAACTATGCACTCCTGGATTAACAAAGGTGCTACATGTAGAACACACGCCGCGATGGCAACTGTCCAGATGCTTCTCTATTTGCATATGTCTATATAACTTTGCTACATAAATCATATTCTGCCAAGAAGTGGGTACAATGTCACTGACAGGACCCATCCAGATGTGAAAGAATTTGGGCAACAGGTAGAATGAGGTGAGTTAGTAAGTATCAAATGATGGACTAATATAGAGGCAAGAAAGAAAGTAAGAAATAGCAATTTGCAAACAAGGGAAGTTGTTCAGGGTTACTTTCTGCTATGGGCAGAGTGGAACTAATGCTTCACAGTGTGTAACTTCACAAAAACCTCAATAGTTCTGTGTTGGAAATATTTCCTGATCTTCTGGCTACATTGTTCTTTCTCTAGTTTTACTTTTACTGTTTCACATTACGTCACCTCCAAGCAGGAAAAATAAGGGCTTGCCTTCCTCCGTGTTAACACCTTTTAAATATTTGTAGACTCTTATCAAGTGCCAGGTATCCCCTCTCCACCTACGTGTGGCCTGCACTGCTAGGTCTTTTGATCTTAATGCACACGTCACTCCTTTGATCATTTTGGTGCCTTGCTCGGGACCTTCTCAATGATATCAACCAACCTCTGTTAACAAATACTGCTCTGAGCATTCCAACTGGAGTCTTTGGAGAAGCAGATCACAGAGAGAATATTTCTTTACTGTTCCATGATGCAAATCCCTGAGGTATCTGACCCAACTCAAAACTTTCTTTTTGACTATAACTAAAGTTATTTTAAGCTTATAGTCAAATGAGTAGCCCTTCAATTTCCTAACAATAATGAAATGTGGGATGGCTTTACTTGTAGACTAACAGAAAGGGCTCATTATCATAATCTTCTGCTAATAAATTTTTCTCCATCTTTTTCTGATTTGCTTTACTGGAGCCAGCCACATATTTCAATTGAAGAAGATGTCTTAAAATATGAATACTATTGGGATATTGTTATGGATTGAATGTTTGCATTCCCCCAAATCCATATGTTGAAGTCTTAACCCTCAATGTGATGGTGTCTTAGTCCATTTTTGCTGCTATAATTTGAGACTGGGTAATTTATTTGGCTCATGGTTCTGGAGGTCGGGAAGTCCAAGATCAAGGGGACTGTTCTGGAGAGGAACTTCTTGCTGCATCATCCCATGGCAGAAGGCAGAAGGGCAAGAGAGCATGTGTGTACTTCAGAGAGTCAACATCACATTTATAACAAACTCACTCTCAAGATAACAAATCCATTCTAGTGATAAGGACATGGGCAGAGCCCTCATGACCTAACAACCTCTTAAAGGTCTCGCCTCTCAACACTGTTGCATTGGGGATTAAGTTTCCAACACATGAACTTTAGGGGACACATTCAGACCATAGCAGATGGTATTTGGAGATGGGGCCTTTGGGAGGTAAATTAGGTTTCAGTGTGGTCATGAGGGTGGGGCCTTCATGATGGGATTAGTGCCCTTGTACAAAAAGACACCAGAGAATTTTCTCACTCTCTTTCCCTGTGAGACCAGAAAGAGATTATGTGAGCACACAACAATATGGCGGCTGCCTACAAGCCAGGAAGAACGCTCTCGCCAGGAACCAAATCTGTTGGTACCTTGATCTTGGACTTCCCAGCCTCCAGAACTGTGAGAAATGAATTTCTGTAGTTTAAGCCAACTAGTCTGTAGTTCTTTGTTATGGCACCTCAGGCTGACAAATACAGAGAGGATACATTGACCAAAATTCATATGAAGACATAGCTACGCTACACTAACTATACATACAATTTCTAAAACATGTTTTTAATTTTGATGCCTAAAATGAAAATGAAAGCATAGAGAGGGGAAAAGGGCTGGGAGATGGTTACAAAAAGAGGAACAGGAAAATTGAAGATAAATATCGAATATTTCATAATTCTGCTCACAGCCAGCCCTGCCCTTAGGGCTCCTTTAGGGACCAGCTCAATGCCTTATATAAATTGGTAGCCATTCTCACATCTCTTATGGGTGTGGCACAGCAGGTGATCAATAAAGAGTGGTTGAATAAATAAATGACTAATTTCAGTTAGAAAGAATCTCTTTCTCAAATTTGATCCCCTTAATTCTGTTATTCTTTCAGTGGGTGGATTAATATATGTTCGTTTTTCTAAGATCTGCCTTATTTTGTAATATGTTACTGCTATTTTTCTCCTCTATAATTTCTTTGGCATTATTCTCTAAATCTGTTCGTTTTTTGTGATATTTCCAAATTTCACATGAAAATGTCAAGAGCCTACCCAGCCCTGTTTTCCATCATTCAAAAAAGACGTGATAGATATTATTCGAAATAGTGCTTACTTAACCTAATGTGAGTTAATACTTAGGGTATTATTAAGAGGATACTATATCTTCATCAGGACCAAATTTCATATTCCCTGGAGCTCAGATCTTTGCCTAATAAACTGTAACACAGCACAACATCTTAATTCCCATGAAAAAGTTCAAGGGAAAGCAGAGATCGCTAAGGAATTTTTACCAAACAATAGAGCTTTGTAGATTAAATCAGCCCCTTTCAGTAACCTTTAGAAGTAACATAGGAACCTTCTGTCGGAGGCCCAAGAAGCCCGAATTCTGCAATGCAGACATTGCTACTTAAGGCTGTTGTTGAAGTTTGTGTGCCACATGGAGAGAAATTCCCAAAGGAATTTTCTGACTGGAAATTGTAAAGGGACACACTGCTTTGGTGGCATCCATCTTATGAGTTTTAGAAGACATCCTCTGTCCTAAGGTTTTGAAGTTCGAGATCCATTTTTCCCTCCTAGCATATTTATTCTGCAGTATCATACACTGTACCTGGAAAAGGGGAGATTTTCCAACTGGAATTGGACCTTGCTCTTAAAGTAGTAAGAATTTCTTCACATATAAAATATTCAGGAAAAGATTTTTGTCTTGGTCTCCTAGGTGACCAAAAGTTTAGTTAAAAACCATTTATTAAGCAGTTGTGAGCAAAGTATTTAATACTGTGTTAGACACAAGGGCATAAATCATACCCCTGGCTTTGTGGACGCCCCTATCTGGTGACAGAGACAGACGTGTACCCAGGTAATCCAGAGGAGACAGTGAATACCGCGCTGGTGGAAAGCGCGCGGTCAGGCCCAGTATGGAACAAGTCAGGCTTGAGATTCCAAATTGAAACTCTGAGGCTCAGAAGTCTACCGGTGTGGCAGACATTGCAGGTAGTTGTAGGAACTATTTTCATCTTAGAAGACATTTTCCCCATAGTCATGAAGCGGACTTTAATTTCCCTCTCCTCCTTCTGTTGCCCAGGCAATAATTTGGATTGTAAATCTGGCTGGATGTGAAGCCCATTAAGTTCACCCAGCATAACGCTCATTTCCTCCTTGGTCCCTGTGTGTGAGCGGTGCTTCTCAGAACACTGATCAAACACCAGAACTTCTATTTACTCCCAGGGCTCTTCCTGAAGCCGATGAAGCCAAGAGTAGACTTAATGAGTCCCAAGCAGAACCTGAGCTATGTACCCTAGGATGTGAGAGCGTGGCTGAGCCCGCCCTGCGTTGGCAGCACGTTTTAGCACTGCACGGCCCGGCTCTGTCCTCACACTGCTGTCACCATGGAGGGCTGCGATGATTCAGGCCAGAGATGCTGCAACTTGGCCCATCCGGGCTGCATGGATGTGCAGAGAATGGGTGAATTCTGGATATATTTTGAAGATGTGTCCAGTACCGACATATGCACCAACAATATAAAGTATTGCTTTGTGTACTTTGAAAACTTCCATACATGTAATCGTATACCACAAGTTTACTTTGGGATTCATCCATTTTGATGAATGTAGATTGTTTTATTGGCTGTATGATATAACATGGTGCCAACGTACATTTTCATGTCTTTAACAAGCACTTATTGAGCACCTGCTATGAGCCAGGCATTATTCAAAGTACAGGAGAGGACAAAAGGGACAAATACCTCTGTTGCAGGAATGTTAATATTTATTCATTTATGTTGTTTCCAGCTTTTCACTACTACAAAATGCTGCAATGGACATCCCTTGGCCACCTTTATATATGAGACTTGCACATATATGAAAGTTTTACTTGGGTACCTAGATGGAGAATTTAGAGATATGCTGATCATTATAAAATTGCTTTCCAAAGTGGTTGTTTCAATCTCAATGCTCTGTGAGTTCTGGTTTCTCCTCAGCCCGGAGTCAGTGCTTGGGTTTAACCTTTGGCCACCTAACGGATAGGAAATAGTATTTTGTTACTTTTAGCTGCATTTCTGTCACTACTAGCTAGGATAATTATCTTTTCAAATGTTTTTAGCTATTTATATTTATTTTTCTTTGAATTATTCATTCATATGCTTTGTCCATTTTCTGCCTTGGTTTGTCTTTTACTTAATGACTCGCCGAATGTTATATGTAAATTTTGAATACTAATTCATGGCTGGTTATATATGTAGCAATTACCTTTTATCTTAGTCTCAGATCTCTTTTCTGTATTAAAGTTTAATAATACTATATTGAAGTTAAAATATAATAAAATTTATAACATTTTTGATGAATTGATAAGATGTTTGCTTTCTCTGTCTTGTTTAAGTAATATTTTCCTATTCCAGGGTCAATAGATATTCTCTAATATTTTCTTCTAGTTTTCAACCTTTTACTTTCCAGACTTACATTTTTAAATGCATTTGAAATTTATTTTTATATATGGAACAAAATAAATCATTTTACCCCCTGAGGATAGCCAATTTTTCTAGTGTATGCAATATAACTATTAGTGTGCACTAGGATTATATCTGAAATATTAGTAAGACATGAGGTATTTAGGTTTTTGACTTTTATTAAAGTAGTTCAGACTTTTTATGAAAGGTTGCTGGAACATGTAGATTACTACAAAAAAAACAAACAAAACAAAAAAACAAAAGTCAAATTCCTTCCAGGTAGTAAAAGGAACACAGTTTGCTTGGTAGTTCATGCTTTTCTCACTGGTTGTAATGCTACTTCTATAGTATTACATGTATACTAAATATAAAACATACTACTGTTCCTTGGTTTTCATTTTATTCCTCAGGTTGATTTAATGTTACATTTTAGTATAACACTTTCAAATTAATAAAGGTCTCTTTTATTTCTAGTTTCTGGCTACCTTTTTACAAATTAGAAATTTGTTTGAAATTGTATATCAAGACTATGATACCTAAGGTCATCATGGCTGGGTGTGGTGGCTCAGGCCTGTAATCCTAGCACTCTCAGAGGTCGAGGTGGGAAGATTGCTTGAGCTCAGGAGTTCGAGACCAGTCTGAGCAAGACTGAGACCCCCATCTCTACTAAAAATAGAAAAGTTAGGTGGGTGTGGTGGTGCATGCCTATTGTCCTAGCTACCTGGGAGGCTGAGGCAAGAGGATGGCTTGAGCCCAGGAGTTTGAGGTTGCAGTGAGCTACGATGATACCACTGCACTCTACCAGGATTGTCAGAGTAAGACTCTGTGTCAAAAGCAAAAAAAAAGATGATCATAAAATTTTCTTCTTTTTGTCTGTTAATGAGGTGAATCACATTACTGGATTTTTCTTTTTCTTTCTTTTTTTTATGAGACAGTCTCGCTCTGTTGCTCAGGCTAGAGTGCCATGGCATCAGCCTCGCTCACAGCAACTTCAAACTTCTGACCTCAAGCAATTCTCCTGCCTCAGCCTCCCAGAAGCTAGGTATCTCACTTCTAAGCTTGAATAAATTCAAATGTGGGAAGGTGCTTTGCATACTATTACGAACTATACAAACTCTATTTCCTAATAATAACAACATAATGATAATGTAGAGGTCACTTTTCCTTTTATTTTAAAAGCACCTATACACTAAGCATAATAAATTAACTCATACTATAATTTTGATTACGAAGCCTCACGCCTATGAGAAACCTGAATGGGTTTCTCTCAACTTTTAGCATTTTAATGTGAAAGTGGCCAAATGAGAAATGCGTAAAATTCCCAGGGACCATCACTTTCAGGAATTAACCTCCCTGTTTGCCGTCCCACCCAACCCCTCTCCCTGGAGTCCCAGGCAATCCCTTGCTTTGGAACCGAGGAACTGGGACAGTGACGGTGAGAAATGGCATCCTTAGGGCAGAAGAATTTCGCTTTGAGAAAACATATCAGGTCAATTTTTTCTTAAGCTTGCCCAAGTATTTCCTTATATGTGGAGGGCAAAAGCAGTGTATTGTTGCCGATGGCTCTTACCTACCTCCTTGCCCTGGGGTAGAATCACCCAAAAGGAAACAGGTGTGTCTCCAGGGCCACCTAAGATCAGCTTTCTGCCACCAGCAGAGGAAAGAGGTGCTTAAAGTGCACGAGCCTAGAATTGGAATGAAATGACATCTATATTCTTTTTGATGCTTTTATCCTCTATTTATTATATATTTAAATGACTCCACTATATTCTTAGTTGTTCCTTGCATGTGTGTGGGATTTTAAACCCATTGTTCTCTTTTGGCAGAAAGGTCCTAGAGATTGCTTGTGACAAGTAGATTTTAAAAATCCCAAGGATTGCAAGAATTGGGCATAGCAGTGAAATAATCATAGAGTGTCTTTAAACAAAATGATTACAAAATAAACAAATCCTTACATCAAAGCGGTGGAAAAGATTAAACATTAGATGAAATAACTGTGCGGTAAGAAAGAGATTCAGAAACCCTAAATTGTACTTTGCTTTCATGAAAATCAGAATGATCACTATTAAAGTCCTGAGCTGTTTTGGCAACATTATATAATTTTAACTCACAGCTACTAAATTACCCTTTGCATCTTTTGAGTGAAGCAGGATTGTCCTGTACCATCTTGAACAATTCTGAAGTAACTTTCCAGAAATTCTCAGTGAAATAAGATACTGTTTACTAGAACTTTCCAATAAGATACTTCATAGCCTTTAAATAGAACTGCCTTCAAAATCAAACTATTATGAATGCCTGTAATGAGATGAAGCCTGTGGTTGTGAACAGCTCATTGGATGTATGTCCGTGATGTCAATCTAGTCTGTCATTTGGAGATAATGGACTAAAAGAAAAGAAAAAAAAAATCTCAGTTTTTAAATGTTTTCACTTGTGATGGATGCTCTTCATAAACACACACACACACACCTTATCACCTTATTATTTCCATTTTATAGATCATATAATCAAGTCCTAGAAGGGTTAAACCAGCAGTCCCCAACCTTTTGGCACCAGGGACTGGTTTCATGGAAGACAGTTTTTCCAAGAATGAGGGTGGAGGAGAGGCGGAGCTCAGGCGGTGATGCCAGTGATGTGGAGCACCTGTAAATACAGATTAAGCTTCCCTCTGCAGCCCACTGCTCCCCTCCTGCTGTGCAACCCACCTCCTAAGTTTCCTGGAAGACAATTTTTCCAAGGGGTTGGGGATGGGCTGTGGGGGGGTGGAGATCAGCCGGTGGTGCAGCTGGTTCCTAACAGGCCACTGACTGGTACCGGCTGTGGCCCGGGGGTTGGAGACCGCAGGTTAAACAACTTGTCCTAGGTACCCAGGAAGTGCTCAGTGGAGGAGTAACACTCAGCAGTCCTTCCCAATCAAAGGCTCTCCGAATAACAAGACTAACCTCAGGGAACAGATCTAGGGAGGAGACCTTTCAGGTAGGCATTTATAAATGGAGGGCGGTGACCAGCCTCTATTGTATCCTCAGTCTCCTGAGGAGGCTCTTATCTTAGCTTCCCAGCTGGCAACAGCCAAAACAAAATCACTTTAGGGTTTGAAAGAATCTGCAGGACTTCAAACTACACCGCAGATAGCAAAGGCACTAATGGGTGCTAATGGATTTGACCTTTACTGATTAAATGCAGTCTCAGCTATCAGTCCCTGCAGGTATTGTATGTAGTAAGGCTCTTAGAGAGAGAGTAACTTTTCTTTTCCCTCTGCATTGAGCTTTCCATAAGCCAGTAAATAGAACTCCCCGTGCTGTTCTGAGTAAGTTCCGTTGTGTGCCTTTGGGGTAGGGTCCCCCCAGGATGACTGCTCTTCGCAATTCAGGAAGGCAGGGAGACCCGGCAAGAGGATGTGGATCCCTGTGTGTTGTGCTCCGTTCCCTGCACACCCCTCTCATTGCCAGACCCCTGCCCACTTCGCACCGCTGCAGACGGCTGTCCTCTCAACCCGCATCTGCCTTGACTGGAGGTCATACATTGGTCACATCCAGGTCAGGTAGGATTTTTTTTGACTCATATAGTGTTGGCTCTCATATTTTTATTTTTTTAAAACTCAAATTAGTTGCTAAGGTTTAATGTTTACATATATATCTGCATTCTGGCTTTCCTTGAAAACTCAGAAGATTTGGATATACTGAGCCAACATTGGCTTGGTGCCACATACTGACTGGCCCCTTGAGACACAGCCATGGCGCCTCCTGTCACCCCGCCAACTTCAGGCGTGCCCGGTGCCCGGAGGCATGTGTGTGAATTTCCACCCCTGCCCTCCTGGCAGCACGTGACACCAGTGGCCTCTCCTTTTTGAAAACTCTTCCCCTGGCTCCTCTGATATAGCTGTTTCCACTCTCCAGCTGCCTCTCCGTTCTCGGTTTTTCTGTGCCCTCCTTCAATTACTTTTTCCTCTTTCCCCTATCCTTTAAAGATAGGTGTCCTGTAAAGGGGAAATCTATCCTTGATTTTCTCTTCTCTCTCCCTCCGCAATCCCTTGGAACCTCACATATCTCTGCGGTTTAAATTAGCGATGCTCTAGAAATGATGTTTCTATCCACTTATCAATTCAATGAAATATCATTGAGCATAAATGCAAAGATGAAAACAAGACACCCTTACGTTCCTTAAGGAGCTCAGTGGGACAGATGAAATATGGTGCAATTTGATAAATGCTGCAATAGTGGTACGGCATGATAGTCTCCACACAGGGGCAGCCTTTGAGCTGGGTTTTGAAGACTGAGTAGAAATTTACCAGGGGAATAATGATAAATCTTACAGGGTTCTGTTCCTCCTGTGTTTTAGGAAGCACTTCAAACTGCTTGCTATACAACTCTACTTGGATATTCATTAGTGATCAAATTAAACACATCCAAATCTGATCTCTTGTCTTCTTAACCCCACCCCACCCCTCCCACACACATTCTCCCTCCAGACATCATCTTTCTTTGTACTTTCTTGTACCGGTTGCTGGGCACTCCCTAGCCTCCCAGTAATCTGGCCTTAGAGATATCCTGACTCTTCTCTCTGAACCTGACCAGTGGACTTTGAGATTCTCCCTTTAAATGTCTCTTAAATTCACCCCCTCCTGAGCTTAGGTCATCAGGACATCATGTCAACCAGACAACTCCAGTAAGCGGTCTTATAAATGCTGGACCCCTTCTTGGGGGGGGGTCTCTACTTCCTGAGCCCCTGCCGCTCAGCCTGCCTGGAGCCAACTCTGAAAGTGCCAACCCTCTGCTCTAAATGCTTTACATGTATCCACTTATTTAGTCTTCACAGCACCCGAGTATGTGGGACCATTATTATCCTCCCAGTAACTGGTCCAAGTCTACACGTCTAGTAGGCAACAGAGCTGGGATCCAAGCCGGGGCAGCCTGACTGCAGAGCCCACCACTTACTCTGCAGCCTGTGGTGCTGGACCATGTTCTGGTTCAAAGTCCATCTGGACTCCTCCCGCCTTTGCCTCCAGAACACTGTCTCCGTTTCTCAGAGACTCGAAGGGTCTTGACAATTCAGCCCTCAACCAGCTCTTTCATTTACATCTCTGTTCCTCAGTTTCCATAGAGTTTGTCCTGATGATTTAGAGTTAAGACCTCGGACACGTGGGTGTCTAGTGCTTGGAAAGGGCACATTGACTCTCATTCTCATACCCCAACCACCTGTCAGCTTTTGAGGATTCTTCTTTAACTATCTTTTGAATCCACACCTTCCTTTCCAATTTGGTGGCTCTCAGTATTACCTATCTCTGTTCTCCTTCGCCAGGGGCAGGCTTTGGGAAAAAGTTAACTGCAGCTCCCTGACATGCTGAGTCCTCTTCTCATCGCTGACTTTAGCCACACTGTCCCCCACTAGGAACGTCCTCTCTATCCACTTTGGCTGATGCAAATGCCATTATTCTCAGATGGCACGATCTCATCCCCTTTTCCGATTCTATTTCTGGTCTCTAGCCCTGCACTCGGCCAGGAAAATCTCTCCCTCTTCCGTGTTTCTAGACCACTCTGTTTAAGCCTCTGAGATGGTCTTCTCTTACCTCATTCTGGATTTTAGTGGAACAGTGCATGTGCTCTTCATTGTTTTCCTTTCTAGATAATAAACCCCTTGAAGGCTGAGAGCATCACTTTTTCATATTTTTCTTTCCTGTGGCTAAGTTTAGTGATTTGTATTTGGTTTACACTTAATACACATTTACTGAATAATATGGATAATATGAAAAAAGGATATGTGGGCTGTGATATCACTTCGATCATTTGTTAGATAAAGTTAATGTGAAAGTTGAGTGGAAAAATTAAGCATAAATTAGTAAATAAAAGGATAAACAATTTGTATCATATCAAACATTTACATTCTTAAATGTGATACTAGAACATATTAGGATGGAAATGTTTCCTAAGGTAAGTAATCTGCAAATACAATGAGAATCAGTGACATAACATGTGTCAATATAAAATATGCTCTTTAATACAACTTTATAGGAGTTGATATAAAAACCTGTTTTCACATTAGGTAAATTTAAAAACCGCATTAACACAACATATAAATTCTGTGTTTGGTCAGAATTAGGTTGGAGGAAGTAACTTTTGGGGATGAATCCGAGTTGCTTTAAATCCTCTGTGACAGGTAAGTGACAGAACCCAGAGGGGCATCTAGACCACAACTACACAGAGTGGGGACCTACTAGTCTCAGGGGCTGGGGCAGGGAGGCCACCCAGGTCCCCAGGTTGGCCCTGAAAAGGCTGGGCGGTGAGAACAGAGGCAGGGTGGAGCGCAGGTCGAAGGACTTGCCGGCGCGGACACGGGAATGCGGGTGCAGATACGGCGGGGACTCAAGTGTGGGCTTTGAAGCCGACGGGCGGATCTTGGAAGTGGTCCTGGGCCCTGAGCTCACTTAAGGCCTATCTAGGTGACTCAAGGATATCTTTGACCATCACAGAGGTGCGGGGAGGGAGGCACAATTTGTCTGCTCTCCCACTTGAGCCAGAGGACTTAGATCTGTAGTGACAGAAGTGAGAGGACACAGATCACAGCCAGCTGTCTCTGTGATGGGGACCAGGATTCTGCCCGGTCACAGTCTGAAACGTCGGTTCTTGGTGCGCTCATGGCCAAAGAATGACCAGACACATCAAATAAGGCAAGCACGAAAATGAGGTTTCTTGAGGAGAGAAAGATAGGATTATAGGGCAAGAGCAAGATACAGGTTTACAGAGCAAGATACATGCACCACGGATGATGACAGGACTCGGTAAAGAGAGAGACTTCGGTTATGGTCTGGATTGGGACCTCCCCGTGGTTCAGGCGTCGTCATGGAACAACTTTGATGGACAGCTGGGAGTTACATGACCTGAGTCTTACCGCGCATGCGGATCTCCGGTCAGTCTCTCTGAAAGCCCATTGGGGGTGGGGGAGGATGAGCCGCAAGGGCACCCACCTTCGCTGCTAGGAGACCTGGAATCCCTCCGTATCTATCTAACACTTCCAGGATTGTCCTTTCATTTGTAAAATAGGGAGTGCATTTTAAAGTTGTGTGTGTGTGTGTGTGTGTGTGTGTGTGTGTTGGGAGCAGGGGTCTTCCCTGGTCAGCAGCCTGTGACAGTGGCATTCTCAGTAGCCTAAGAGGACCATAGCATTGAAGGTCATTCTCAACCTATGGGTTCCCTGGGATCTGAACTCTAGAGCCTGTGACAAGGAATGGAATTAACATTTATGAATCCGCTTATGCGGAGGAAAGTATTGGGAGACAGAAAACTTGGATTTGAATCCTGGCACTGCCCTTTGGTAGCTGTTTTATCAAAGTTTGAGAAGGCCCTTGGCACAGTGCCGGGCACACAGAACAAGGATTAAATCTGAGTATAATTTATTCTTTTTTCTCTGGTGCTTACAGGTCATTAGACTTCCCCCACACACTCTCTTATCAGGTGGCAAAAATAGATTATGCCCAGAAAAGTTAAGAAATTTAAATGAGATCATATAGGAAATAATCATATGGATCTTAAACTGTTCAAAACTTCTATGATCATGTCTGTTTACAAAGTGTTTAACATTTTTGGACTGATTTTATTTATTCTCCACAGTACATCTCATAGTCCAATATTTCTGTTGCCAAATCATAACAACAGTAAATTGCTTTTGACCAATTTTGATATCCCTGGATCTCATCGCTGGGACACAGAGACAGAGGTGGAGGATGGGTTTCGGAAGCCCAGCAAACAGGGTCCATCAGACCTGGAGCCCTGGGTTTAATCCTGAGCCTACCCGTTGGGGCGAGAAGACTGTAGAGCTCCTGGGGTCAAGACACAGATAACCTTCCTCTCTTGGGAATAGCTAACAATCCACCGCAGGTCTGGAATCAACTGCAAGGAACTAGGGAAAACAGAGGAATGAGACAGGAGCTAAGAAACAGGAAATTTGGTGTTACCAAAACAGCTACAGTGTATCAACTCTACCCTGACCAAATGTATTGAATCGCCACGGTGGTTGGGGTGGGGAAGGGGTGGTCCATTCTGCAAGTAGCATAAGTCGGTCGATGTTAAATAAGAAGCGTAACCATCGCTTCTTCCAAAAGCAACGTCCACGTGTTCCACGAACCCCCAACCTGAGCTAGCCTGCTGTTTTTCCATGAATAGTATTTCTACAAAATGGTTTTTGCACCACCTGCTGGCAAGCAACAGTGCTCCCACCTCTCACTGAAGGAAAGAAATGTATTTAAACTGCTGGTGAGCAAGGCATGGGGAGATCAAAATCAACTTTATTTGTAGCGGCCACTGCTAACTGGCATCCAATTCCTTGTCACCACCTTGTTAACAAGTTTTAAAATGTGCCAGGGGATACACACAGGTGGTTTCTTTCTGAAACTGTCATAATAGTACGAGGAGATGATTCTGGATGGAGTTAGTGGGAAAGGGAATATTATTTTCAGTGATTAAGAAAGACAGTCTGTCTGGCACTCCTGTCTGACATCCAGACTGATCTTTTTTTTGGAAAGCATTTCTAGGCTACTTGCGTTTGAAAATGCTGAAGCAACATTATCTATTCATGTGTGTGTTTGCTTATCGTCAAGAAACCATTTAGATTTTGTGATTGAGCAATACTTGTGGGACAATCCAAGAGTATTGTGCTCTACTTTGAGTGTTTGAAGTGGCTTTTCTGGGTGAGATTTTGGAGAACATATTTAGAAATTTTTATGGTGCTCCTTTTGCCACTTGGAAGGAAGTTGGCTTTTCTTTTTTTCTATAGGGATGAAAAATCTGAGCTAAATATACTCTGATTTCTCTTCAGGTCGTATAAATCTTTCACCTAAAAATCTGAGCTAATTTATAGGGGGCAAACAGACTAACAACTTCACCTATAACTATTTCAGATTCCACCCCACTCCACCACTGTTCTTTGATGTCCTACAGCTGGGACAGGCCCGAGGAACGGGAAGATAGGCAGAGCTGCAGGTGGGGCACCGGGAGCTCAGAATAGGAATATTCCTTTTCTCCCTTCTCCACACACAAACCTTATTTTGTACAAAGGAGTAGCAGTTTATGAGTAAATACAATGGAACCCAAATACATTTCTTAAAATAGCCATCCCATTCCTTATTTAGATGCAATGCACAACCAGAACAATTTTTTTTCTTCTCTGACTACATTTTTGTGAACTTCTTTTGATTTTGCCTTCCACTTCCATTCTTTCATCTCTTTCATCCATTCCTTCCACTCTATTCCATTCCATTCCACTTCGACTCTATATTTATGGAATACTCTGTAAAGGGGCTGTACTAGGAAGACACGGAGGAGATGTAAATATAAAGATGTAGTTCATACCCTCAAAGACCTTAACGAGCACTTCAGGTGGAAAGACATGCACCAAATCTCCTTAGTATAGTCATGTGTTGCTTAATGATGGCAATAAATTCTGAGAAATGCATCCTTAGGGGATTTTGTTGTTGTGCAAACACCATAGAGCGTATTTACACAAACCTAGATAGGATCACCCACCTAGGCTGTATGGTAAGGCTTATTGCTCCTAGGCTACAAAGCTGCACAGCATGTTACTGTACCGAATACTGTAGGCAATTGTAACACAATGGCAAGTATTTGTGTATCTAAACATATCCGAACATAAAAAAGTGCAGTAAAAAAACAATGTAAAAGATAAATAATGGTACACCTGTATAGGGCACTTACCACAAATGGAGCTTGTAGGACTGGAAGCAGCTCTGGGGGAGTGAGTGAGTGGTGAGTGAACATGGAGGCCTAGGACATTGCTGTGCACTGCTGCAGACTTTGGAAACACTGTGCACTTAGGCTGCAGGAAACTTACATAAAAATATTTTTCTTTAGTCAGTAATAAATCAATCTTAGCATACTATAACTTTTTTACTTTATAAACTTTTAAATTTTTTAAACTTTTGACTCTTTCGTAATAACAATTTAAAACACAAAAACATTGTATAGCTGTACAAAAATATTTTTTTCTGTATATCTTTATTCGATAAGGACATATTTTTTAAAATCATTATTACTTTTCTACTTTGAAACTTTTTTGTTAAGAACTAATACACACACACATTAGCCTAGGTCTACACAGGGAAAGGATCATCAATATCACTGTCCTCCCCCTCCACATCTTGTCCCATTGGAGGGTCTTCAGGGGCAATAATGCACATGGAGCTGTCACCTCCTATGATAACAACGCCTTCCTCTGGATATCTCCTGAAGGACCTGCCTGAGGCTGTTTTACAAAGTACACTCTAAACTAATGATGAAAAGTGTTGTATAGTAAATACACAAACAGGTATACAGTCATTTATGATCAAGTATTACGTACTGTGCACACCGTATGTGCTAGACTCGCATGCGACTGGCAGTGCAGTAGGTTTGTTCCCACCAGCATCACGGCAGACACATGAGTCATGCTTTGTCCTCACCATGCCATAGGAATTTTTCAGCTCCATTACGATCTTATGAGACCACCGTGCTACATGCGGCCTGTTGCTGACAGAAGCATTGGGATGTGGCATGTGACTGCACGATGATGTCATTGTCCTTAGAGGAGCACTGCGGTCACGTGTCGTGGGAACACTGGGGCGAGGAGTTTACTTTGGAGAGCCTAGGAAAAGACCAAGCAGAAATGCTTAACAGGAAATCCACACATCGAGTCCTTGTCCTTGTCCTTTTAACTGACTTCCTTTTGTTTTTTGCTAACGAAATTACTTCCTCTAGACTCGAATTTAAATTCTGTCTGTTCATGTCACTAGCTTCCTTCTGAATACAGGCCTGGTGCCTCAGTGGAGGGTTGGGGGGCCACTGAACAGACTCTGCTAACTCTTCTTTGGACAGGTACAGATATTTCAGTAGCCTTCTGAGAAGAGCTGGCTCGTGGTTTTCATCAGCGGAAGCTGGAGCTGTTAATGACAAGCATTGTTCTAAACGTTGCCTCCATTGGGAAGCGAGCTATTATATAAGCCTCTGTTTGTTATTTTAAAGTGGCATCTGGAAAAATAGTTTTGATCTAATATTGCAATCCTCTTGAATTGCCTAACCTGTTCCACATGGAACTAAATGCATAGAATGTGTCTTGGGAAGCTATTTCAAAGACCGAGGAATTGAGTTCATGTTTAGTGGCAGTATCAATGTCTTCCAGGCTCTCACAACCCTTTCATTTTCCAAATAAATTCATGAAACAGATGTGACTAAAACATAGTGAGGAGTTGCCAATGTGAAGTGAACGAGCCATGTTAAAAGCACAAGTGGCCTTTAGAACTGTCACTTTGGCTTGGTAGCTTTAGATCGACTGCAATTCTGCCATAAGTAAAGGAACTCATACATAGTGCCTTTTTAAAAAAAGACTCTAACATAAAATGTGACAGTATTTTGTAACAGCTTATACAAATCTGAACAATGCAATATGACTGAAAATCCCAAGTTTTCTGGCATAGAAGTTAAATGATTACAAGGAATATATTTTCTCTAAAAAATTACTATTTTATATTTCTAGTCGATTAGAACTTCTTCGATCAAGTAAAATTTAAATGTTTTTAAATGAATGAAAAAATTAAGAGAAGGTACATAAGAAAAGTTTAATTTTTTTCAAAATATTTACATTCTGAATAACTGTACCATTGAAGAATAAATGTAGTCAGCCAATTGATAAGAGTTAGCATAAGGAATGAGATTGTGAACTTGGATGATCTTAAGGAAAGCTAATATCCTTGTCCAAAAGTTGTATTTTGGGGTACAGCTTGGTTTAGGTAAAATATTAATACCTACCCATTTGACATTTGTTTTTCCCTCTAAAGGTACTGTTTTAATCTAACACGATTCATTGCTCTTTTTATTTCAGGCATAAAATTGTCATTTATGTCTTCTCTAGAGAGGAGTTTAGACTAGTTGTCTTCCAGAAGCACATTCCTGCTCTGTTGTGCTGCAGAGAAAAAATTTGCAAAGCTGGGCACATGAGAAAGCCAGACAGACCTTTGATCTGTTCCACCAACGCGGAGTCATAAACTCAAAAGTGAGTGCATTTGCCATCAGAAGTTGCTACTCTTTCTGAGTAACCCATCACGGCTGAGTTGGGCACAGTTCTCCTCCTCCCCCATGTTCCCTGGGGAACCCCCCTCAGCCCCAGGGGACTCTGCCAGCGGGGATTTGCCCAATTTGACCCTCTCACTGCAAGGCTCAGCCACTTGAGGCGTCTGCCTTCAGCAATGCCCAGGGCCTCTTGCGTGTTCCTCAACTGAAAAGGTATGCGCTCCCTGTTTGACATTCTGGGATTTCTGATACCAGAATCCAAGGCTTTAATTATAAACATTTGACTTCTGATATTCATAATTTAAACTACGAAAAAATTGTTTCAGAAACAATTGCAGCATGTGGCCCCTATATGTAACACAGTAACTGTATTTATAACTTCTTTATCAGGAAAAAACAGTCATCTGCAGTTATTTAAACTTAAGACAACTTGCTTCAGAACTTTAAACAATATACATTTTTTGTTCAATCTTCAGGCAACAATGAATGAAAATTAATGAGAGTTAATCTCACTGGTGAAGTAAGATAGCGCAAATGGACATTTTGCTTGATTTTGCAGGTCTGATATAACACCAACCAGAAATATAAACTATACAAGGATAAGTTAACATAAAAACAATAAGAAAGCTAATTATTAGTAAAGATGTTCTTATAAAGGCCTCTAAAGTTTGAAAAAATAAAATAATTTTCAGGAAGGTACCACACCTCCATTTTCCATACAGACTGCTTTATATACTTTCCTGAACTGATAAATCTCAAAAAAAAAGTGTAAGTCTGTTAAGTGCTGATTCATACAAACTGAGCATATGAAAACTTCAGATAGCTAATATCATGGGGGCTTAAATGATTTGGGTTGACTATGTTGATCAAATTACTAAATATTAATTACCAAATGGATTCATCTCCATTTCTTTGCACTGTATAGGTGTTACACTTCACTTTTCAAAGACTCTGTTGTGAGAATTTATGAGATCTTGCCAAAACACAACCCTGATGTGAAAAGTGATAACCATGTGGGAGGCTTGGATTCTCCCCCCTGGTGTCTAATCTGATTTAACATCAGGGTGGCTGGTTACCCAAGTGCTGTGGCCTGGTACTAATGACACCCGGGCTGTGGGTTTGGTCGGTGCGAGAAGCCTGGCAGCAGATCAGAGCGCTGGCCCGGGCAGTTGCTTCCAGCGTGTGTTGTGGGCTGCAGGGAGGGCACGCGAGGGAATGGGAACCCTGAATCTGTAGCTGAGATGGTATCAACAACATGGCCAATGCCTGTACCCTACTGGTAGCTCAAAATGTCACCTTCATGGAGTTCTTTTCTTTAGGATGTAGAAAATGGCAAAGAACATTGCTCCCACCCTAAAAATGGCAAGAAGAGGGATAAGGTACAAAATCATAACTTTGCTGGAACCCATCAGAGGGCTGCGGTCACAAGGCCACCAAGTCAACCGAATTCCAAAGAGGGAGCAGACCCTCCAAGCAGAGCCCTGATTGATCCGTGAACTGCTGTGTTGGGCAGTGTTAGAGCGGGTAAGAAGAAATCAGTTAGAATGTTGGATTCCTAGAGGACAAGTGGGGCAAGCATCGCCTTTTGGAGTAGCTGGGAGCCCAGACATAAAGGGACTCCTCACTCTCTTGCAAGCTGTCACCCACGGGCCTCTCTCAGCTGCTCACAAGGGAGATGGGCAGGTCTACAGGCTGTGGAGAGTCCCCCTCAGTGGTGGGCACAGAGGAGAGCAGCTGCTGTGGCGGGGTACGGGGGTAGAGCCTGCCCACATCCCTTTTTTCCTGCCAAGCAAAAGCCGTAAGCCGGGGGACAAACCTTCTGCCCAGGGCCAAGGCATAACCCTGCTATTGACTGGAAATTCCTGTGTTGAAGCCTAAATCCCCACTGTGATGGCAGTAGGAGGTGGGGCCTTTGGGAGGTAATTAAGTCATGAGTGTGGAGCTCCTGTGAATGGCTTCTCTGGGAGAGGGAGAGACTAAGTTTCCCTGCCCCCGGTGGCGGGACAAGACACCGTCTTGAACCCCAGATCCTACATCTATAGAGCGCAGAAGTTGGCTGTGGCAGGGGAGGGGCAGACAAACACTCTCCCCACCTGACCCAGACCCAAGGCAGAAAATATTCTGCTTAACAAATTTCCTTTAAATTGACATGGTGGAGAATCATTAGGATTCACTATTCTAGAAAGAATAAGATTTATAACTGAATGTTTATTCCTGGATAAATGATCTCTAGCTAGAACTATTCTGAATCAGTTAATTGAACCAGAAGGAGTTACCCATAGAAGGACACAATTTGCTGTCACTACTATGTGTTAAGGACTTTGAGATTCATTAAGAAAGAAGGCACCATAAATGTGCGTGAATCAACATATTCATTCATCATCCATTTCAATACCTAAGTTTTTCATAGTATCTCACATTATGCATATCATTTATATTTGAACTTTTAAAGAAAACTTTTGCATTAGTCAGAAACTTTTATCACTTCAGACTATTCCCATGGGGCAATAGTCTGAAATTTATTGTGGAAGCAAACAACTCTCTACAGAGGTTCTGGAATGTCTCCCAGGGTGCATTTATCAGTGATCTGGTCTACAATAACTCATTTTGCTTATTTTTAGTTCAAAGAAAATTTCAGACATTTTACATGAGCTTTTATTTATGCAACTTACTTGCCAGTGAACTCATATGGTAGTTACTTTTCGCTTCCTGGAGGATGAGCTGGTTTTAATTCAGTAAAGTAAATGGAAACATCCAGATGTTCACTGTACATAAAATGAAGTGAAAAACATAGTTTTGTGCAATATCAGTTTTCCAAAAATGGTTTGTAATGCAATTAAGTTAGGACTCAAGCTGGTGTCTTAAAAGTTTTGCTTTAGATAATGTGGAAAGTATCAATAGTTATAATGGATATTTGCTCTTTTATTACAGTGTTACAGTTTTAAAATTCTTGAAAATTAACATTGCTATATTCCTATTAACTAAACTCCAGGCTTTATTCAAATTTCAATACGTTTTCCCACTAATGTCCTTTTTCTGTTCTAGGACATCACATTGCATTTCATTGTCATGTCTTCTTGGTGCCTCTCATCTGTGACAATTTCTCAGTCTTTCCTTGTTTTTCATAACCTTGACAATTTGAAGAATACTGATCAGGTATTTTGTAGAATATCCTTTAATTTGGGTTTATATGATGTACTCATAATTGGGTTAGGATTGCAATTCTGGAAAGAATATCCCAGAGGAGAAGAGCCCTTGTCATATAGCATATTAGGGGGTACATGATATGTACGTGACATCGCTGGTGATGTTAACCTTCATCTCCTGGTTCAGGTAGTATTTGCCAGGTTTCTCCACTGTGAAGTCTTATTTTTCTCTTTTCATCCTTTATTCTTTGGCAGCGAGTCACTAAGTTTAGCCCACGCTCAAGGGAGGGTAATTAAGGTCCACGTCCTAGAGAGGGGACCATCTACATGTGTTATTTGGAATTATTCTATAAGAAAGATTTGTTTTTTCTCCCTCACTGATTTATTTATTCAATAATTATTTATATAATTATGGACTCATGTATCTTTATTTTATACTTTGGGTTATAATCTAATACTTCATTATTTATTCTGTTGTTCAAATTGTTCCAGCTTTGGTCATTGGGAGCTCTTTCAGGTTGGATCCTGTGTCGTTTAACATGCCCCCCATTTTTTTTGAGCACTTTCTTACATTCTGGCATACGAGATGCTCCAGGCACATCTTGCATATTCCCTGTTCCAGCCCTCGAATTAGCTATTTCTCCATAAAACCCTGGTTCTTTTTATTGCAGAATGGTATTTAGAAACCAAGGTCTGGACCCTGGGTGTGCTCATTGCTGCTGGGATGTTACTGTCTCTAGACATTCTCAGTAGACAGTTATAATCTTTTGAGTGTTTAGAATTTTAAGAGGTTTCAGATTGACCTCACATAAGTCTTCTAATACAGTATTAGCCACACACATACACATTTCTGATTCCTACTTCTTGTCATTTCTCCCCCATCCTCTCTTCTTCCCTGTTTCTTGCAGAAACTGTCTTTGCTCTCTTGAACTCCTCTCTGCCTTGTATCACTTCAATACCTTTCCGCCTTTCCCTTTCTTTATCTTTCTAGTTCATGAGGGTCTGATCTAATCACTATGAGGAAAATTTACTTCAATGAATTTTTTCTTAGAGGTGAATGATATTAGTCTAATGAAATGGATGGTTCTAAAAGTTTTATGTGCAGTAAATCAATCATTGAGCTGTTGAAAATACACATACCTGGGCCCCTCATTCCAGGCTGAATGGGAATCCCGGAGGACGTGGGGGGTACCTTAGAACATCCATAAGTTTATAACCTGAGGTGTTTTGTGACTATAGGCAAAATGATCACCTTAAAGTTGTTAAGATTATTAATATGTATGTCTCTGTGTGTGGTATATCTATTAATCTATCTATTATAATGCACACACACACACATACGTACTTTTCCAGCTTCTGAACAATCAATTTTAGGTGTGGTCTAAATCAATATTTTAGTTCAAATACAAGGTGTGCTGGTTCTTCCATCCCCCTCCCTCACCCACTTTCCCGTTCTTCTGTCTGAACCGTAGGAGACTGACCCCTCTGAACTTCATTTTTCAGCCTCTTGTCAGCTTGCTTTGAGGCCAGAGGGTGGAGAGCCGGAGGAGAGAGGTGAGGGTCCCTCTTCCCCTTGCCCTCCCTGCCTCAGCAGCACAGTTCAGGCAATAACTGCGTCCCTGCAAGACTGTAGCTACTGGGCTCTGGTCACACACTTTCCTCTCCTTGTTCCTTCAAGGCTAGGGGCCATAATGGCTTCCCGATCTTGCTAATATCTGGATGTCTCTGCATCTTTAGTGCTGCCTAAGCGTAACGTGGCCCATACCTCTGTAAAGAGTCCCCGCAGTGGAATCTATGCAGTGGCCCTCTGCGTGAACTTCTGTCTCCCGCTGGGGCTCCGGCTGAGCCACAGGGGTTTAGCCTCTTCTATCAGTGAAGGTCCTTTTGGCTCATGGGGTCAGAGGAAGGAGACAGAGACTTACTATTTTAATTAAGGACCCCAAGCATTGTGACCTGTGAAAGATTAAGAAGTCCATGCTTTCCAGGAGAATGCTTTAATTTTTTCCTCTTAGTGTTCAGGGGGCAAGATTAGGATTTATTGTCCAGTTTTATAGTTGCAGTTGACTTCATATCAGACTTATAATTAAATCAACCAAGCATCTAGTTTAGCGTGTCTAATGACATTATCTCTGGATAACCCGCTGTTAGAGTTCTCGGGATTAGGAAATTGGCTCAGGACACTATTTCCAGAGCCTTTTGGGGTTGGAATGTTTCTGGGCAGAAAAAGTAGAGATGCTGTCTTAGGAATCTCGGCAATATTTTATCGATTTTGTATGATTGACATCCTGGCTTATGTGTGTTGGCTTTGAATTTTAGCAGGATACTCCCCCGCCATTTCCATGAATGGGTCTGTTACATTCTCTTTCTGATTACCCTGTCCGCCCAAGGAGGGATGGGGTTGTTTTTATGCATTTTCTCAACTTTGCTGGCAAAGTACAAGTCAGTAAACCCAAACAGATGGGAGCAGCATGCATTGTCAGTCACGGTAGGGCCAGATTTTTATTTGTTTTTTGTTTCAACTGCCTTATAATAAGGCAGTGAATATCTGATCTTTTACTTTGCATTCTTGTTTCTTAGTGAGTCTAACTTTTTTTTTCCTCAGCCACCCAGGGGATTACGTTTCCTGGATGATTTCTTCTTGGGCCTCCTCTGTCATCTGTGACTCCCTCCAGCCTGTTTTCTCACTGAATTTTCTTTCTTGAAAACTGATATCAAGAGCTCCTGAACACTCCTGGAGTTTTGGTAATTTCCAATCACAAATTAGAAGTAAATTGCAGAAAGATCAAATATAGCCCACGTCTCAACATCACCTCTTTTTATGTGGGTCCAAGGTTGTTCTTAACTGTGGATAGAAATAACCTATAGCCTTCTGTGAAACACTTGGTCTTAGACACTGCAGCCACAACCAACCTAAAATTATAGTTCACATGTTTGTAAAACAATTTGAGGTCTTTAAAGCCAACTTTCTATTTCATAACATAAGCCACTCTACTTTTCACTTTGAATATCTTTCTTAATTTTTATTAGTTCCAGAAGTTTGTAATTCTAGAAAATTCCAGTAATTTCAAAGTCTCATGATTTAAAGGCTAAAGACTTTTTTTCCTAATTGAAGCCAGTTTGGAGAATAATTTTGTTAATGGGAACTCCAGGTTTCCATGGTTTTATGGTATCAGGAGCAAATGCTCTTTGTGCTAATCCTTCTGTTAGTGTGACTATTTTTGCATATGTTTGTCTTGGTTTTAGTTTTTATCAAAGTGATACACGCTGTAGTTTAAGCCAACAAGCTGGTTGTGAAAAATAACAGACTTATCCTCTTCTCCTCTCATTTCCTCCTCCCTGAGACATCACTTTTACTTCTTTTAGTAACGAGTTTACCTTAACTGCGATTTCACTAAATGGGCACTTGTATGTCCACTGTTCACTTTCTCAGTTGTACGTTCTTCCCACCGTACCTGCTGATTGTTTACCTGTGTTTCCTCACCCCCCCTCCTCCCCAAATAGGTAAGTTGTAGAATAATGAGCTTGATATTCAGCATTTACATCATTATGACTATGCAAATGTTATTCATAGCTGAGCCATGTAGTCAATTATGATTATTTTTCATTCCTGTAAAAAGTTTTGTTTTTTCCTCAGGTTGACAATCATTTTTCCCTTGTTTTAATTCATCTCAACTGTTTCACAAATCGTCTAAGTCTTCCCTCAGGATTTTCAAATGCATCAGGCAGTCTGTCGGTGGCCTTTCTCTGGAGAAGTCTCTTTCTGCCACAGCCCTCTGGTTCCCTAATCCTGGCTGCTGTCCCTGTCCCTGGTACACACTGATCATGGGGTCTCTTTTCACCTTGCTTTGCTGCTTCCGGTGCTCATTTCTTATTTCCTTTATTCCGTATCTTCCCCTTTATTAAAATAATCCACTCCTTTGGGTGGAACTCATTGTCTGCCAGCTTTTTGCAAGTAGCTATAAGGGCCAAATTTTTTCTTGAGAAGTTATACATTTTCAAATGCCATTGTCCTCACCTTGATTTAGAGTTGGGCTTACGCAGTCCTACCTTTCACAAATGCCAAGCAGATAGGGTTGGAGAAAGGGAAACCAACGAGTGAGAAGACAGCAAGAACTGTCATTTATTCTCATTCCTTCCTTCCTAAGTTTTGAGGTTTCAGATGTTCAGCATTATCAGCATCCTCTCAGACCCACACGTACAGACCTACACCACGCTGATGGGCTCACACCACCATCAAAGTGAAACTGAACAAACAGCATCCACGCGTGTCTATAGAATGCACAGCACATGCGTGCACGCACACACATTTATCCTTTGACACTCAGTATGCTAGCCTCTGATGCTATGCATCCTTTTGTTAATGCATCCATATAACTAAGCCAGTGAGAACAAAGACATCGTTTTGTGTCCCATGAAGTGCTCTGCATTTTGCCTGGTGCATTCCACTTACGTGCCCATAAACATCTGTCGTTGGAGAGGGCACCCCGCGCTCTTCCCTTATGTCCGAGAGAAAGCCAGAAGGGGCCGGTCACCCCCAACTGGTGTGTCAACCAGATTTCCCCGCAGTCACTCGTGAGGAACGTAACCTGGTAACCAAAGATGAGTGAAAAAGTGCTCTCTAACTGGAGGCATGTTGTTAGGGAAATCTTCTTCTACTCCCTTAATACGGGGGTGAGTTGATCGATTTCCCCATGCAATTCATCGCAATGTCTTTTGGGACGCCCTGTCCCCACCCTCATTTTCTATGAGACTTTCACAGATGAGTCAGTTTGTGACTTTGGTAAACAATGACGAGAGACCGATTATGTAAAGAATTCCCCCTGGAAAGTTAAATAAGGATGAAAAGTGACCCAGGCAGTTGAGGGAGGAGCCGGGGGAAGAGCTGAGAGGCCCGCAGGGGACCGCCAGCGACAGCAGCAGATGCAAAGCTGCATTCCAGAGCTTGTTCCGGAGCCAAGGGAGGCACCGCGCACAGCCTGGGGGAAGAATGTGTGTGCGCACGCGTAGACCCAGCTGCCCATCAGTCCTGCTTCTCCGCTCAAACTGGCTTTCTCTCATAATTCAGTTTCAGAACTGGTTGGAGGGCGATTTTAAATAGAAATAGGATTCTCCAACACCAGACAAAACCGAGCAAACAGTGACCGTTATGAGGCAAAATTGTGTATCATAATTGAATGTGGTTCTTTAATTCTGACGGTTTCTTCATCAAAATTTCTATTTTTGCATTTGAACTGCATTAAAACGGTCCTTTCCTGAGAAAATAGACATTTTTCAAAAGCAGCTGCAAAAGCACAATTGCCATTTTAATGTAACATGTTCAGTTTTAGAAAGTTTGTAGCTTTATGTTCCACATTTTAGTTCAAAGGAAATGGAGCTGACGGAGCTGGAATGTGCTTCAACTGGATTTCCAGCTCTTGGAAGCAGATATGTCGTGGGCGCCTGGCAGAGTTGCTGCAAGCACAGAGGCCGCCTCCCTCCCCGCCACTGGGGTATTTAAGGTTCCCGTGCTGTCTTTCAGGTTCGATCTTATCTGCCTCAGTGCAGCAGCCTCGTTGTTAAGGTACTCTAATAAAGGTGATGGACACTAATAAGTGACAGTCAATAGGCAGTACGCCACGCACCATCCTAGGCACTCTTCTTGCGTTATCTCACTTGATCCCCACACGAACTTAGGAGGCTGGCGCCCTCAGTGTCCCATATCACAGATGAGGAAACCCGCCCAAAGTCCCAACGCTCAGCAACTGCTGAAGCTGGGATCAAACTCAGGACAGCCCCACTGACCTCACCCACTGACCCATGGCCGACTTGCTCTTACAGCTCCTCGAAAACTGGCCAAAACAGTATAAGTTGTCCCTGCCCTGGGGACAGAAGAAAGGGATTCTCTGCCCCCACACCCAGTTCCACAGCCATCTCTCCTTGCAGCGTTTATGTAAACCTTGTGATCAACATTCACACTGTAAACCGGGCTCTCATGCTTTTTTTTTTTTAATGCCCATACATCATTTCTCTTTTAGTACAGGGTACATAAATTGGGTGATTTTACAACTCTGAAAGGATGAGATGGCTCAGAAATTTAAAAATCATCATTAAGTTTCATGAAAAAAACCATTTAGTAAACTATTATAGGATGCCCAGGAGGCTTGCAAGGATTTAGGGCTATTTCTTCACCAGTGACTTGATCTGCTCAGAAAAGTTATTTTTATGTCTATATTACTACTATGTACCATCTCTATGTCACACGCTCCAGAAAACATAGTTTCTCCAAAAGCCTAGGTGACGAGGTCACCGAAATGGAATAAGTTCACAATGTACATACAGCGTTATAGACTGTGCGCACACACATACCAGGACTTCATTCTTGAAGTAAAATAAAGAAAAGGGCTTAACTAGCATGAAAGCGAATGGAGTCATAATGAAAGAGCTAATCTCTATTGAGTGCTTTCTCATAACTGCGGCTTTCTAAGTGCTTTCCATGAATTAACTCATTTACTGTGCACAGCGGCCTCAGCGTGGACAGCCTGCCTTCAGCCCCAGCTTTGAGACCTCGGGCTTTGTGAATCCCTCCACTTCTCCAGGCTGCAGTTGCTTCCATTGTAAAACGGGAATAGTAAGCATACCCCTGTCTCCCTGAGTTTCAGGACTGCTGTGCTCTCACACCTGTGCCCTCGTGCAAGTTCACGTCCACCCTGTGCAGTGCAGTGACGGAGCAGAGAAAGCGCGAAGTCTTGAAAGCTTAAAGAACTGGGGGAAGATCCCACCGCAACTAAGTGGCAAGTCTCGAACACCACCCACCCTGACTCTACTTGAGCCCCAGCGTGTGCTCGCTCAGCCGAGTGGAGGTCGAAGTGACTTGCTGTCTGCCATGGCCACAGGAAGTGCTGGTGGAATCTGGCCTGGGTGAGACATCTGTCAGGAACTTCTCATGAGATCAGAAGGGAAAGGCATTCTCATTTACCTTTCTATTTATTACAAGCAAATGTGTACATTTTGATACAATGAGAAATGTTTAGGAATTTGGACTTCATTGGTAAGAAATTCTTTCTTGGAGGATCCGGTAGCCACTGAAATTGTAAGTGGTACTTAAAGATGTGTATCTGACTCCCATCTGGGCGGTGGGTACTACTAATCACCAGCTATTGACAGCAAATATGATTTTATATTTGCATTTCTTATTTTATATTTAGCTCTTTGTCTTATAATGTTTGTCTAACTGTAGCTCTCCCATTGACAGGGTAGTATGTTTTAAAAATCTCACTAAACAGTAGTACTGGCTTAGTGAAAAGGCTCTGTCCATTTTTTTTTTCCTGTTTTGAATCATTTTAACATCATATAAATAGTAAATAAGAAAGTCATGAAATTGCTTCCACTCTTGTGTAAGGGGAAAACATGGTATCCTCCCCCGACGTGCACATCTTGGTTCTCTTCTCCTCTCACTGGATTTGTCCGATAACCCTGTGCCTGGGGCGTCAGAAGGAAGGAGGTGGCGCTCGCTTCTCACTGCACAGATCTTGCCAGGCTGCTGCTCTGGCCGTGGCTTTTGGCCCAGCCCTCCCTGGGAGGCACGCAGGTGACAAGGGCAACTCAACCTTACCCCAGTGCCTACCGGGCGCCCTTCTATGCATCCAGGAAATGAGGGGGGTCCCGGACTGAGTAGCAAGTGTGCGATTCAGGCAGCGGGCAGACCCCAGGGACGTCTGGTTTTACTTGCACATGGACAATATTTGGTTGGATGAAGTTGACCAAAAGGCAGGCATATCCCACTTCTTGTCCCCTCGAGTACAGAGAAACTGTACAAAACCCCTGTCTGCTGGGCCGCAGGGAATTGCTCTGATTGGTTTATTACCACCATTCATTCACATAGCACTTTGTCTGAAAGGGAATCCAGCCCTGAAAGCTTCTGGCTGGCTACCCAGTAAAATTAGACTGAAACCACCTGCACACTCTCTGACGCAATCTCGGTGTTGAGTGTGTTGGTTACTAAACCAACTGCAAGGCCATCCGCTTGTGGCTTGAGGTCCTCAGGATCCACCCCCTTACTTCCTATCTCAGAACTTCTTAGTATGTGTTTTCCACCGTCGACAGTCTCCCATCGGCCACCCTATCCCTTTCGGCTCAGGTTAGTCAGGGTGCGTCATGAGGCTTAAAACCCAAGCATACAGCCGGTTACTTTGGCAGTGCTCTTACATAAACAGAGGAAGACAGCTGATGACATTAGTGACTTCCCTTGTCATCTCGTTTTTCTAGGGCACTTGCTTCCCTGAGATTACTTATGTTTGCTGTATTAATCCATGGCAACCGCTTGACACAGCTGTACCAAATGTCGCTCCGACACCACCAGTTGCTCAGTCTCCTTTCTACTGTTCTATTTTGGGAGAGGCATGGACTCCTGACGGTGCCGGGTTGAGTTCTTGCTCCCATCAAGTTGCAAGTGGTGGCTTGTAAAAGTGTGTGCCCCTTGGCCTTGGCCTTTAGGAGAAAAAATAAATTCTGCTTATTGACTCAGATGACATCATTTCTTATATTTAAATTCTAAGTGATTAAAAAAACAGGAAATGTTTGAAAATCAAGAAATCTAAATGTTTAAAAATCTTTAATAATGGATTGCCAGTAATGCTGGCATTGACAAAATCTTCACGCTTCCTCACTCTGTCCCACGGTCTCTAGATAATCCTTGGAAATATTTCTATTTTTACTCCTGTTGGTTCCCTACATAACTCTAAATAATATGCTTTTTACATCTATTCTTTGACCTAGCAATTTTTTACCAGTCTTTTTAGCACAGTTTTGTTGATAGTGTACATATTGTAAAATTCACTTATTATAAGTGTGTGATAAAGTGAATTTTACCAAACTTACAGGGTCATGCAAGCATCACCACAATCCAATTTTAGAACATGCCTATCACCTCAAACTATCTGTCTTGGCTATTTGCAGTCATTCCATATTTTCAGCCCCAGCTCCAGGCAATTCCTAATTTATTTACTGTCCCTATATATTTGCCTGTTCTAGACATTTCATAAAAATGGAAATGACCCATTTCAGCTAATATTTATCAACCTTCCAATACAAATGATAAACATTTATTTTGCTTATAGAACTGACTTTCCACACCCCCATTTCTCCCAATATTTAATAATTATTATTTAAAAATTTCTTAAGTTATTTTTGTCATTTTTAGCAACATACTCCTTCCATTTTTTTTGTTCCATCAACTTTTGTCAATGTCTTTTGACTCTCTTGCCCCATATAAAATGCCCTACATACTTTCCTCTTTTTCCTTATCCTTATTCACTGAATAACATTATTATTATTATTCTTAAGGCCAACAATATTTTACCTTTTACCCTACAACTGTAATTAAGTCTCGCATGACTACAGGTTGATTCTAAAAGTAGAAAACTAAGAGCAGCCTGTGTGAACTTGTCTGTACTGCTCAATGCAGAGCCAGGTGCTGGGCTGGAATGCTGTTTCCTTCCCTCCGCATCCAGGCAACTGTGGTCGTGCTCCAAGGGCAAGGGTGCTCATGTCAGAGCCAATGAACTCCCTTTCCGTATCCTTCATGAAATGCTCCAAGTCACACACAGTATAATAAGGGCGTACTTGAGACATTTCTTTATACCTTGTCATTTTTTTCTCTAGTTTTAGATGATATTTTTATGCTTTCTGATGGAAAAGGAATAATAGACTTTCACTGTGTCCTAAGATTCATCTGCCTCTCAGTCACACGACTGTGAGAAGTGCCCCTTCCTCAGAGTCCTTAATGATTCTGATTTTAGGTGGTTTTTCTCTGCAGTAGATGCACAAGCCCTCAACCTGAGTCTTCCGTTTGCTGAGTTCTGGATCCCGTGTTAACCTCCATCGTGTGCCATTTCTTGGTTTTCAACTTATTGGACTGGAATAAATTCCTGGGTAAAAAATGTTATGGGAGAGGTAAACTTCCAGTATCACATAAAATGTATTTATTTCTCTGTAATTTACAGTTTATTGTGTGTCTGGGCCTATTATTAAACTTTTAAAATCACCTTCCCTCTGAATTTGAAGGCATAATTTCAATGTTTTCTAACCTCTTGTGCTGCTGATGAGAAAAGTCTGATGGCCTGGCTTTTTTTCTTTGGAAGATTTTTAGGGTCTTCTACTTATTGTCAGTTACTGTTCTGAAATTTCAGAAAGACTTGTCTCGGGCCTTTCAATTTCTTTTATCCTGCTTGGCATTCAATATGAAGACATAACGGTTTTAGTTCTGAGAAAAGTTTTAAAAAATGATTTTTAAAAAATCACACTTAAAAAAATATTGTCCCTCTCTTCCTTTTTCTGCTCTCTCTTCTTAAAACTCCTGCTACGCTGTTATTGGCCATCCTGCACTAGCTTTTTCTTGTAGTTCTTTTAAAATATTTTCCCTTTTCACTCACTCTTTACTTATTTTACTTATTTTTATTAACTTTAAAATTCTTTCTTTTGAAAATTTTTTTTGGGGGTAATCATAGCTTTTATTTCTAAACACTCTTTTTCTGTTCTCTGTTCCTTTTTCAGGAAATTCTGTCCTTGTTTTTATGTTTTAAATGAAAAAAATTACTTGAATCAGAGAAATTATTTCATATCTCTTATTATTTCTAATGACTCAATTCAACTTTCTTTTAAAGAGTTCTCTTCAATTCCCTGAATCTTTTTTTTTCTTAAAAAAGAATAAAGTTGGTGAATTCACACTTCCCAATTTTATTACCGCAAAGCTAAAATAATTAAGACAGTGTGGTATACTGTCTTGACATAAGGATAGACATATTGAACAATGGGATAGAATTGAGAGTCTGGAAATAAACCCATGCATCTATGGTCAATTGATTTTTGACAGGGGTGCCAAGACCATTTGATGGGGGAAAATAGCCTTTTTAACAAATGGCTGAGACACCTACTGGATATCCAGATGCAAAAGAATTAATTTCAACTGCTACCTGACACCATAGTCAAATATTAACCCAAAATGGATTTAAAAGGATAAAAGACCTAAATTTAAGAGCTAAAATATAAGACTCATAAAAGAAAACCTGTGTAAATCTTCCTGATTTAGGCAATGGTGTCTTAGATATGACCCTGTCTTAGTCTGTTTGTGTTGCTATGAAGGAATACATGAGGCTGGGTAATTCAGGGTTTTGCCGGCTGGATGAGAAGCCTGGAGCCAACATCTGCTTCTGGTGAGAGCCTCGGAAAGCTTCCACTTGTGGTGGAAGACGAAGGAGAGCTGGCATCACACAATGAGAGAGGAAGCTAGATGAGGGGAGGGAGGTGCCAGACTCTTTTAAACAATCAGCCTTTGGGGGAGTTCTTGTAGGAACTGAGTGGGAACTCACTCATTACGGTGAGGGCGGCACTAAGGCATTCATGAGGGATCTGTCCCCTCACACCTCCCACTAGGCCCCACGTTCAACATTGGGGATCAAATTTCAACGTGAGCTTTGGAGGGGACAAATATCCAAACTGTATTAGACCCTAAATGCATAAGTAACCAAAGACAAAAATATAATATCCAAAATATATGAAGATCACTTACAATTCAACAATAAAAAGACAACCCAATTTAAAAATGGGTACATGATTTAAATTAACATTTCTCCAAAGATGGTATACAAGTGGCCAGTAAGCACACAGAAAGATGCTAATCATTAGTCACTAGGGAAATGCAAATCAAATCCACAATGAAGTATCATTTCACACATACTAGGATAGCTATCATAATAATTTTAAGAAGGGAAATAGTAAGTGTTGGCAAGGATGCAGAGAAATTGGAACCTTCATAAATTCCTGGTTGGAATGCAAAATGGTGCAACCATTGTGGAAAACACCTTGATATTTCCTGAAAAAGTTAAACATCCAGTTATCATATAACCCAGCAATTCCATTCCTAGGGATATACCCAAGGAAATTGAAAATGTATGTTCACACAAAAACATGTATATTAATGTTCATAGCAGCATTATTCATAATAACCAATTCATGGAAACAACTTAATTGTCCCCTAACAGATGAGTGGATAAAAAAATTGTGGTATGTCCACACAAAGGAATATTATTCAGCCACAAAAAGAAATGAATTACTGATACATGCTACAACATGACAAATCTTGAAAACACTGTGCTGAGTAAAAGAAGCCAGACAAAAAAGTCAACATGTTCTATTACTCCATTTATATGAAATGTCCAGAATGGGCAAAACCATAAAAACAGAAAGTATATTAGTAGTTGCATGGGGCTGGGGAAGGGGAGATTGGGAAATGGCTACTAATTAGTATCATGGTTTCCATTTGGGGTGATAAAAATGTCCTGGAATTGGATAGTGCTTATGATTATATACCTTGTGAATACAGTATACTAAAAATCATTGAATTATACACTTTAAAATGGCAAATTTTATGATATGTGAATTATATCCCAGAAAACAAAGGAAAAAGTACATAGAAACAGTTTAGCCATGCATTGTCCTCTGTGAATGCATCGCCAACAATGTAACACAGATTAAATAAATTAAAGAACAAGAATCAGGCTCATTTTTACAATAAAACCTTTCAATATTTTTATACATATTATTCATGTAAAGCCTATAGGTTTTCAATATGGGGAATCACTATTCCCTTCCTAACCTTTAGTTCCAATTACAGAATGACATAAATTTATTAACACATTAATAATAATGATTTTCTATTTTAATTACCTACGTGTATGCTGTCAATAAGTATGTACTATTTTTGTCATTTTTTCCCCATTTTCTATTTTAAGTTTAATCAGTTTTTAATCAGAACGATTCCACTGACATGTGGTCTGTCTCTTGAGCCTCATAATAAAACATTTGGGCTTCTATTTTGTGTGTCTTTGCTTTTTAAGTTTTATATTTCTAGTTATTTATTTTTACTGTACTGTAAAAAGTAACAGTCTGCAATGGATTGGAAATTTTAAAACCACAACTGGTCCTTCAGCGCAGTTGCTTTAAGAAGCCCTGGGGTAGGGTACCTGGGTCAGTCCAGGCTCCCCAATGCCAGAAAGAGTACTCTGTAATAAATAGCTACAAAACAAGGTTACATCTCTCTAGGTAAATCTGTACAATTTCTTCAGAGGAAATCTCCTTTTTTTGGTCACAGTGGCAGTGTTGGCCTTCCAGATATCCTGGAGAGCTGGGCAGGGAGGGGTGGCCCGCAGAATGGTGGCATAGCATGGTACACGTTGCAGCATTTCCTCTGTTTTTTTCGTTCTTCCACTTCTGGCCTGAACCTGCTTTTCTGAGACTCCCCAGGTGTCCGCAGGGGAGGCTGGCACCTTCTTATAGCGCCTCCAACAATCATGTCCTAGACTGGAGCTTCCTTTGCTGCTCTTCCCATCAGTGTCCTGTCCTCTGGAAATTTGTTGAAATTACTAATATGCCTTTTTGCTTTCTGTGTAGTGTGAGTCTACTCCCCTTTGTACTTCCACGCTGTCACTTCCCTGGGGTCTCAGGAGGGCTACGAGGTGAACACATATGTTCAGTGTGTCATCCTGAACTAGAACAGCCAGGTTTTGGTTATTGGAAATAATGCTGCTATGAATATTTATTGTCCTGACATACGTTTTCATTTCTCTTGAGTAAATATTTAAGATTGGATGTGTTTAACTTATTGAGAAACTGACAAACTGCTTTTCAGAGTGACTGTATCATTTTTATGTTCTCACCAGAAATGTATGAGGATTCCAGTTTCTCCAAATCTTCACCAGTGTCATTTGATACTGTCAGTTTTTTTTTATTAGAAGCATTCCAGCATATGTCATAGTGGTATCTCATTATGGTTTTAGTGTGCATTTCTTTAAGCACGAATAATGTTGGGCAACTTTTATATGCTTATTTGGTATCATAATATATTCTTTGATGAAGTATCTGTTCAAATCTGCTGCTCAATTTTTATTGGATTGTTTAATCCAGTAAGTCCAATAAGTCCTCTTAAAGGACTTATAAGAGTTCTCTATTCTAGATGCAGGTCCTTTATCAGATACATGATTTGCAAATGATTCCTCTCAGCCTGAGACTCATCTTTGCATTTTCCTAATGATGTATTTTGAAGAGCAAAAGTTTTCAATTTTAATGAAACAAACTTATCATTTTCTTTTTTATTAATTTTTTTTTGCTATCATATTTGATATCATTTCCTAATCCAAGGTCACAATGATTCTCTCCTGTGTTTCTAGGTATTCTTTTTGATGTTTTTTATGTTAATTTATTGCGAACATTTAGTCTATAATCCATTTAATATTCGTGTATAGTGTGGAGTAAAGGCCTAAGTTCATGTATACATATATTTTAGTATAGCCTAGATAGCCTGTGAATTATGTATTACTGCAGAATTTAAGGGAATTTACTTACAAAGCCACATAAGAATAGAGCAGTGAGTCTCAAACCTAATTGTACGTTAAAATCACCTAGAGAACTTTTAAAACTCCCAATGCTCAGGCCACACCCCTGATGAAAGAATTCAGAATCTCTGAATTCCAGATTTTGGCATTTTTACATGCAAAATAGAATAAAAGACTCAGTGGTTTATAAAGTTTGTGCTAGATCAAATATTTTCTGGTTTTGTCAATAATTGGTCCAATAGTAAATATTGATTCATCTGTAATCTTTTTGGCACCAACTAACTGATGGAGTCCAATAGAAATATCAATAACAACAGTACTGTAAGCTAATTTCTCTGCCTTTAATCATACAGCAAACTAATAAGGTAGAACAGATAATATAATTGCTATTTTGAAAGCTAATAAAATGAAATGTTGGAAGGTTAAGTGGCAAAGCCTCTTGACTCCCATCACTTTGGTATTTCAATCAATAATAGAGTCTAAAATCCAAACAACAAAACAATGGTTAACATACAAGAAAAGAAATACGAGTTCATTCACTAATCAGGAGGTCTTATTTCCAAAGGGTAAATCTGATTACATTGCTCCTGTTTAAAACCTTTCAATGGCTTCCTTATGCCTAAAAGAAAAAAAAAAATCCAAATTCCTTTGTGTGGCATAAGAGGTTCTTTGTGTGACACAAATCTGGCCCCTCATCACCTCTCTGGCCGTATTTCTCGAAGGGCCTCTCGTTTTCCTACACTCAGTCAAGCAAAATGTTTTGCAGTTCTTCAAACGCTCTGGCTTTTTCTGTGCCCATGCCTTTGCTCAAGTTATTTGCTCCTTCTGAAATGCCCATAGTCCAAAACTTTCTTTTCCCTCCCTCCCTGCAGCTCTGATGACCAGCTTATCTTTAAAGTCTGATTCTGTTTCAGGGCCACCTCCCCGGAGACCTCCCTTCCTGACTGCTTCTCGAGTTCCACTATAAAACAGTGACTGCCCAACAGGCAGCATCTGTTTAATAATCATCCTATTGCCTAGAACAAGGCCACAGATGGTGTTTAATAAAGGCTTATGAAATCATTGAAGACTGTCATTATTAGTCTTGACCCTTTGTGTTTGTGAAATATGTGAAATAGCCAAAGTAAAATAGAATACAATTTCCGATAGGGACTGTGATTATCAGGGGCTGTAGGAGATGTGTCAATTGAACCCAAGGTCTTACCTATTTAATGAAATCTCTGCTGTGCCCACTTTGTGCTCCTGGATTATCAAGGGGTCTCGGTGGAACTGGGAGGCTAGTGAAGCTGGCAGCCACTTCCGGTGTTTACTCCTTTCCTCAAATGTGGTCATAATAATTCAAGAGAATCAATATACTCTTCACTGATAAAAAAGTAGAGAATCCCTCTGTAGTTGGTTGTTACATTTTTGATGAGGTAAAAATTCAAACAAAACCATAATTGTAAAAATTATAATTGTTCTTTCCTGCTAGTAACCAGAGTTGACTGATTGGATTGTGAGTGTGTGGCATGTGCATATTGCGTATGTGATTAGTGTATGTATGTGGGTTAAAGTTTACATCTGCTGATGTGCTTAGACGCACACCTGCAATTTACAAGACAGCCTCAGGTCCTGATGTGGCCAGAGCTGTGTAAAAAGCCTGAGATGTAATTCGTCTGCACAAATTCCCGCCCTGGGGTGCTCAGCTCATCCTGTTGTCTGTGTGCTCTGTGGCTACACACCTAGCTGAGAAGAGAATTAATGTTGATGAGAAACGTGCCTGATTCTCTGCCTAAAAGATGATGTCTAAGTGGAGGGTCGCCAAGGGAGGATTAAAAGCAAGAATGTGAGAATGTGCTCAGGAATCCGTGCGTGAGATGATGAGCTCGTGAGCTGATGCTGGCTTTGTGTAGTTCCCAGTGTCTTATTCACAGGCGAGATTTTCTTGCTCTTCCTTCAGCTTTTAACATTTTAAGTAAAGGTTTAAAAAAGATCTAACAGAAAACAAAGAGCCATGTTGAAACTTGGGCAGTTTGGATCTGGATAACTATGGCAGATTGGAGAAGAGCTGAGAGCAGTAAGATACTTGGATGTTTCTTATTCTCCGAGGCATGAAGAATGGCTGGGACAGGGGAAGGCAGTGAATTCTTCCCCAATCACTCCCTCCCACGACAGTTCGTCTTCTTTGATTTGCACTTAGGAGTTTTGCACAGATTAGTGCTCACTAGTCCTTTAACTGTATCATATCTCTTAGTTTTCCCTTTCCACTAAGATTATAATATCTTTGGGAGTAGAAAAAATAGATGATCATTTTTTGTAGTCCAGTAAAGTTTGAGACACCTTAGAAACTAATACACGGGTGTTAATTGGTTAATTTATTACAAATTTAAAAAATGAAGTAATGGCTATCACTTAAAAATGAAACCAGCCAGTGGCCAACTAGCGCAGTGGCTCACACCTATAATCCCAGCTACTCGACTTGAGGCTAGGAGTTTGAGACTAGCCTGAGCAACATAGTGAGACCCTGTCTCAAATAAATAAATAAATAAATAAATAAATAAAATAAAACCCAAAACCAAATTGTAAAGAACATCTCCCTTTCCATTAATGGAGACTTTCCACAGAATTTTTTTTTTTTTTTGAAGGAGTACGGAGGCAGTGGGCTTCTTGAATTTTCAATTGAATATTTTGCTGCCAAGTAAAGAACCTTAGGGGAAAGGAAAAAAGGAAACTTGAAGTAGAACAAAGCTGATATTTTTCAAGTGCTGATTTAATTTCAAAACCACAGTATCTTTCATTGCTTTTTACCTTTAAAAAGAGAGCAATGCACATCTGCTCAAAATTCAATCCAGAAATGCAATTATGAACTAAAGCTGTGTTACACATGTATGATGTAGACATCCTCTGTGCGTGCAACAAGCCTGCCAGATGACACGCTCAAACAGCCCGGTGTCTGCGCATGGGGTGTTGCCAAGGGACCAGACACACGCCTGATGAAAATCATTCATCATTTCAAAAAAGAGATACTGAATTCTTGCAGACTTCTGTTTTGAACAATTCCATTTGAGTTTATATTGGAACAAGCTGACTTCAGTATTCAGTCCCAGCCCCAGACACAAAAAAGTAGATAGAATAGGCATTTCTCACTCCATGCCTCCATTTGCAGGAATTCTAAGATTTTTTTTTTTTTTTTGGAAGTTTGTTCATGTTAGCCTAGCCCCTGACAGGATTAACTTTACTGAGTTTTACTTTAATATCAATTCTTATCTCCTTCAATTTGTCATGGAGGATATTGTCCATCATTCTTTTTAGATTCAGATTCTGGGGAAAAAATTTTAAATCCACATTATCTCTTCTGTCTGCTAATGATATTACACACATTTCTCTTATCTCCACTTTTACCTTGGTTGCCAGAAAGCTCAGAGCCACATTTTGTACTTAATTACAGAAACTATGTTACATGCTAGCTTTACCATATTTCCTATATTCTTTTCTCTTGATCCTTAGTTCCCATTTCCATTGTTTTATTAAGCCTATCATATGCTTTTTGTTGCAAGCTCTATCAAAACCCTTTTGGAGAAAGGCAGGGTTCACATAAACGATCATGTATAAACTGTCTTTTATTGTCAAGCTAAGTGGTCTTTGTTTTAGATCAGATGCCTTTACAAGAATGGACTGTCTCCTTGAATAAAATAGCTTGCTTCTTCATGAAGTTAACCATGGATGCATCATCCACATGAGGCAGATGCCCAATGCCTCACCAGGACTGTGTTTGATAACCAGGAGATTTCTCTTATGCATTCTCAGCAACTTTCAATCTCTCAAGTTTTTTTTTGTCTTCTATATTTATTGCGTTACTTTTGAAACGTGCACAAGGTTCTTCTCTAAGAAAAGATATTTAATGAAATTACACGGACAACATCAACTAAGAATGAGTATGACTGAATAGAGCAAAATTGTATTAAACTAAAGGAATACGTCTGTGAAATATTAAGAAATATACTGACTCAAATAAACAGTACTGAGACGTGTCAGCAGGTTTGCTTCAAAGGCCTCATGGCTGCCCCGTCATCTCCGTGGGCAGCAATTTCCCGTAGGATCTTAGAGTTGACCGTGGCAGGCACAGAAACTTAGCAGTTAAACGAGGATTGATGTTACAGCTTGGGACACTGACTCCAGAGGTTTCTTTGATGCTTCCGCGTCTAAGAGGGCCACTCACATCAATCATCTCTCATGATCCTGTCCTAATAGTCCTTTAAATCGGATCCTTTATCAGACACTCGAAAACAAAAGCAGACTTTGTCAATTACTGGTGGAGGAAGTGCAGCAAAGGGGCTATGCACGAAAAGAAAGGCAACGCGGCAGGGTTCCAGGAAGCCTTCTGGGGTGATCTCAGCGGGCACTGATGACATCACCCTCACTCGGGACACCCTTGGGCACTCTGCATTGCACAGTCCAGCTGCAATTAGTTAAGGCCTCTGGGTACCATGTGTTTCTGTGACCTGCTCTTCCTGTGTTTTGTACTCATTAATCTTTCCCACTACATCAAATGTCCCTCCAGTCCAGGGACAATGCTGACTTTTCCTCCGTCATTCTCTACAGCACACAGTGAGCCTTCTGTCCCCTGGGCCTTCCTGTGTCCTTGCTGAGCTGGGAGCGCCCCAGCCCTCCCCCCGGAGCCTGCTGGGTTATGGTCGGATTCTTCGGAGAACTCATCAGCTTAGTCACTAAACACCTGTGCGCCTTGGACAGCCCGAGTCCTCCACCTCCACGGCCTTAGCCTTCTCAGTCGCAAAATGAGGGGATTGGAGAAGGCTCTTGTTTTGAACACTGTCATTTGAGTTTATATCGGATCTGTCTATCTGTCTGTCTGTCTAAATACGCGGGTCTTTTCCCCAAACCGCTCTGCAGCAGCAGCTTTGAGCGCGCAAATCTGTCTTCACTAAGCGATACCGCGGCGCCCTCCCGTGGCCGGAGCAGAGCCGTCGAGCGGCTCCCGGGCGCCCTCCCGCGGGGCTCGGAGAAAACGTGGGCCTGGAACCGCAGAGCGGTGCAGACAGGCACGTAGACACATGAACCTACATAAACCGGCTACTCCGGAAAGCGCCGAATCGCCATGCAGACCACTTGCCCAGTGTGGACGCCTCGGTGTCACAGCCTGCAAGTAGCGGTCCTGCACTTTGAGTCCCACTTCTGCGTGGCTGGTGGGAAAGGGACCGTTGGCCGCGGCTCTTCCGGGACTCCGACAAGCCCCCGGCCCAGCTTGGCGGCTGCCCCTGCCCCGCCCTGCCACCCGCGCTGCTCCCGCGTCCTGGGGAGCGACTCCAGCCCCGCCAGCGTCCGTTGGCTCCACGCTAAGCCAGGTCTGAGCACGAGCTTTGCTGCGAGGCCGAAATGCAAGAACAAACGCAAAGTCCCCGGCGCGCCATAAACTCCAGGTCCCCTCTGACAACTCAGGGCGTTCAGACTATTTCTAAACTCCTTTTATGCAACGCAACATCTACAATTAGTGAAAAAGACCCAAGTTATAAAATGAAAAAAAGAAAAAGGAATAATCGGAGCTCTGGTTTCTAGACAAAGGCTAAATGACTTTGCTCAGGAAGCGATTCGACAGACACGTTCCCAGGTGGTGAGAAGACTGGTCACTCAGCCACAGCGCCTGTCCTCATGCGCTGCCCACTAGAAGAGAGAGAAAAGGCTAAAGGTGGTAAGGTTGGGTACTTACCACCATCATAAGTGAAGGTTTACTGAGCACTTACTATGTACAGGGCACCGTGATAGATGCCGGGGAATGCTTAGAGGAATAAGGCAGGGCTGTTTCCAGGCCTTCCCCGACAGTCACCGTCCAAGGCTCACTGCTGGGGCTCCCGTAAGCACTCTACTGGTCAGCCCCGAGGCACTGGCTTTTGGTTCTGAAAGATGCTATAGATATAAGACATATTTTCTGCTTTTAAGAGATATTTTAGCTAAAAAGAAAAGGCAGATGTATAAAGAAATTAGTAATAGCCAAAATATTTTTTGAAAATTTTCAGTTGTGGTAAAGTACACATAACAAATTCACCATTTAATCATTTGTAAGTGTGCAGTTCAATACTGTTAAGAGCATCCACCTTGTGCAACCACTCGCCAGAACACTTCCATCTTGCAACATCTTCCCATTCCCCTCCCCCTAGCTCCTGAAAACCCCCATTCTACCGATGCTCCTTGACTTACAATGGGGTTATCTCTGGATAAACCCATCATAAGTTGAAAACAGCAAGTCGAAAATGCATCTGATACACCGAACCTACTGAACATCAGAGCTTAGCCTAGCCCACCTTAAATGTGCTCAGAACACTCACATTATTCTACGGTTGGGCAAAATCATCTAACACAAAGCTTATTTTATAATAAAGTATAGAGTAATTTAACTATTTAAAGTAATTTATTAAATACTGTACTGAAAATGAAAAACAATGGTCAGATGGGTCCTTGAAGTATGGTTCCTACTGAATGTGGATTGCTTTTGCACCATTGTAAAGTCAACAAATTATAAGTTAAACCACCTTAAGTTGGGGAAGATCTGTACTTTATAAATTTGACTATTTTAGCTACTTCATATAAGCAGGATTGTACAGTGTTTGTCTTTTCGTGTCTGACTTATTTCACTTACCATGATGTCTTCAAGGTTCATCCATGTTGTAGCATGTGTCAGATTTCTTTTCTTTTTAAGGATAAATAAAATTCTATTGTCTGTTTATATCACTTTTTTTTTAAATCCATTTGTCTATCAGTGGACACGTGGGTTGCCTCCACCTTTTGGCTATTCTGAAGAATGCTGCTATGAACATGGGGGTAAAAATATTCGTTTGAGTCTCTGCTTCCAGAAGATCATATAGCAATTCTATGTTTAATCTTTTGAGGAACCACCATACCACTGTTTCCATAGTGGGTGTACCATTTTTCAATAGTGGATGTACCATTTTGCATTCCTACCAACAACGCACAAGCGCTCCCAAGATATCATTTTCAACCTTTAAAAAAAGCAGTTTCAAATTTACAGAAAACCTTCAAGAAGATTTTCTTGATACAATGAACACTCGTATTTCCTTCAACCACATTCCCCAATTGTTAACATTTTACCACAGTTGCTCCATCAGCCTTTGTCTTTATATAGATATATTTGTTTTCTGACACGATGCTCATCATCCCTAAATACTTTGTGGGGACCTCCCTAAAGCTAGGGCACTCTCGCACGTAACGGCCACACGACCCTCCCACCCAGGAAATCAACATCCAGTCAGCACCATCTGAGCCTCAGACCCCATTCACATGTCACTAACTGCTCCAAGAATGTATTTCTTTCTTTCCTTTTTGGTCCAGGATCAGAACCATGTGTTGCACTGAGCTGTCACATCTTATCAGTTTCCTTCCATTTGGAATATTTCCTCAGTCTTCCCCTCTCTTTCATGTCTGTATTGGTCTGCGTGGGCTGCCATAACAAAGTACCACAGCCCCGGTGACTTCAACAACAGAAATTTATAGTCTCACAGTCTCACAGACTTCTGGAGACCAGAAGTCCAAGTTCAAGGTGTCAGCAGGGGTGGTTTACTCCCGAGGCCTCATCTCCCTGGCTTGCAGATGCCTGTCTTCTCCCTGTGTCTCATGTGGCCGTCCCTCTGCGTGTGTCTGTGCTAATCTCCTTTCCTTACAAGGACACCAGTCATATTGGATTAGGGCCCACATCGATGGCCTCATTTAACTAATTACCTCTTTAAAGAAACTCTCTCTAAATACAGTCATATTCTGAGGTACCAAGGGTTAGGACTTCAACATATACATTTTGGGGGGACATAATTCAGTTTATAACAGTGTTCTTGAGAGTCTTAAAAGGCACGGGCCCTTCAGCCTGTAAAATGCTGCACACCTGGGTCCCTGCAGACTCAGTCCACAGGCTCTGGGCAGGATACCTCAGACGTGGTGCTACGGTTCTTTCCAGGGCCACCTGTATCACCCCGACCCGCTTCTGTGATGCTGACCTGTGTCGAGTGATGGAGCTGGTGTCTGTCAGTTCCTTCGAGATGAAGTTACCATGCTGCACTTCGTATCTGATTAGCGTCTGAGGGCGCTGTTGCATGTTATGTCCATGTCCTGTTCTGTGCCAAACCTCCCTGATCCTTCCTCAGCATCCAGTGAAGAGAGAAGGAAGCGTGGAATGGAAAGAAAAGATAGAGAGAGAAAGAAAGTTAGGGTGGTATTTTAAGGTACCTAACTAGGAGTTTTTAAAAGGTGAGATTAAAACTTGTATTTCCAGTTCCTTACATTTCTTGTAGCTTTGCCTTGGATTGCTGTAGTAGTGCTACATAAATCAAGAAAATGTGCTCTAAAGACACATTTAATTGAACAAAATCTCATTAGCTCGCTGATTTTTTGAGAGTTTACTATGTGCTAAGGTTTCTCTAGGTATTAGTTCTGTTAACTCTGATTGCTACTAGATGAGATGGCATGATTGTAATTTCTGTCTTACAGATGAGGAAGTGGAGTTTAGAGAGGTTAAGCAACCTGTCCAAGGCCCCACAGCTAGTGAGCCTCCCTGGAGTCTCGAGGACTGAAACCTGTGATTGTCATCTTTATCTATACTGACATGTAGATATATCTAGACAGCTACTAAGACACTGCAAGAGCTTTGCAGTCCTGCATGCCCAAAAGTTGACTTCAGTTCTAAATTTAGAGTCAGAGTGACAGAATGGTTTCCAAAATTGGAAAATGAGGTTTCCATCCCCTATTCTGGTTAGAATTCTTGAAATGTTTTCTTTGTTTTGGTTTTCAATTTTCGAATTTTGTTTTTCAGAGGCAGTAATGTTTTGACTTTCCATTTCACCTACCTAGCTCAAGAAGAGGATTGCATTCTCTTTTTGGAATCAGTGATGACCTGCACATAGAGTAAAACTCAGCAGCGGCAAGTGCAGGCCAGAGACAGAATCAGCTTCATAAACACAGAACACAGCTCACTGGCCAGTGAGGCCTGAGCGCTGGCTTCAGCGTGTCCACACACCAGCCCCATTTTCTCTAAAAGGAGGAGAAGAGCAGGTGTCTCTTGAAATCGGCTGTGTGCTGAGCTAGGAGCATTACACACTCTGAACAACACATGAAGTTGGCGTGTGGTTCAGAGAGATTCGGCATGGCCTGAGGTCAGTGCTGAGTGCTGGAGTTCAGATTTATACCCACGTTTGTCTAGCTATCTCCAAATTGCATGATTTTTCATTCATATCATGCTGACTACTTTTAGGTGAGTGATAGCCCACTAAGATTTGAGAAGTGTGTTTCTCGACTCCCCCAAAATCACTTGCCAAGATCTCCAAATGTGATCATACCGCAGTGGGTTAGAATGAAGCGCCTAAGAGTGCGGGTACCGCTGCTGGTTGTGGGGGTTGGGGGGTGGAGAATCTAGACCCCACTTACAGCAGGCTGACTTGGGTATACTCCTTAACCCACATGTCCACTGGTGTCCTCATCGTGAAATGGGGATTATAATATCTGCCAGGTAGAGCAAAGGGGATCAAATGAGATAAACCATATCACATGCTTAAGACAGAGCCTTGCAAATAGTAAGTGCACAATAAAAGTCAGCTGTTATTAATATTCCTTATAATTGACTGGTCTGGTCAAAGAATGCTGATTACATTATCCATTTTAACCTGGGACACTTGCTGCTCCTAGAGGGTGTACAAAATTCTGCCCTAAGCCTATCCCATTCAACACCTTAAAAGGGACTTGAGTGAGTGTGTGTATGATGGACATACTCATCAAATTCAGGACTACACGAAGCTGGGAGAAGCAGTAAACTCACTGAGTGACAGAGTAAGATCCAAAAAGCCTGCAAAGCTGGAGCAGTACACCATGCACAGCTGGGTTAACAACCACCACCAACTCAGTGGCTTAAACTGGCACTCACCCATTGTTGCCTGACCTCAGCTCTAGACTGGGGTGCTTGAGTGGGGGCATCCATGCTCCCTATATCTCTCCTCCTCCTCCTCTCAGACCAGTGGCCACCCCAGACACGGCCTTCTCACAGTGGTGGCAGAAGCACAAGGGTGCAAGTCCACTCACAGACAGTTTTCAGGACTCTGGTTCTCACAACCATTAACTTTTCTTTGGCCAGAGCAAGCCACATGGCCGTGCAGAGGGCTGGAGAATCACACCAAGCTCCCAGCGTGAGGGCACCACAAAGCCACATGGTAAAGGGCACAGAGAGCACAGAAGAATTGTTACCACTAGTGCAATCTAATGTAGCCTGGATCCAAGAAGATGAATCCAATAAGATGGGTACATTTAAAATTTTTTTTACTTGGTTCCAAATTTTGTCCCAAGAAGATAAGCCTAAGCACTAGCATCTGTAGGAAAGATGCAGTTGACACCATGTTTCTTCTAGGTAGGGGGAACATGCAATTGGTCATCCAATTGGGGACATTTGAGAGTATAAAAAGGAGCATTACTAAATGGTCTCAAGTGTCAGGATGGCTGCCTTAGCAGGTAACGAGACCATCTGAGCTGGTTGGAGAATCTCTGGCAAGGATGTGGTAGAGAGGTTTCAAGCAATGCATGGATCCTCCACCAGATTGTCATTAAGGTCCCTTTCACCCCAGGCAGTCTGCAATTCTGCTGGAGAGGAAAGATTGTGGCAATTGTGTAAAGAGAGAGCATTGGGTAGACACTGATCTAATCTGTGGCCTGGGATGGGGATACAGGACACTGGAATGAATAGTCTTAGAATGGGCTGCAATTTTATCATCCTGGCAACCTTTTGTGTTGTTAGACAGCATCAATCCTCCTCCTATGAAGACCTCCTGGAGGTAGGTCAGAATCATGCCTGTTGAGCTGCTTATTCTGCTGAAATGTTACCTTTATTTCCAAGATCCATTCCGGGGAGTGAATGTAAGTGAAAGAAACAGGCTGGGTGGACACGGGTGTGAGCTGAAGCCAACAGGACCCATTTAAAGAGGAACAACCTCATCCCAGCCTGGGCTAATTGCTGACCACTGGCCATTCGAGAATATGGGTCATGCATTTTCGGACCTTCCACTTGTCAAGGGAAGCCAGAAATCTAGATTACAAGTGAAATCCTCCAACTTTTAAATGTTGACAAAATCATTTAAATGTTTAAATCATTTATTAAATGCTGGCCTGGCCAAAAATGTAAAGGACAAATGAGATACATCTGAGGCAGGAGTTCAACTAGGAGACCAGTGGGGAGCATGGCCAAGCCCCTGGGCACATTCTTGGAAAGTGTTCTTTTTAAAGCGATAGGTTTATACGTTGGTTTTTAAAACTATGATCAACAACAATAACAACCAAAAAGACATTAGGGAAAGCGCCATGGAAACTAGGTATCAAGACAGCTAGAGAAGTTCCTCAAAGGGTGACACTTTAAAAAAATTATAATCATTTTCTCACCATTCTATGGAAGAGTCCTCCTCTCTCAGATTGCCTGTAAACCCTTGTCACTAATATCTTAGCGCAATTCAGTTTATGTAATATTAGTTTGGTTTTTTCCACCAGAAAAAGTAGTGCAGAGCTCTGCAACACTCTACAACACCAAATTTGATCAGAAGAAGAGAATGATCAGTTGATTGGCCTAAAATACAAAGCGTGGCCAAAGAGATTGCAAGCCTGACTGGGGACCCACCCATAGTGAGTGTTGAACAGCCAGCTTCCTGAAAGCTCTTGTTTGTAGCATCTGCCTATTTCCGTGGTGTAAATTCTTCCCGACCATGACTGATTTCAAGCTGCCAATGTGATGGCACTGAGAGCAGGGTTGGGGAGAGATGTGCACAGGTGGCTGCAGCACACCGCTGGACCCCCCACAGTGGGAACCCGGAAAGCTAGCAGAAAGCAAGAAGGCACAATCACCAGAGTGTTGGTGTGAGAAGGCCCCATGCAACACAGCCCGAATGTCTCCTTCTCCATGAGGCTTTCTCAGTATCTGTTCTAGCAGACTGTAGAGGTGTGTCCTTAACTGGTTAGGATATCAAACACAAAATTTCATTATGTGATGTAGCATCCTGATTGGCAGTTGTGGATGTCCGTGAGTGATTAAAAGAATTAGGTAAGTGGATGAGTCAAATTCAGGTGCAAGAATATGGGCTCCACAAATAATCCTTTCTATGATATGAGGTGTAGAGTCTGCCTTTACGTGGCTCAGCCTAGCAGCTGGTCATAGAGCAATGGGTCTGGAGGTGTGGCGCTTCTGGGCTCAGGTCCCAGCCAGTATCTCTGGTTGTTAGGCACCCTCAGCAAGCTGAAAAGTTACTTTCAAAATTCTTGGGGTTATGTAGTTGTCTCCTTAGTGGGTAAGCATTTTTTAACTATGGGAAGGTTGTGAATTAAATATGGAAATATTTAAGGGTATCAAGCCCTTCAGTCTTCTGGTATTTATAGTTTAGTGCTGAGAAATAAATTGTACATGTTTGGTGTTTTAAGTATTTGTAATGTTTAAATAAATTGGCACATTGGAGTAACAGAGTGGCCTTATGATTGTATTAAAATATGTTATTAAATAACTCACATTGACTTGTTTTAGACTGAAGTCTTACTAAAATGATATACATTCAAGATATTTTAAGAATCATCACATGCATAAGATTTTTAGATTTGTGGGGATTTTTTTAAGTACTCAAGAAGATTTTGATTATGATAGCACTAAAAATGGAAGTTGAGTATTTTACATCTATAAGTAAGTTTGAACTACTTATGGCAATCTAATTAAGTTGTAAATGTTTCCTTAGTAGAGATCACTGAAATTTGCTACAGCCATACTATTCATTTTATAAAATAAGATTTGTGAGTTGGATTAAAAGCTAAAGGAAAAATTAGATTTTAAAATTTGTAACTGAAATGAAATGAATGTTTATTTTGAAAACAAAAATAACCTTTGACTAATATTTTGGTGCACTAAAGCCACTCTTGGGAATATCCAACAACCTTTCATTGACACCTGACCCCAACCCCGCCCTAGTGAATGTTTCCCTCTCTGAGCCTCTTCCCCCAGCGCTCGGTAGATGGGTCGCAGTCACTGTGTCCGTGTGTGCGATTCCCGTTCTCCTGAGACTTTGTGCTTCTCTGGGGCTTCCGTTTCCAGAACCCAGTGCAAGGCTTGGCACTAGGGAGACTCAGGAAAGTTTTCCGAAAGTAATAAACAATGGGGAGGGGTGTGCGGAGGGGCAGGAAGCAGCCCCGGGATGAGCCTGGGGGCAGGTGCCTGTCAGGGAGCCTGGGGCTGGCCTCTCACGCTGCTTCTCTCCCGAGCTCCGCGTGACTCTGCAGCTGTTTGTGTGACGTGCAGCTGGGCTCCACGTTTTGATTAGTCGCTGTTCTCCACATTCCAAATGCTCATTCACCATGTGGTTATGCCAACACTTGCCCAGTGGTCATTTGTACACAGATTCACCAAATTGTGTCACTCGTGACCTCATGCAGCTGCTCCTGGGCCATCAGAAGTCACCATCTCCTTGACAAAGTGGCCACTGTGAGGAAACAACTGCTTTTTTTACTGTTGCAGAGGAAGGAAGGCCAGGCGTCAATCTCGGGGTGTGAACAATTTCTTTTTATTGAGTGGATTTGTTTTAGCTGGATAGTTGGCTACAAGGGTAAAAGAAAGCCCAGAGTCTTGAGTGGCCGTGTCTTTTTCTTGCTGTGATTCCACCTGAAAGCACAGCGCCTGGCACCCGGTAGATGTGCAATTAAATATTTGTTGCGTGAACAAATGAGAGAATGAATGAATGAGGAACCCGAGCCTTAAAGTGAAGGGTTGAAGTCTATAAAAATGCTGCTGCAGAAAATGGCAGTGAGTGGTAACTGCCAACTCTTCTATCTGCTTGCAAGGGGCCCCTTTTCTTCTGGAGCTCCGTCATTTCAGGTTTGAGTAGGAGCTACCACCTTCTCCTAAGCCCCTGCCCTGCCTGCGGTGATTGGACGGAGCTGGGCACCTGGGCCAACCTGGGCCAGTCCCGCAGTCCCCTGGGTGTCCTACTCAGCCAGGAGGCCTGTCATTCAGTGCCTCCCAGGAAGAGAATAAAACTGGCCAAAGAGACATTAAAGACATAAAACAAGACAAACAGGGAATCCTGTGGCATTTTGAGCCCTGGTTGTAGTAATTCCCGAGGCCAGACTTTTTCCCTTTTTGAGTTAGTTTCCTTGAAACAGAGAGCCCTTGCTAAGCAAGTAAGGATGGTGTGAACAATTGCAGCTCATGTACTGAGTGCTCACTGTGTGCCGGGCACTTTTCTCAGTGTTTGATTATCAGCTCCCTTAAAGCTCACAAAAATCTTACTGTGAAAGTTTTATTATTATCCAACATTTTCAGATAAAGTATCAGGACCCACTAAGCTAGTTAACCTGTCAAGGTTCACACAGCCAGGATGTGTCAGAGACTGGAATCGAACCCAGGCCGTCAGCTCGAGAGCAGCCCCTCCCAGGGTGCTGTGCTGCCAGCTGCTCTGTGCTCTGCACTTGGTGATGGTGGTAGCCTTGGTGACCACCATGACGTCAGGAGCAGATCCCAGCCCACCAGCGGAGTGTGCTGGGGAGTCCTAAATGTACCCGATCACTAAGCTGGGTAAAGGTGAGGCGTGCACACTCACATTGACCTTGATGTTTGTGAGGGTTGTCGTTTGCTGCTGAACCCATAGACATTCCTGGACTTGGGAGATTTTTCTTGGTTACTGCTGGGTTTTCAGCGGGGTTAGGATGGGCCTGGGGAGAAGGAAGGACAATTGTCTAGAATGAGCCAGAGACAGGGAGACAACTTGGTCCTAGGCCTGGCCAAGTTCAGGATGCTCATGGTCCCTAACATTGGTGCATAAATTCACAGCTGACAAGTACATTCTATCTCACTTCACAATCATTATTGCTATTGTGATGGCTAATTTTCTGTGTCAAAATTGACTGGGTTAAGGGATACCAGATAGCTGTTAAAATATTATTTCTGGATGTGTCTGTGAAGGTGTTTCTGGAAGACATTAGCATCAGGATCAGTAGACTGAGTAAAGAAGATCTGTCCCCACCGATGTGGGCACCATGCAGTCCACTGAGGGCCCGGATGGGACACAAGGCCAAGGAAGGCTGAATTCTCTTTCTCTTCCTCTCAGTGGGGACATCATCTTCTCCTGCCCTCAGACGTCAGAGCTGCTGGTTCTCAGGACTTCCAGCTCCAGGACTGACACCAGCGCCCCCCAGGTTCTCAGGCCTCTGGCCTCGAAGAGGAAGTTACTCTCTGCTCCTGGCTTGTCAGGCCTTGGGACCTGGACCGAGTGACACCATGGGCTTCCTGGTTCTCCAACTTGCAAATGGTGGATGGTGGAACTTCTTGGCCTCCATAATTGCGTGAGCCAATTCTCATAGCAAACCTGTGTATATTTCTATCTTTCCATCTCCTACTGATTCTGTGTCTCTGGAAAACCCTGACTACTACAGCTTTTATTACTATTTGATAGTACTAATCAAAGAGCTACTTTTACTCCTGTTTGTTAGGCACCCACTGTGAACCAGTCCTGGGTATTGGTGACACGTTCCTTGGATCCAGGAGCCGTCACTGCTGTGGTGGAGGCAGGAGAGGAGGGATGAGTGAGGATGCTGACAAGGTCCAGGAGAGGCGCCAGCACCTTCTTGGTGCAGGTGGAGATACAGAGTCTCCAGAGACCCATCTGTTTCAGTGGAGTGGGCGGGGATCCGTGGGCCAGAGGGGACAGCATTGGCAAAGGCCCGCGGGCGAGAGCGAAAGGGGGAAAGGAGGGCGAGTACCGAAGGGGGATGGAATTGAGAGAGCCCAAGGGGGCATCCGGGCGGGAGAGCAGCCCAGAGCACAGAGGCCGTGCTCAGAGGAGGGGCCGGAGAAGTACACGGGATCATGGCATGTTCGAAGGTGCACGGGGCTGGGATTCAACACAAGTAAAAAGAAAAATGCGCTGTCACTAGATCTGTTAGCAGGCACAAACTTTCCTGGTGCAGTTTCTCACCCACCCACAGAGAATTAGATGCCCACCTACACTCCATGGCACCCAAAGGCCCCTCTACACATCGTTATCACCTCGGAGTGTGACTTGTCCGTCCCTGTCTCCCGCACTGGACTGCAATTCCCCGGATGCAGCCATGCCCCCCTTTCTCGGTTAACCCCGGGCCTGGCACAGCTCCTGACATAGGGAAGCCCCTAACACATCTGGAGAGTATTGCTGTTGCAGGATCTTTCAAAGTGAAGATTATTAATAATGTGTTGGATACATTTAAAGATAGTGCTACTGACCAGCTGGCCATGTGCTTTACAACACATCAGCATCTTTGAGCTTTGGTTTATTCCTTTGGAAAAATAGGCTAACGAAATCCCTGTATCAGTTAGGGTTGCAACAGTATTTTAAGCATAAAGAGTCTTCACAACTTATGTTGGAATTTTAACCACCATTGATGGCATCATCCATTTGATATTTTGGCTTGGGTCAGGGGGACAATGTGGTCCTATGGAACAGAGTAGTTTTCTGATTGAAATAAATCCAATAACGTCTCAAACTCCAATCCTGGCCATGTGAGAAAATGCTTTAATAAACATATAAATTGGCTTATTATTATAAAACAATATCTTATACAAAATGAATAAATATACCTTGAAATATGAGTGCTTTACATTTTTGCCTAGGCAACCTAATGAATAAATCAGACCAATTTCCACAATTTTTAAATATTACAGGGGCATAATAGTTATATATATTTACAGAGTAGTAATTCTATTTTCAGTTTTTTGAGGAAGCTCCATACTGTTCTCCATAGTGGTTGCACTAATTCACATTCCCACCAATAGTGTACGAGGGTTCCCCTTTCTCCACATCCTCACCAGAATTTGTTATTGCCTTTTTGATAAAAGTCATTTTAACTGGGGTGAGATGACATCTCATTGCAGGTATGATTTGCATTTCTCTGATGACTAATGATACTGAGCATTTTTTCATCTACCTGTCGGCCATTTGTACGTCTTCTTTTGAGAAATGTCTATTCAGATCCTTTGCCCATCTTTTAATCAGATTATTTGATTTTTTCCTATGGAGTTGTTCAATTTCCACAATTACGTGGACAAATGTATTTGTGTGATAGGATAGGAAGATATTTTTTTTTTCCTGTTGGGAATTGCCTCATAAGTAATCCATGATCTTGTTTCACATGTGGAAAATAATTGTTATTTTATTGCCAAAATTATTCTATCAGAGAAAAAATGGTATTTAAGAATGAACGACTTTATAATAAACATTACAGGCTGGAGAAGAGGTAGATCAAGGCGGCAAGCTTGCTGAGAAACTCGAGGTTGCTGGTGTTCTAAATGGAAATTGAGTTTTTGCTTACGCTAGAATTTTAATTCTTTATTGGTGGCAAGAGTAACTGGTGTGATACAAAGAGCTGTGATGTTGGAAGCATAACAGTGATGACAGCAATGGCACTGCTAGTGACTAGTGACCACCAGCACAGACGCAGCGGCTCACACAGGCAGCTGTCAGCAGTCGGGAGCCCTGGCCTTGGGGTCTGGCTCTACCGCTCAAGAGCGACATTCCCTTGGGTAAATGGTTTAAATTCCCTGTGCGATGGTTTTCTTACCTGTGTTCAACAGTTGTACTAAGGACTAAAATTTAAGTGAAAGTGAGCAAAACCCTGGCTCATGGGAGGCCAGCAGATACTGTGAGTAGCTGTTGCGGCCCGACGTTCAAAACGTTACTGTGAGGAGCCATACGTCCGACCCGTTTGTTGACATCCTAGAGAGGCATAGGACGGAATCACCCAGGGGCCTTGGGGGCCTGAGCTCAGAGCAGAGGAGGAGATGGGGGCACAGGCCGGCCTCAGGCCCGCTGGGGAGAAGTGGGTGCTCTTGTCACGGTCTACAAATGACAGGCTCTTAGGAGGTGTCTGCCAATCAGAGTCAAGGAAGGAAAAGATTTTAAGGAGGAAAGTGCTGGCAGGACATGATGTTGGAGTGAGGTAGGCTGCAAGGTGAGAAGTCAGAAGAACCGAGACCAGAGCAGTGGTAGTGAGGGCTTATTCCAGACCTTGCCTCCCACAAATGGGAGCCATGTGGGGCGGGGGTTGGCAACCTGAGAGGGGCTGTTCTGCGTGCTTCACAGGCATGAAACTGCTTCAACCCCATACCGGCTCTAGATGTGGAGCCACTGATAGCCCGCTGTTTCATCTGGGCCTGGGATTTAATTTGTAAAGGGGAATGAGTGACAACACAGAGAAGTCGATGCCATTGAAAGGAGTTTCATTACTGACAGTTTCCAGGGGAGGAGGCATGCCATGCTGTGCAGGCCTGCAGGGGGAAGTGCTGAGGTCCCTCGGGAGGCAGAGGGAAGGCAGGAGAAAGCAGGGCCTGAGGCCTTTGCTGTGGTTTCTGTGGGAAGGAATGGGTGAGGCAGGACAGGCCAGTTTGAGCAAATTTGGGATTGTATGCTTTGAATGATTCCAGCGTGCTCTGGGCTATAAGGGTGGTCTCTAGTTGTCTGGTACCTGGTCCTGGGGTGACTGGGGCAGGGGACATATTGGCTTGCTGTGTTAGAGTTAGATAAAGGAGGTGACTGAAGATAATGGAGGTTGGGTTGGTTGGTTTGCATCAGAAAGGCATGCACACTGGCAAGTCCTTAGCTATTGATAGGAATTAGCTAGCCCTGGGAGGGCAGTCTCTCCCTGGCCAGCAAGGCCGCCAAGGTGTCAAAGCATTATAAAATATAGAAAATAAAAAAACATGATTAATACACAATGTCAGATGAGGGCATTCTGACACAGAGAGGGTAATTAACTTGCACAAAGTCACTCAGCTAAGTGATGAAGCCGAGTATTCAATCAAGAAAGACTCTCTTTGTTGAATCACTGCCTCCAGATTAACGCTAATCTTTCTAAAAGTGGTAAAATGCAAGAGTTTAGTTATTATGGCAAACAATTCTTTACAAACAGCTAACGTGTATTCATCTAATAATAGCATAAAAAAGAATGGGAGGCAATTTTCCCAAGTTCACTTGAAGTCATAATGTGCTATTTATTACAACTTGAAGAAATACATTTCACTTTCATGATCAAAGGAAAAATGCTGTCATTATGCACCAGAATGCCTTCCAGAATTCGAGAGAACAAGTTTGACTCCAGATGTCATTTGTGATTAATGAGGAACAGGTGGCATGATGGCCAGGCTGACACTCATCTCTCATGGGTGGTTTGGATTTATGCTGGCTTGAAGTGGAGAGATTGTCTTTGATGACCTTTCAAAGTTCACCTGGGGCTTAACATAATTTTTTGTAGTTTTATGGATCCACAGATTCCTCCTGGTTTACACAAAATGGGCCAGTGAATGAACTGTTCAAAGTAACTTATGCATTTTTCCAGTTAAAAGGACTAGCATGGCATTGTGAATATCTCTACAACTTGCTTAATCCCTTTTTTAAAATCTTTATTAAGTGGAAATGTATACTTAGGTGAAAATGATGAATTTACAGACAATAGGGTTCTTTTTTTGTGAAAAAAATCAAATTTATTGTTTTCCTGAATCAAAAAAAATGAAAATTTTATTTTAAATACTTTTGCGTTCATTTGCTTTTATGTGTGGAAAAGACAAAAACTCATAAGTAAACCTTTTGCTTAATGCATGTTGTGGTGTAATTCAGTGCAGTTAAGTAAGCACACATTTCTCTTATAGCTGTTATGTGCTAGTCATTGTGCTGGGCACTATATTAAAATTCCTTATTTTAGTATCTTGTTTATAGGTGTATTACCTTTGTAAATTCACATCACAGTCTGCTGAGGCAGGCGGGATGGACATTGTGGTAGGTATTTCCTTTGTCTAACCAGCCACGTATCTTACTCTGCAAATAACAGAAAACCCGCAAAAATTGGCTTTTCCCCCATGAGATCTCATGTTCTTCTTACATAACCAGAAGTCTTGGGGTTAGCAGTGATTGGCATTAATTTGACTCCTCAGCTGACTTTAAGTAAGAGAGACGACCCTAGATAGCCCGATTCAAACAGTTACAAGGCCCTGAAAGCAGAGCTGAGGCTTCTTTGAGGAAGAAGAAAGTTCACCGTGGTCAGCAGATCAGCCTGTGCCAAGAGTTCTGGTCTACTCTACAGATTTCAGACTTGCTGCCCCAGGCCCAGGATGGGATAAGCCAGTCCCTCCCAACAAATCTCTTAATATATTAATATACCTTCCACTCATCTGGTTGAACCCTGACTCATATAGTTGGTATTACTCAATATCTTGAGAAACACTGACAGCTTCAACCTATTACATGCATTTTTTCAGTTTCCTGGTGGGTCTGTAATTGTACAAGGAATTGAATCTGATCATCTCGGACCTAATCAATGTTATTTTTCTGGTTTTTTTTTTAATGCATGAGTCATTAGTGTTAAGATCACAAACAATTTTGAAAACTTAAAAATACAGAAGCATGAGTGTATACAAATAAGCACAAGCATACAGACAAGTCACAATATATTTTTTCTCTTCTACAAATTGAGTTTTATTTGATGTTAATTAATGCAGAATATATAATATAACCCCATGTCAGTTTTTCATTTAACCTTAACAGTAGAATTTTTTAGAAAATTAGGGTTGTCTGCTCTGAGTGATTTTAATTTCACTGCTGTTCTTCCTAATTATAGATTCTTCTCTGTGCTTCCACGAGCCCCAGTGCACTTCACAAATGTCAGGGCATGACAGTGGACTATGATCTGCAGTCTTTAGGTGTCCCTGGGGGGGCCTTTGAGGTCTTGCTGCTACTCCCACGGTTCCCACAGGCCTCACCTCCTGTTCCACCCCTGCCCACTCCCTTCCATGAGACCTTATCACAGTTGAGCGTGTGTCTATGTATGTTGGATTTTTCTGGTCCTCCTTTCTTTTATCTTTCCCTTCAGGGAGAAACTTGCAGTTTCAGGAGGAATTATAAGCTAACATACTCCAAATATATCTGGGCTGTTTCAAGAATCAACCTCACTTGTTGATGAATTTAAATTAAATTCAAATCTGACTTCAAAGTCCGTGAAGAATAATGTAGAATATTATTGTAGGTTTTCTTGAAGCAGTTGATATAGTGCCTCTGCCAGGAAAATTTCCTTAAGTTCCTCTGTACCCATCAATCCACTGACTCTGCCTAACAGGCAGAAAAGAAAATTATTGGAAGGATAGTGGGTAGCTCACTGCATTGTCAGGAAGGCTCAGAAAATAGGTAGGAACCAAGGAAGGCTGGGCAGCAGGCAGAGCCGGGGTCCCACACCGGAGAGGCCGATGACTGTGTGCTGGGCACTGTTTTCCCCAGGTCGTTGGTGGTGCCAGAGTATGGATGCAGCTGCTTGTACAACTGCCACAGATACTCCCTCAACTATTCCCAAACTGGTGAAACATTCCTTGAAGCTTCAAAACCCAAAGCATAGATTTAAATAGCCTTTTCTGAGGGGATGGGCCCATGTTCCAGCAGCCAGAAACAAGGATGGAGGTGTTCCCCACCAGGGGTGCACCCCACCAAATGGGCACGTCATCAGATGCTGGCTGGTTAAAAAGGACGAAAATGTGTCCAGACTGCTCAGGCCATACACTCTGCGGTGGTTTAAAAATGCATCCACAAACTCTGCTATGCACCTCCCTTTACAAGGTGGAGCTGCCCTATTTGAGCGTGGGCTGCATTTGGTGACTTGCTTCTAAAGAACAGAATGTCATGGAAGATGCCATCATGCATCACTTCTGAGATTGAGACATAAAAGGCATCACAGCGTCCTCCTTGTTCTCTCTCCTGGTTTGTTTGCTCTGGGGGAAGCCGGCCGCCATGTTGTGAGGACAACTCCCATCTGGAACATTCTGTTCTTGTGGGACAAGGAGAAGAGAGAAAGCAGAGAAAGAGAGAAAGATGGTGCTTAAAACTCCTGAGGCAGCACCATCACTTCCCCTCACATTTACCCTTCACTGGTCGATGCAGGGGTTGCGGTCAGCCCCGACAGCAGTGGGGTCAAAAGTGTATTTACTCTGCAGGGACAGGTGTGTAGAGAGGCACCTGGCAGGACATGGTGCAGAAGAGAAGGCAGCAATGATTCTGCTTTAATACAATTTTGCACAGTCATTAAAAGGACAACTAGAGCTGGCCAGAGCTCTGGCTCTGCTGGTCGCTCCATGTGACCCTGGACGAGCTGGTTGACATTTCTGACCCAGCTGAGCCAGCCCACCAGCCAGCCTTTAGGGAGCAGATGGGCTGGGTCTGCACGGCTGGTTACGTGGGGCTTCCTTCTGAAGTGTCATCACGTGGTAAAAATCCAAGTAAGTTCCAACTGTGTAGTTATTGGCAGTTCCTGTGCTCTTAGGTTCTTCCCTAAAGCGCCAGAGGCCAACACCTGAGGAGAAGCCATCCCACGGAGCTCGGGAAGGCCCAGACACCACACCCACCCTGCACCTCAGGCTTTTTCAGCGAGCCCCTCAGGCTGCTGGCCTTGGTGTCTGGCAAAAACAGGTGTCCCCACAGCTTCATGCACTATTTGGTCTTGTTTTGCCTCCCTCCCAGCAGAATATGTGTTTGTTTTTTCTTCCTGGCTTTGCTCCTTCTTGGAGAATATTCTAGGTAGGAGGCCAGACTGGCTCCCCGGCCAGGTTCACATGCCGTGCGTGGCAGCAGCTACGCACCCAGGCTTGCCCAGCGCCAAGGAGGCTGATGCGGACCGTGCGGGGCACAGGGCGGCGTGAGACAAGGAGCAGATCGTTCGTTAGACAGCACCAAGCCAGGACGGTCAGGGCCACGGCGGAGACATTTTCTTGAGATATTAAGTTACTCTCTTGTACTAACTGCTTAGTAATTTCATAGTTCGTGCATAACCACTCTCAGCCAATCCTTTTCGTTGTCTTCACGGACCTGAATGGAAAGAGCTCTTCAGGTGACGTTTCAGGGAGGTGCCTGGACCAGGCAGGCTCCTGATGGACACGGCGACCCAGGGCGACTCTGTCCACAAACCAGGCCGTGGCGCCCACACCGCCTCTTCCTGCGGCACTGACCACACGGGCAGGTAGCCCGAGTGCGGAGGGTGGGGAAACTGTCAGGGGAGACACAGAGCTCTGCAAAGACTGCTCATATTTTCAGTTTTGCTTGTTACCCTGTTTCTAGAGACATGCATTCCTATCCTATCTGCTTTATTTAAAAAACCCTCAAAAATCTTTTTTTTAATCACAAAAATAATACAATGAACAGATCATGAACTATTTTGCCACAAATCCATAATCTTACCACCTTAACATAGCTATTTTTGTTATTTGGAGTTAATTCCCAGGTTTTTGGAGATGCATGTATATTCCATGCAATTATAATCACAGTGCATTTACTTTGTGTATTCTAGTCACCATTAAACATATTGTAAACATTTTCTATGTTTCTATCAGGGCTGGCTTCGTGACATCACAGAGAATCGCATGCTGAGAAAGGCCCTGTCAGTCACCATCTCAAAATGCTTACTAATGTTTAACAAGGTAGCTGACGTTTTCATTTGGCAGTGGGACCTGCAGATTATGTAGCTGGTCCTAGTTTCTATTTTTAGTTTCTTTTATTTTTATGACTATATGATTTCATAACTCAGAAATGTAAGATGTATTGCACATAGATATCGCTGCAAGAATATCTTTATGTCCACAGAATTTTGGTTTGTTAAATTACTCAGGATAAATTCTAGGTGTGGGTTTTATGGCTCAGAGTGTGCGCATTTTTATGTCTCATGTTGCTGTATTCTGATATATCTACATTTCTCCACATTCTTTTTTTAAAAAGTGTCTTATACATCTCATTCCTTTTAAGCCAACAACAGAGTTACTCAAGTTTAGGCCTCTTGCAGAGAGCCCTGCCCCTGCTGTCCTCACCCAGCACCCAGCCCTGGGGTAATGGGTGTGGGCAGGAGACGCCAGCGTGCCACTGTTCACTCTTCTTGCTCCTTACTGAGGAGGGGGGTGACAATTACAGACCCCTGGGACTGAATTACTCTGGACATCAGCTTCTTCATCTAAAAAATAGAGGATTAATACCTACCAAGAAGGACTGTTTTTGTAAAATTAAGAAAAGCATTAGAGTAACCAACATTGTACCTGGAACGCTGTAGTTGCAAAATAAATGCTGGTTTCCCTTCCTTCCTTAAATCAACTTCCTCCACTTATTCGCTTGGGTACCCAAGAAAGCCCAAACGTACATAGATATACATCACAAAAATTGGTTCCATCTCCTATTATTTAGTATTCTTTGTAGTTTGTTACACTGTCTGCACTTGACCCTTTTTCTGGAACCTCTGTTATCTGTTTAAATGACAAGATTCCTTACTCATAACTTAGAGCGTACAGGTGTTTAGGTAAAACTGTATGGAAAGTAAGGCTAATGATATTGAAATGGAAAATGAAAAAAGTATTAAAATGAGAAGGAAAACAACATACTGAATTCACAGGCCAATGGCATCAGTATTATCATAATTGATCATTAAATTTTGCTCTGGGCCGGGCGCGGTGGCTCACGCCTGTAATCCTAGCACTCTGGGAGGCCGAGGCGGGTGGATCGCTCGAGGTCAGGAGTTTGAGACCAGCCTGAGCAAGAGTGAGACCCCGTCTCTACTAAAAATAGAAAGAAATTATCTTGCCAACTAAAATATATATATATATATATATATATACACAAAAAGTTAGCCAGGCATGGTGGCACATGCCTGTAGTCCCAGCTACTCGGGAGGCTGAGGCAGTAGGATAGCTTAAGCCCAGGAGTTTGAGGTTGCTGTGAGCTAGGCTGACGCCACAGCACTCACTCTAGACTGGGCAACAAAGCAAGACTCTGTCCCTAAAATAAAATAAAAAATTTTGCTCTGAACTTCCCAAAAACAAAGGCAAAAAGGCAAACACATGTGCATGCATAATTACCCTTACTCCTTTACTCACAACAAAAGAAAGTACTTTTTTTTTTTTTTTCTGTCACCTAGGCTGGAGCACAGTGGCCCAATCATAGCTCACTGCAGTTTCAAACTCCTGGGCTCCAAGAGATCTTCCTGCCTCAGCCTCCAGAGTAGCTGGGACTACAGTCGTGCACCACCAAGCCTGGTTAAATTTTCTACTTTTTGTAGAGACAGGGTCTTGCCAGCTCAGGCTGGTCTCAGACTCCTAGCCTCAAGCGATCCTCCCACCTCAGCTTCTTAAAGTGCTAGGATTATAGGCATGACCCACCATGCCCCGCCTAAGAAAGCACTTTTTGGCAGATAACCTTCCTAATAAATTCTCAAATAAATTTGTCACATAGGTGAAGAAACTGCCTACCTTACTTACCACAGAGTCTGCTTCATAGAAATTATTCTATAAATAAATTGAATAAATGATTATTAGACTTTTTGCTGCTGGCATTAAATATAGAAAACAGCAATGATATAATAATTCCTTGCTAATATTTATGGGACAGCTGAACCAGGTACTATGTGTATAAGCTCATTTATTCCACATAATCACTGTGTAGGGTATTAGTATCATCCCCATTTTACATTTGAGGAAACTGAGGCATGCAGACAAGTATGTGTTTCAAGGTCCCACAGTGGTAAGCGGGAACCGAGGGCTTGAATAGAGTTGGTGCATTTTTGTAACCAGGCTGCCATATCGCCATGTTGAGCACATCACAGCGCAGGACCGCAGGACCCGTTCTGTGGGTGCAAGTTTCGACACCTTCCTAAAGTCCTTCATGATTTTCTCACACTGGATAAAGCCTGAGGAACATCCTGCAACACTCATCTGCAAATGAATGTGGTGATTCTCACTCCCTGCTGGTGGAAATGTCAACTGGTAAAGTCTTTTTGGAGGGCAATTTGGCAATTCTGTCATAAGATGCCTTGAACATGTTCATCCCCTCTGCTCCAGTATTAACTTCAAGGAATATAGCAGGAGGAAAATAACCCAGGTACACACAAAGATTTACAGTTGCAAATTGAATATACCTGAAATATCCAACAGTAGGGAAATAGTTAAAAACATTATAATGTAACTAATGAGATGGAAGAATATGTCTCCATTAAAAATTGTTTTCTAAAAGGACACTTAAATACCTAGGAAAATCTTTAGTGTTTTATTATGTGGGACAAAAATGTAGTCTTAAACAGTAGGTATGTTGTGGCTCTAATTTTGCAAAGATTACACTTTTGGTGGAATTTTAAACTGATACAGGCACTTCAAATTGATAGAGTCATTAGAGAGTAGATGTAAATATTTAAAATTTTCCGGTCCAACAATTCCACTCCATATTACCTGCCCTAGGAAAATAGTCACATGGACATAAGGAGGTAAGATGTTAACAGATGTTAACTGCAGTCTTATTTTTTAGTAATGCAAATTGGAAATCATCTTAACATCTACAAGAAAGGAAGTGTTAAAAATACATGAACGTGTCCTAATTCTGGAATACTACCCAACAGTTAGAAAAAATAAGGTACTCAGATGGTAATACGAGAATATTTACTGACAGATCATTAACTGAAAAAAGAAAGTTGCAGAAGGAACTATAATTTATGTTCTTTTGATGATTTGATATGTTGCTGTTTTTATGAATGTGCATTATTGAAAAGGCTTAGATTTACCCTAGAAGAAGACATGCTTGATGAGAATGGTCACTTACTCTGAGATGAAAAATGGGAGATGTTTGTTTTAGTTGCTATATCTGAATCATTTACAAGAAGAATGCAATTATATGTTACTCCTATAATAAAAAATAAACTTCAACATTTTGAGTAAGAAAGAACGATAAGAAAAACATATGAAACTGTTGAGCGGCTGTCTTTGCATTTGATTTTCCTTTGATTGTTGTTGGTTTTAATGGCATTAACTTACTTTAATAGTTGTGATTCTAGTTCTAAACCTGGAAATTCTATATTTTAATAAGCCTTGCGTATGATAAATGTCCAGTAAACAATTTCTGACTGAGCTCATTCTCTGTCTAACATGGCACCTCCCCAATGCCATCACTATCTTCTTAGCTTGCTTAGTTTTTTTCGTAACACTTTGTACCAGTTGGCATGTGTGTGCATTTGTTTATAGTTGGTCTCTCCCCACTAGAATGTCAGCTCCACATGGCAGGGCCCTTGCCTGTTTGGTTTGTTGCTGTTTGTAGCACGTGGAATAGGGCCTGGTATATGGAGGGTGCACAATAAATGAAAAAATAGTTGTTAATTGCACACTTGTGCCAAGGAAATGACCAGGGATAACGAAGACTCACTGAAATGCGGGTGGTGTTTTTCTGAGCGGTAGGATTTTAGTGGATTATTTTACATTTAGAATGTGCTATCTTTCAAGTCTTTTTTTTTTTAATGCAGGAGCTGGGAGGTTGATTTGAGACAACTCCCAGTTGTGGAAATCCTGTTTTGTTTTCTGGCCTCAGGAAGGTTTGGATTATTGACAATGACATTTCTTTTCTAGTGGGTGGATGATCCTGTAAATAGATGTGCACTAATTGTTTTAGGTGACCGGAGTGGCTTCAAGCATCACCTTAAAAATCGATTGTAATTTTGCCTATACTGCATTGTGTGGCAGAATTGTGTATGCTGTAATTAAGGTACACAGAATGTGCCATTCTGCATGTACTGTGCTTATGTTGTGGAGCAGGGACAAAAGGAACATGATTTCAGCTTTATACAGACAGCTCCTTCCGAGGAAGCTGCGCGGTGTTGGTCTCTGCATGTCTGTGTGACGGAGGAACCGCAGTGCTTACGCAATCTTATTTCTGTTAGGTACCTGAGTGTCCCAAATGTTTTCATCGCTCAGGGTCTGCAGGGCCCTCTTAGAACAAGTCATGGGATCATTTTGCTGTTGTTATTAGAAACGTAACTCAGGATTTTCTGTAAGTCTTGAGCTGAAGGACACTGGTGGCTTTTAAGGGTAATAGTCTTGTGTCTGCTTCTAAAATTATACTTCTTAAATTGGGAAAGTGTCTTAAAGTAGAAATACTAATAACTTCTATGATTTGAACGCTTATGTACCAAACACTTTTTACTCTTGTATTGGACAATAACACAGGCATACCTTGGAGATATTGTGGGTTTGGTTCCAGACCACCTCAATAAATCAAATTTCACAATAAAATGAGTCATGCAAATTTTTGGTTTACCCAGTGCATATAAGTTATGTTTACACTATACTGCAGTCTATTAAGTGTGCAATAGCATATGTCTAAAACAAGTACATACCTTAACTAAAAAAATACTTTATTGCTAAAAAATGCTAATGATCATCTGAGGCTTCTGTGAGTCATATCTTTTTGTGGGTGGGGGGTCTTGCCTCGATGTTGTTGGCTGCTGACTGCTCAGAGTGGTGATTGCTGAACACTGGGGTGGTTGTGGCAATTTCTTGCAGTAACACAACAATGAAGTTTGCCGAATTGAATGACTCTTCCTTTTGTGCAAGATTTTCTGTAGCACGAGATACTATTTGATAGCATTTTGCCCACAGTAGGACTTCTTTCAAATGGGAGTCAATCCTCTCAAACCCTGCTGCTGCTTTTTCAACTAAATACATATAACATTCTAAATCCTTTGTTGTCATTTCAACAATGTTTGCAGCGTCTTCACCAGGAGTAGATTCCATCTCAAGAAGCTATTTTCTTTGCTCATCTGTAGGAAGCAAGTCCTCATCCATTTGAATTTTTTGATGAGACTGCAGCAATTCAGTCACATCTTTAGGCTCTACTTTAATTCTAGTTCTCTTGCTATTTCCATCACATCTTCAGTTACTGCCTCTGCTGAAGTCTTGAACCCCTCCAAGTCATTTATGAGGGTTGGAATCTACTTCTTCCAAACTCCTGTGAATATTGATATTTTGACTTCCTCCCACGAGTCACAAATTTTCCTAATGGCATCTAGAATGGTTCATCTTTTCCAGAAGGTATTTAATATACTTTGCCCAGCTCTATCAGGAGAATCACTATCTAAAGCAGCGATGGCCTTACAAAATGTATTTTTTTAATAATAAGACCTGGAAGTTGTTATAATTACTCCTTGATCCGTGGGCTGCAGAATGGATGTTGTATTAGCAGGCATGAAAACAACATTACTCTCCTTGTACATCTCCGTCAGAGCTCTTGGGTGATTAGGTGCATTGTCAGTGAGCTGTAATATTTTGCAAGGAATGCTTTTTTTTTTTTTTTTTTTTTTTGAGGAATAGATCTCAATATTGGCTTAAAATCTTCAGTAAACCATGCTGTAAACAGATATGCTGTCCTCCAGGCTTTGTTCCATTTGTAGAGCACAGGCAGAGTAGATTCACCCTAATTCTTAAGGGCCCTAGGGTTTTTGGAATGGCAAATGAGCATTGGTTTCAACTTAAAGTCACCGGCAACATTAGCCCCTAACAAGAGAGTCAAGCTGTCCTTTGAATTTTTGAAGTCAGGCATTGACTTCTCCTCTCCGGCTACAAAAGGCCTAGATGGCACCTTCTTCCAATAGAAGGCTGTTGTGTCTACACTGAGAATCTGTTGTCTAGTGCAGCCACTTTCATCAATTCTCTTGGCTAGATTTCTGGATAAAACTTGCTGCAGCTTCTCCATCAATGCTTCCTGCTTCACCCTGCACTTCTATGTTATGGAGACGGCTTCTTTCCTTAAACCTCATGAACCAATCTCTGCTACCTTCAAACTTTTCTCCTGCAGCTTCCTCACCTCTCTGAGCCTTCACAGAATTGACGAGAATTAGGGCCTTGCTCTGGATTAGGCTTTGGCTTAAGGGAATGTTGTGGCTGGTTTGATATAGACTGCTAAAATTTTCTCAATGTCAGCAATAAGGCTGTTACTTTCTTATCATTTGTGTGTTCACAGAATAGCACTTTTAATTTCCTTCAAGAACTTTTTATTTGCATTTAGAAGTGGGCTATTTGGTGCAAAAGGCCTAGCTTTTATGCTACCTCAGCTTTTGACATGTCTTCCTCACTAGGCTTAATCCTTTCTAGCTTCTGATTTAAGGTGAGAGACCTGGGACTCTTCCTTTCACTTGAACACTTAGAGGCCCTGGTAAGCTTGTTAAGTGACCTAATTTCAGCATTGTTGTATCTCAGGGAGTACAGAAGCCTGAGAAGGGAGAAACTGATGGGGGAACAGCACGTCGGTGGAGCAGTCAGAACACACACAAGGTTTATCGATTAGATTCACTGTCTTACGCGGGCACTGTTCATGTAACAATAATGAGAAAGTTTGAAATATTGTGAGAATTACCAAGATGCGACACAGAGACACAAAGTGAGCACATGCTGTTGGAATAATGGCAGCGACAGATTTGTTCAAGGCAAGGTTGCCACAAACCTTCAATCTGTAAAAAAGTAGTATCTTGAAGTGCAGTGAAGGGTGCACAGAGTTCACTCTCCTGCATGGCCCTCTCGGATCCTGCAGGGCTCCTAGCCGGGCCAGCCTCCCATGCAGCAACAGCTAGCTCTTCTCGTGGTTTCTGCTTTGTGCCTCCCACATCCCTGCACTGAGCAAAACAAAATGATCTTCCTTGGTGCCCACGTTCCTTGGAAGATGGGGCAGTGGGGAATTGAACATACTTAGAATTGATAACTTCTCCCCTATGGGGCTCTAATAAAGCCAGGAGTAGAAGACCCTGCTGGGTGAGCAAGACTCTGTCCCCAAGCGCCAGAAACACAGCACGTGCTCGAAAGTTGGGTGCTTAACTAATCTGGTGACAACTGAAATGGCACCATTAGAACTGAGCTGGCCTTGGAGGGAGTGGGCTCACCTCCGCAGGTGCATGCCACAAAGACCAGACTGGTGGTCTGCACAGCACTGTGTGAGAACCCAGTTCTCCCTGAGAGAGACTTGCTATATCTGTTGTTATATGGTAATTTTGTTAGAACAGGACGTTTCCGTACTATCTCTCAGGAAATTATACATACATATGGATCTGTGAGTCTAGGATGTGAAAGAAGCGCCATTCGATTTGGCGTCTTCCGGGGCAGCCCTGTGTGGGGCCAGATGCAGGGAGGCAGGGGTCTCCCCGCAAGCTGGTGCGGACGTTTCAGGCCTGCTTTGCTCTTACCCCCAGGAGAGATAATTTGAGCCTTTTCAGTCTGGAGTTACTTGAGCTGAGTTAGGTTTTTCCCCAGGGGTGAAGCAGTGGGGAGCTTCCAAGCTCCAGTAGTTCCAGATAAGTCCGAATCCCAGATCTGTGTGGCCCAGGTAGGCAACTCTGCTGGGGGAGTGCCATGAGGAACACCCAGGGCAGTGGCAGGCCAGCAGTGTACCAGAAAAACACCAGTGCTATTTCACATCCCCCACTGTGGGAAGCAAGAAAATAGAGCTCCATTTGATTTATTATTGCAATATTTTTATTATTAAATTGACACTAGCAATTAAAACTTAGAACAATTTACAACTGTATAGCATTTCCCAGTCCACAAAAGCATTTCCAGTGAATGCCTTCTTTTTTGACCTTCAGAACCTCATACCCAAATCCAAATAACCTACAAAAAGCACTTTGTGAGCTAAACCGTGCAATGCAAACACACCGTGTTGTTGTATTATATCTGCAAGTGTGTTGCTGATGTTTATTTTTAGTAAATGACAGGATTTCCAGTCTGAACATTGCCTGGTCACAGCTCTATTTCCCAGGAGGTACAGAGACCCATGAGTGACTCATCTAAGGTCACACAGCCAGTGTTTAACAGAGCCGGTCTTCTGTTAGCCATACCCTCCTCCTGAAAATTCATCTTTGCAAGTGAAGAGAATAAAGAATGAACTGACTGTCAGTTTTCTCCACCACGCTGAGCATCCATGCTGCATTTGCAGCATTCCTGACACTTTAGGTTGATGATAGTCCTATCTCTTTAAAAAAAAAAAAAAAACCTCTGGGTAGGGGGAGCCACTGACTGCGGCACTGAGCCTCCCAGACCCAGTGCTGCCGCTGCCACTGCCAGAGCAGTCAGTCACGCTGGAACCTGCTGATGGCAGGAGAGGAAAACAAAGGCAGGGAGATGTGATGCCAACGGCTACCAGTAAGTACGTGGGGCTCCAGCTGGGTAACAAACTAGAGGGTGGATAAAGAAGCAGCTTGCAGAATTAAGCTGGTCCTGAGGTTTGGTTGGTCATTGGATCCTCTGAGAGCTGGTCAGAAACCAGGTCGGTCACGGTCACTGCAGTTGTTTGCGGGAGAGCGTGGACCACTTTCCCTAGGATGCCCGCCTTCCTGCGAGGACAGAGAACCTTCTTGAGTGTGCCATGCAGCTGGGAGCACTGAGTTCTTCTGAAAATTTAACAGTTTGGGCTGGCTGCCTGTGGATTTGTGGGTGAGTTGTCAGCCGCAGGGTTACTAGAGAGATCCCCGGTGGTCGGGATGCTGGGACTAACGGCTTTGTCATTCTAATCTCTGTGCTGGGCTGCAGTGTGTGGTCACAATGGGTCGGTGGCAGTAATACAGTGTGCAGCAGTCCAGAGTCTTGTTGAATAATAAAATGGGGTTCTCAAAGTAGCTTATAGTTTATAGTAATCATTCTCATTTTAAACAGCACGCCCTTAAATTATGCCGTATAATTATATAAGAATATTTGAACACCCTGTTTTAGTTAAAAATGTTTTGTTTATTTAATTTTATTCTCATAGGTGATCTTCACATTCTTAGAAAGAGTATTCCAGTTTTAACAACAAAATCTCTCTCACGCTCACTTTCTTTGTTCTTTTCTTCCTTAAAATAAGGTTAAAACCTCAGAGAAGAGTGCTGGATTTGTTTCTGACATATCAATTGTTTTGGCTTTGATTTCATTCTGTCTGTGGAGATGGATAAAAGCCTGTTTTGTTTACGTATGAGGCAGAACACAGGTTGATTCCGTGTAAGCAGGAGCTGCCCTGAAGTTATGTTGAACAGCTCTTCATTGCTCCACCAATGCAGATGAAAGTAGTTGACACTTAGTCCCATTTTCTTTGTCACCTGACAGGCACATTCCCACATTGTTTTGCAAGTTACCCACTGGTAAGCAGATGCACACTGGGTTAACGCAGGTCACTGTGCCCCACGGTCGTACTTCTGACCCCCGGGCAGGCTTTCCCTCTGCTGCCCGTGGAGTCGTACTTCAGGCCAGGACAAGCCATCCCAGGTCCTCTTCCTCTCTCCTCCTTGGCCGCCACCTTCATCCTTTCTTCACCTTCCTTGGCCTTTTGGCTGGGCAGTTTCCCCCTTCTTTTCTCCTTGGATCTTCAAGGCTCCTTCAGTTTCCCTTTGAAGCAAAGCAAGCCTGATTTTCGACATTCCCATATTTTCCTTGCACCTTGCTTGCATTGTAAGAACCTTTCCACAGTTACAACTGTGTTTTCTGTTCTTCCCATAACAGGAAGAAAAGTCCAGTAATGGCATTTTAAGACCAAGGTTTGCTTACATCAGAAGCATCTTGTGCATTGTTGCTTTCTGCCGGATTTGCCCTCTGAAGCCCGGGGTTCAAATCTCAGTTCTGCCATATCCTCGCTCTGCCACCACTGACAATCCACTTAACTTCTGTGAGCCTCAGTGCGCTCCTTTGTCAGAAACGATGGTGACCATTACTCTCATAACTGTCGCAGGGTTGAAGCCAGGTGATGTGTGTGAAGGCACCTAGTGCAGTTCTTGGCACAGTGTAGCTACTTATAACAGTAAGTGTTCTGTCATTTTCTCATCTGGTCCACCATCTATCCAACCACCCAGCCGTGGTGACGCAGGCCAAGGTGCTTTCGTGCACCATTCCCCAAAAGGAATACATTTTGAAATGAACGTTCGGCTGAGTGCATCTTAATCAGTTCTGATCAGTACAAAAAATATATTCAGTTATTGCTATGGGCTAACCACCCCTTTTTAATAAAGGGAAGCTGATATTTCTGTGTTGCCACAGGAGTATTCTGTTGGAGGAGGGAAGGCCAATTCCCTTTGTGCGGCCCCTCCTGAATCCCTTACGAGAGCAGTAGTGATGGTAGTGACCGCTCCCGCCATGAGTCCAAGTGAGGACCGCTAACTATGACGGATGCAAAGGATGCCAAATTGGAAATCAGAACGATTTCTTGCTATTCTGGTCTTGGACAGCCTGAGTGGCAATTTGCTCTTTGTATTGCCAATCCTGTTACTATTTTAATCTCTATTTTATGTGTCCTTCTCCTTTCTCCTTGCCATCTTTCCTTGATCTCTACACTTAGGACACCGTGTCAGATTTCAATGTTTAGGATGGAGCCGATGGGCCCCTGTCTAAGGGGGAACATGGTGACGTTGGGAAAAGCAATAGATTGAGGACTGGGAGGTGTGGCTCTGCCCTGCTTTGGCTTCTCTTGTGCTAATTATTAATAGAAAGCCCTTTAACCTGATCTCTAAGATAAAAGGTATAGAGTAGTCTTTAAATTTCCTTCGAGTCCTGGGTATGTGATTCAGATAGCTCTCTTTGGGGTATCCTCAGTTTATAACAATTATTTGATCAAATAAAATGCTTTTGTCACTTTTGATTCTCACAATAGCCTTATGAAATAGGCAGCCCCATTTTGCAGACTACAAAATGTAAGATTAAGAGAGAGTAGAACCCTGACTATTTCTTATTTGTAAAAGAGAACTTGATTAGGTGTTATCGAGATTCACTTGTCTTACTGAACATCTGGGAGTTCTCGGGCTGCAAACCCTGAGCTCTGGTCCCTACTACAGTGTACCCCTCAGGGCACTTTGAGTTGGCGGTGATATGAAACTAATGATGCCACGTTGGTTCTCAGTTTTGTAGGGAAAGATCTACGGTCCACTTGTAGCAACATTACATCCAGACTAACATTCATTTTAAATATTCTGCTCTAGATTAGACCATAAGTCTGTCATCTAGGCCAGAAAATCAGGGCTCCACAGCCCACACAGCCTTTTCATGTGTTCTGAAATGACAACATTTTAAAATAGTAAGTCAAAGCCACCCTAATATCATTATAAGTGATTGTTTAAATTTTATAAACCTCCTTATTTTATTAAAGTTCTAAGTGCTAGAAAGGAGTATGTATTTGAATTTATAGTAGCAGAGGTTTACATTTTCCTTGTTTTTAATGCAATGATAAATTTAACCATTAAAAAATTCTAATAGGGTTACAAGACAAAATACAAGACATATGGCATTAGACATACACATACTAAAAAAGTTACTCATTGTTTATCTGATATTCAAACTTAACCATGCATTATATATTAATAATTTTTATTTGCTAACTATGGCAACACTAAATAAATAGAACTTTAATTGATGAATTAAATACAGTTACTTTGACCTTAAGAATATTAATTTGTTAGGTCTTTAAGCTTAAAACACAAGTTACAACCAATCTTTGTCAGTTCTCTGTTAATTATGCCAAATATCCCACTAGTTTTATATTTGTTAATGTTTTTGTTTATTAAATGTTCATGCTAAGTGACTGTCTTAAGACAATTCTGATCCAGAAGAACACACTTGTGCCCAACTCACCTTCATATTCCCCAAAGTCCCTACTACGAAGTAAAAAAAAAAAAAAAAAGAACTCAATATTTTAAATGAATTTATTTGGAGTCAGATAGATTTGTCTTTGAAACCTGGCTTACACCATACTAATTCTGATACTTAACCTCTTGGAGCCTCAGCTTCCTCCTTCTTAAATGGGACCCATAACTGCTTAATAGTCCCCACCTCAGAGATTAGGTGACAGTTTAGTGAGCCTCTGGCATGGCTGAGTATGGTCAGCTACCCTCTAAAGGTATTTTTTAAATGAATATTATTTTTCCCTTCAAAAAGCTAGATAATAATCATATTAGTCAGATAATGTCAAATAAGACCTATTTTAATCGTATTAATATAATCTGTTTTTAAGGTACTATTTTGACAGGTTTATTGAGATATTCACATACCATACAATTCATCCATATGTTATATTATTTTTATGTAAAATTTTATCTTTGAGAATAAATTGAGATTTTGAAGGCAAACCCAAGACTCTGAGGAGGTTCCCATTCCACTGCCCCCCACAGTTCTGCCAGTTGACAGACTGCAATCTGGGGCTGGAGAAGCTATATACAAGATATGCATAGTTTCATTACCTGCAAATTGGCTGAAGTGACTCAATTATTCACTCTTTATTGAATACCTTCTGTATCCATGACCCTAACTGTGTAAGGGAGGCAAAGGTGAATTAGACATTCCTGAGGTGCTTTCAGCAAAGTGGATGAGAAAGATTTGCACAACACAGAAGGGATTTGGAACGCTGGAGAAATAATTTGTATGTTTTTGTTATTAAATCTGAAATGTAGTATTTGTACATTTTACATGGAAATCTTTAATTACACACACACACAAACACACACACAGGAAGTGCCCCCTACATCGCATTTTATTCACGTATTCAATTTCAGGGACGTATATTTGAGGGCAAGTAATGGCTGTGGCGACCCTGACCTCGCCTGCAACACATTGTGCCAACACAGGTGTGTCATTAATGACATCCACAATGCTTGTTGTGTCTTACATTTTGGTCTATTGATTTATAGGGTGAACTAATCTGACTTTTCCATTTTGCCAAGATTCCATTTTAAACCAATTTAGTCTTTGCTGACTCATGTTTTATTCTGACATTATGGAGGGCGAGACAATTACTCCTCTGATAATTCCCCTGGAGGCTTTCTGTGGGCCTGAAGTCTGTCTGCGCTTGGCTCCTTGTTTTCGTAAGGTTAGGGACTTTCAGGGGTAAGTTTTCACCACATCCCAGAGGAGTTAGCCGGGTACGAGTTCGGTCAAACATGATAAAAAGTAGTGTGGTTTTTTAATTCCCATTTTCAGATGAACGTGGACCCCGTTCTCAGGAGATCGCTAAGGGAAATAAATTCTGCCTCTGTTCTTTGCTATAAATGGACTAAAAGATCGTTTCCAGGGAAACCAAAGCTGTCTGACAGGTAAAGCACAGGGGTGCGCCTGCGAGCTCTGCAGCGCTGGGACGGCGAAGGGAAGGTCCCCCAAGACAGAGGGGGCGCCACGAGTGAAAGTCCGCGGCAAAGGAGGTGGCTCTGAAGTTTGACAGACACCCTTAAACAAACAGAAAGGGGATCATGTTGAAGAGGATACAGTAATAGGGTAGCTCCTGATTATATTTTCATCCCATCCCTGCGGGAAAGGCCTTTCTTGTCATTCCCCGGGGGACAGTCAGGTGTTGGTGTGCTAGTTTCCCGGGCAGTTTGCCGTGTCCTCCCTCTCTCCGGTGCAGCTCGCGTCCTTCCACTTGAGGACCCGCCTCGCTTCCCACGCTCTGCTCCCGCCCACCTCCGCCAGGGGAACGTCGCCAGTTATTTATAAGATAGTCGTGAGTGAAACCCTGAGTCTCCCGACTTTCTGTTTCAAACAGTGTAACTCAAAGGATTGTCACATCGGTGCGTGAGTGGACCTGGCATGTGTCTCTTCTTACTCCTGAAATGAGATCGGATATACGGCAGTGCCAAAGCCTCGCACTGTGGGGAAAGCCCAGCTTGCCAAAGTAGGATATTTTTGCTGGGAAGGCGAAGAGGTCACTGTGTGGACACACCATGCTTGTTAGCCATGGGCAGTGGCTTCAAGGTTTCAGAGCCAAATGACCGATTCCACAGCTGGCGTGGAGGGGTGCCCAAGCCCGTTCCCTAACAGCAACGTGGAGCCCTGGCTGTCTCAGCCCCTGGGGCATGAGAGGAGGCTGTGAATCAGGAACACATTTCACGTCACTTCGTGTGTTAAAAAATGTTACATGAGCAAAAACAGTGTATCCAATATTTGCAAAATTACTGTAGTTTACTAGGTACTTTCAGACAAGGTTCAATTTGGTTTTTACCATGAGGCCGTTCGTGGCTAGGGCAAGCTGTTTTACCAGTGGGGAAAACTGGGCACAGAGAGATTATGATTCTTAAACTCTGGTGAGTAGAAGACCCAAGACCTCTATCCATCAGGCCACACCACTCCCCAAATGATAGGGTGGAAGCAGCTTTCTTCCCCTTTGGGTAAGGTAAGGGGCGAGAAGGGAATATATTTGAAGGCCTAGACTTGTGTCAGGCACTCAGTATCAGGAAAGAAGAGAAGAGCTGGGATTCGGGGGACATGTGTCTAAGTCCCAGGATGGGCTGCTTGACTCTTCTGGGCACACGTTTCCAGATAGCAAAATGGAATTAACAATTCTCTCCCAAATCTCCAGGCTGTTTATGAGACTGAATATCATGCCTCTACAACGTAATCTTATTATACTGCATTTTAATTTTACTATCAGTAACATTTCAGCTGTAAACAAGATTTCAGATATGCTAATTTTCTTGGCCATGTTAGTAAACTACATAAACACAAAATTATCATGAAAGCAGTAAAAAATGCCAGACTTATCGTAAGTAATTTGATTGTCTTATTGAAGAACAGTTTTAAATTTATTATTATGGAGAGTTTGAATGTTCACATTTCTCATTTTTTAAAATTGCATTAGACTGCTGTTCAATCTCATTAGATGCCATAAAAAAGGCCACTAGCTTTTATCTTCCAGGCAATTTCATTGTTAAGGATTTATAAGAGTAAACTGTGATATATTGAAGCACTCAAAAGTGGATGCATATCAGATGAGGATTTATATCCAAGGGAAATAAACATATAAATCTAGAAGTCTTATACAGTGTTAAGCTGTTAAGCACGTAATTATTAAGAAACAAAAACATTTCCGTTGCTTAAAATAGTAAAAATGAAGTAGAACTAAATATATATTTCATTATAAGCATAGATGTTCTTTGCATTATTTTCAAATGGCGATATTATGCATGTAAAAGAATATATATTAATTAGAGCCTGTTGCCCACGTTTTCCTTAGGTTGTTTCTTTTTCTATTTTTGAGAGTTCTTTCTATATTCTGAACACAAACCTTTGTTGACTACCTTCATGACAAATACTTTCCGATTTATGTAGCTTGCTTTAGGTGAGCAGAAGTTCTTAATTTTAATGTAGTTTGAGCTTAACAATCTTTTGCTTTATGGTTAGTGCTTTCTATTCGTTGTTTAAGGAATTCTTCTCTACCCCAAGGCCATAAAGACATTGTGTTCCACTTCTTTCTAAAAGTTTGAGGGTTTTTCTCACTTATGTGCTTAATCATCTAGAATTGATATTTGTGCACAGTGTGAGGTATGGGTAAGTTTTTGTGCATGTTTCTATGTAGATAACCATTTGTCCCAGTAACATTTTCAGAGTGGTCCAGCTTTGCCCACTGATACCTCTGTCATGTATCCCATTTCCACTAACGCAGGGATCCGTCTGGGAGCTTTGGACTCTCTTTGTTCCTGTGTGAATGCCATACTAACTTTATTATTACAGTTTCATCTTAGGGCCTGATATCTCGTAAAGCAAATCTTCCCCATGCTCTTCTTCTTAAGGAGTGTCTTTGGTTGTTCTTGTTTTATTTTAAAAGGTTGTTGGGGTTTTGATTCCAATTGCTTCAGAAAAAAAGATCAATTTCAGGAGAGTTGACATTTCAATGATATTGAAACTACTTCTTCTCCATCATGTATATGTCTTCATTTTTAAAAGGGCCTCTTTAAAGTCTTTTGTTAAAGTTTATAGATTTTTCTTTCTAAAATTGTTATATAAGTTCTTTCATTATTATTCCAAGGTAACTTATTTCTTTCTTCCTATGATACATGACAATTTTTTAAAACAGTGTTTTTCTTAAACTCTTGCTGGCATGTAGAAATGTAATTGAATTTATATCAGTAATCTTGCAAAACCCTACTGTTAACTCTGTTAATTTGTCTGAATTCTTTTTGAATATTCTACCTGTGCATAGTGACAGTTTTGCTCTAGCTCTTCCTTCTCCTCCTTGTTCCTTTTCTTTCATTTTCTGTCTGGTTTTGGCTACCACCTCCAATAAAATGTTGAATAGAAATGGCGATAGCAAAGTGTCTTCATCACTGTTCCGCAGGAGATTTGCCCTTAAATCTACCCTTTAAGGAAGTTCCCATCTACCTGTTTACTAAGAGTTTTTTGTTTTCTTTCTTTCTTTTTGGTCTTGAATGGATATTAAATTTTGTCCTATGATAAATCCAATTTGGTCATAAGGTATTATCTTTATTGAACATTGATGGATTCTACTTACTACTTACTAGTATGTTCATGAGTGAGATTGGCCAGCAGTTTTCCCTTTTCATACGGTCACCATCTGGTTTGATAATCTGGTTTGGGAATATTATCAGCCTCATGAAATTATTTGGGCATATTGCCTGTTTTTATGTTCTCTGGTAGAATTTGTATGCTATTAGGGTTATCTGTTTATTGCCTATTTGTTATAATTCACCAGTAAAACCATCAGCCTGATGTTTTCTCTGTGGTGATTTTTTAAATATAAGTGATTTAATAGGATTAACTTATTCTTGAATGAGTTATGGTACTTTATATTTCACAGAAATTTGTCCATTTTCAAAATGTTCAAATTTATTACCTCAAAGTCATTTATGATATTCTTTTATCTTTTTTGTTTCGGATACATTCTATTTTTCATTCCCAGCATTTTTACTATTTTCCTTTTACCTTGATCAGTCTTCCAGAACTTTGCCAATTTTAGTAGTCTTTTTAAAGAATTAACTTTTGTTTTTGTTCTCCATTGTTATCTTGTTTTCCATTTCATCAATTCTGCTCTCATCTTTATTTCCTATTTTCTTTGGGTTTATCCCTGTGATATTTTTTTCTAAGTTCTTGAAATGGATATGCACCTCGCTAATGTTTGGCCATTTTCCTTTCTGAATGAAATCATTAAAGACTACAAATTTTCTTACAAATAATACTGATCCCCATTTTTAATGATGAAAGAGTAGGTTAAAGACTCAGTGCTTTTGGTGGGCACATGTATTCAATCAGAATTTAATGAGTCCTTGTGTATTCATTTTATTTATCTTTGGCGTTACCCTCTATTTGCGGCATGTGGTACTGAGTTTCCATCCACGACAGGGATGGAACGTTTCCTCTCATAAGACGTTTCTTTAAGTAGAGAGTCATTTTAAGGAAAAATGGTAAGTAAATAATTGAATAGGTGGTATAAAGAAGCCAAAGATCCCCAAAGCAGTATGTTGTAGCTCAAATATGAGAACAATGATGAGGGTGATTCATTAGGGACTACAGTTTGGGAAACTAATGTTCCAGGTAACATGCTACCTTCTGTCATTCACGTGTATTATCTCATGGCATATATAATTATTCAGTCACAGTGGGTAATGTCTGACAGTTGTGGAGAATAAGGGAGATGAACATGTACAAATATTGTAGTATCCAAAAAAGGAATCAGTTTTTAGAATTCTCAGTTGTGGGTTAGATGTTAATTGTAAAAGTGGTACTAAAATTGAAGGTTAACCTATTCGAGAGAGATTGCATTCAGGAGGCGATGGACAGGGACCCAGTGATCCCTAAGACCTGGCACAGGTTCATAAGAACAAGTCATGTCCTGTTACCCCACTCCCCCCTTATTATTAATGGTAGACAGTATTATTAGACCGGCAGAGCAATGTAAATCAGGAGAAAGACTGTCTTGCTTTTAGCAATACATTGGGCAATGTCATCCTCTCCTGTTAGAAATGATAGGAATAAATGTGACTGATGATGATATATTCATAAGGGCTCAGAGTTATTCAGGAAACACTATTCAAAGATTGTTTTTGGTCATGAATGTATCATTGTTCATGGGGAGTAAGGTTTAGCAATTTGCCACAGGACTCCATGCTGTTTAGCAATTTTATCAAACATGCCTGGTGATATAAAGCTAATTAATATTCCAGAGTATAGAATATGTATTTTTAAAGATAACAAAAAACTGAATTATGGATTCAATGAGGTTGGCAAGCATGAATGTGCAGAGTTCCATGGAGATCAATGCTGCTCCAATTTCTTCTGATGTTTCCACAGAAACAGAGCATCGTGAGCAGATAACCTATGTGGGCGGAGGGCAGAGCCCTGAGGGTCTTGCTTCAAGTATAACTAATTCCAGATTTCCCCTGGACTCTCATCTTTTATCATACAAACCCTACTTGTATTCTACAATAAATTCATATTTTATGGTTATATGTAAAATGACATTTTAATTAATAAAAAATTTTTAATTTAAAAGACATATTTGGATTAATTCCTATTTTCAGACTCATTGATGAGTTTAAAAATATATATATTTGTCTAGAATTTTAGAATTGTTAATAACTTAGAATACTTATTCCAATCTTTTTGTTTTACAGGTCAAGAAATTGATCCTAATCGTCTACTTTATTATACATGACCTCTCTTAACCTAAATATTTCAAATCAAAGAGTCAAGTCTTAAAAGTCTGTTATCATACAAAAGAATTCTATCCTCTTGTTAGTATAATTCCTTAATTTAATTTTAATTCTTAAATCCTAAATTTAAATCTAGAATTTCTCTAATTCTTGGTACTGGGCAATCAAAATTTCATCATATATCATTTTATACAAAAGAATAGTAAGATTTTGGATTGGTTTCTTTCAATTAATATCACTCATGTTACATACTAATATTTTTAATTTTAGCAAGTTTCTGAGGAATGTTTTTAGGAAAGAATTTACAGTGAGTTTTGAGTTCTTTTCCTGGGTCTTCAAGAACATCCAACATCCAAGAATCTATAATGCAATCAGTATACCTTAGATTATTATTCCTACATTCTTTTTTTTACACAACCAAATGCTGTTGGACAGCAGAACAGTAAGAAGTCAGGCTGGTTCTCCAGTTTCCAATCCATCCCTTCCTAATTGGATAAGCTCAAAGTTACTGAGCTTGCTACATCAAATATCTTTAACATACTAGCATTTCTTCCTCTCTTATTCTGTGCACTTCGACGGACTGTTTAATATGATTAATGTCTGAGAGAGCACCTTGAAAATTATGAAGTGTTTTAGAACTGTAACATTGGTGTGAATGGGCAGGAAACGCAGTCTCATGTGTCCCTTCACTTACCATCATTGAAAAATTTGTCCCTTTTTTCCTTCTATTTATTTCTTAAAATCTTAGACTGTTGCAGGCACCAATGGTTATGAAGAATATTACTAATAAAACAAAGCGTTTGTGACAGACACATTTACTCACACTTTCCTAAGGTAGATATTTCGCTTTCCAACATGAGTTATTGTCCGTGTAAAGCTGTAGGTTTGGATTTAAAGGGTGTTGTCTTGAAAACAGGCACATTGTGTGTGAGGTGAAGCACATATTTCCACTTGGAAGAAGCCAGGGAAATAGAGAGACAATGAAACTAAGTTGTTAAGTAGATGTGCTTTTTATTTCTGGAGACTGACATGTATAGCTACACCCATGCATTTGTGGGTTGCATATCTTGTGAGGCGAGAGATATATGCCACGTTCTTTGGCAGAGCTGCCATGCAACCCGCAGTGTATAATTAGAAAGTCACTGGATCTGAGAAGCATGGCTGCCTTCCATGAGGAATTACATTTTCAGTGCACTTACTTCTAATACTTTTGCTTACCTCTTTCTTTACCCTTGTTTGATTTTTCTTCCAGGATCGCAGAGGTGAGGCAAGATGCCCGTCTCACCAGAGCAAGAGCAAAGGCCCCCACCAATGAGTATTCTGCATCTGCTGAGATGAGAGTGAGAAACACCGCATCCAAGAACTGCTATGTCTTCCCCCAGCACCTTCAACAAGAAATACAGAAGATTCTCGGATGAAAGTAAATTAATTTTGCTTTGGGAAAAGCCCGAAACCCTTAGCTAATCCGTACTGTTTTACCTTAAGAACATCTGTGGGCTGCTGGATCAGAAGGCAGCTGTTACCAAACTGAGGAGTCACACCTTAAGGAACACAAATGCAAAACACAAGGATGTTTCCTGACATCAGATGATGAATGGACACGGAGGGGAAAACAAGCTTTTCACTGGCCAGGAAGAGCTGAATTTGGAGCGACTTTTAAAGGAAACACAGACGAAAAGACTTATACAGAAGAAAGAAAAATACTTCCATGGTTTTCACAGACAAATATTACAGAAGAAGTGATAATGGAGACCAAGGACAATAGGTAAGTGAGTTAACATTTTAAATGACAATGATTTGCATTGACATGCTAAGCTTTGTTGGATTTTCCCAAATGGAACATAGGTTGGCAAAAACAAATGAAAGCTCTCCGGAGGTAAAAGTGAACCCACTACTGATACTTCCGGTCTAACTGAAATTGTATGCGTAACTTTTTGAGCCGAGAGTTGAAAATAATTTCTTCACCTTTGCCCAGATAGTTTTGTGTTTTCTGTTTCCTGGTGTGGCTACTGTAATGGAGAGTTGACTCGGTACCCGTTTTTCTCCCTTGTGAAACGCATATGCATGCCTCTCGCTAGCATGTGAGAGATCCTCCCACCTCAGCCTCCTGAGTAGCTGGGACACAAGCATGTGCCACCACACCCGGCTAATTTTTCATGTTTTGTAGAGATGGGGAAAAAAATCAGAAGCCAAAGTTATATAAGCTTAAGCTTGTGCTTGGTAATTAATATTTCAGTAGTTTCTCTTACTTAGAAATTACTAATGAATATCTATTAGTTAATAAAACTCGGAGATTTTGAGTTACCAAAAAGACTTTGGAAACTCTTTTTAGAAGATGTATTATGACACTAAATAAAGCGAGTCATCATCTTAAGTTATTTCCCTGTTAACTATGCTTAGTTAACATAAGCATGTGAGACACATATCACAAAAGCAAAAAAACAAAACAAAACAAAAAAGTTTAAAAAGTAAATAGATCAGTTTTTTTGTTTGCTTTACTGCCGTGCTTGAGACACATGAAGTAATGGATACCAAGCAATTCATTTTTCCTGTATCTTAACTGATCCATTTGTTCTTAGGTTACATTTATAATTTTTAAAATAATTACCTAGTAATGATAATTTTACCTTAATTGACTAGTACATCCAAGAACAGTGTTTATATTATGCTTAATGCCAATAACACAGAACACACACCCATTTTTATTAAACCAATAATACTAAACTAGTCTTATTTATTAAAAATTTACTCAAATCATGTGAACTTGAAAAACATTTGGGTTAGTTTCTGAATTAATTTGGCAATACCAGCCACAGGTAGAAGAATATCATATACGTAACCTACATACATACATAAATATACATACAGATGCAAATAGAGAACTTGTAGCTTTCATTCTGAAATCTTAGCCATGGCTCAGGTAAACACAGCAATGCAAAACTCACTGATTTATACAAAGTAGTTGGTTCTTGTCATTGCCCCATTTCCTATTTTTATCCGAATTGTGTTTCTGACACATGGAATGAGCTAAGATTGCCTGCTCACATGTGGGCTGATGCTTTCCCCCAATGTGTAAAGAGGAGACTTTTAAGATTTCCATCTGCCCTGATATCTGAGCAATTGTGGGGGTCCTGAGTGCTTTGAGAGCACCTGATGGGGTGGGGGCCTAAAGTTCTAGTGATTGTGGGGAGTTGGGGGGCTGGAGTGGGAAAGGCCTGGTAGGGTGGACAGAGGGATGGAGACGAGGGGGTGGGGGACAACGTAGCCAAGGCTTTGAAGGAGCTGAAGGAAGATAGAAGATGGTAAAGGGGGGAGGGAGGAGCGGGGGTCATGGGGAGGGGGTCTTAGAGGAGCCAGTTGGGGGAGGCCATCAAGTTCCGAATTGTCCTTAGTAACATCATGCCACAGGGGCGAAAGTAGTGGTGGAGCACATGGTCATCGAGGGCTCTGGGGGGTTCCGTCTACTGAGAAGCTCCCATGTTCTTAACTGATAGGACCTTGTAAGCAGAGACGCTGGTGTCTCTGTCCTGGCCTCTGTTCCTCACAGAGAGAAGCCTGGGGCTCTAGCCCAGACTCTGTTTGCCTGGGACACTAACCCAGCTTCTAGAGTATACTCACGGTCTTAAGACTCAAACTCTGCCTTTACCTGGAACACTAGCTCAGGAGGTGGGCTGCTTACTTTCAGTTAAAATTCTCTAAACAAGTTTCTGTTCTTAAAATCATTCATGGAACTAACAGGTATTATGCATTTATTATGTGCCAGGGACTTGGTATATATCAAGGAATGAAACTGATGCAGACACCAACTTCTGTGAATTTTACATTCTAGACAGGGGAAGACAGAAAAACAATAAATCCAATCAGTGATTAAATTGTATCATGTATTATATCATGGAACAGAAGAAAAGTTCAACAAGGGAAAGGAGGTGGGAGTCTGAGGAGGTCACGTGGGAACGTAATAGCAGGGCAGGGCAGATATCATGGAGGAGGGGAAATCTGAGCAAACATTTAAAGGAGGTAATTGGTCATAAGCTATTTAGGGGAAGAATGTCCCAGACAGGGGAAACATGTGCAACACCCTAGGTGGGAGCTCCCTGGCGTGTTCCAAGAACAAGGAAGGGGCCGGCACGGCTGGACTGCAGTGAGTGAGACCAGGGGAGCTGAGGATGTGGTTGAAGAGGCAGCCGGCACCAGATCCTGGGGAAGGAAACGGGGCCCGTTTAAGGAGTGACATGATCCGACTTAGGTTTTCAAAGTATCCCTCTAGCTGCGCTGTAGAGAGGCAAAGGGAAGTGTGGAAACCCACTGCGGGTTGTTGTAATCCAGGTGAGAGATGATGGTGGATCTAGCCAGGATGGCAGGGCATTGGCGGTACTTACCTGATGGCTCAGTGATGGTTCATGTGTCAGTCTTTCTAATGAGGGTGTGAGTATTTCCTTACCATCTAGCAGTCGTGGAATGTCGAATACATTTCAGATGAATATTAGCAACCTGATTATTATAGGTGCTGTGTTGTTTTTCCACAAATAGTTAATTCCCTGATTCTCCTATTCTAACTTAGTGTTCAACAGTTCAATTCCATTCTGACACTAATCACCCAGAGTTAGCACAGAGCCCAGAGGTTAGGGGCTCAGTCCCACAAGATTCCTCCCACTTTAGATGCCAGCCACAAATGGGGTCCCTACACTACCTGCACTTCTGCCCGGCCAACTGCAAATCTGAGGGTTCCCATGACTTGCCCCACCCCCAGGTTTGATATTTTGCTAGAATGACTCAGTCCTTAGGGATGTGCTTTACTTAGGATTACAGATTCTCATCAAGGATCTAATTCAGGCAGAGACAAATGGAAGATACGCATAGGGTAAGGTGTGTGTGAGTGGGGGGATGGGTGTGGAGCTTCCATGCTCTCTCCAGGGATTTACCCTCCCAGCACCAACATGTGTTCACCAGCCTGGAAGCTCCCTCAGCTTCATTGTTTCAGAGCTTTCCCTGAAGTTTCACTATGTAGAAATAATTGATAAAATCATTGGCCATTGGTCATTGAACCCAGTCTCCAGCCCCTCTTCCTTCCTTGGAGATCAGTGAGTGAGGCTGAAAGTTCCAACCCTCTGATCACGTGGCTGGCTCCTCTGACCACCAGACCCATCTTGAAGCTATCAGGGGCCCCACTAAGAGTGACCTTTAGCATAAATTCAGGTGAGGTTGCAGGGGCTCTTCACGAATAACAAAAGACACTTTATCACTCAAGAAATCCCAAGGGTTTTAGGAGGTCTGTGCCCGGAATCAGGGACAAAGACCAAATATATGTTTTGGGTGATATGGCAATGGGAGTACCAGAAGTTCAGATGGGAGAGGAGAGTGCTATCTTCAGGACAGCGGGCAGATCTGCGGAGTCCAAGTGTCTGAAAACCAGCCCAGACAGGGAAGAGCAGGTGGGCTGTGGAGGGCCAAGAAAACTCGCAGCCTAACAGGCCTGATGAGGGACAGCAGTGGATTTAGGCTTGGAGTCATGATCCAGTGGCAGTGACACAGAGCGCAGCCAGGGTCCAAAGAAAGAACAAGCGGATTAGTCATTATTCCACCCCTCCTAGGTTTCAGGAGTTCCTGAGCATGAATAAGGTCAATTAATATTTACACGCATGTCTCCATGGCTCCATGGCTTCACTTGCTTGACAAGACCTCAACCCTCAGGCTTCTCTCATTTGCTTAAATTCTCCCCAGCTATTTCTGGGTGTCCTTGGGGCAGTGACATCTCACATGGGCTTGGGAACAAGTTTGCTCATGTTCTTTCCACTTGAGCCTCTTGGTCCATGGCCTGTGCAGTTGGCACCCTCTGAAATAATATCTGAAAGATATTATTCCCATGCACCCAAAGGACCCCTTGAACCCAAAGTGACTGCAACCTGTGGGAGGGGCGGCGAGGGTTGGTGAATGGCTTCTCCTGAAGCCTGTGCTAGCCGCGTTTCCTGGCATGGAGACTGTGCTGTGTGAACTTAGTCCTGCGCGGTATTTCATCAACACTGTGGTTTCACCTTATGTTCTTGTAGGAGCAAAACCAGCTCCTGGAGTGTGGCCAGGAGAGGGGAGAGTGGGATCTGTCCTGCCCCTTCTGTGGCTTCTCCCTCTCTCCTCTTTTTCTTAGAGACTCCTGCATCCAAATGAAACTACAACAAAACAAACAAACAAACAAAATCTCTCAGAAAATATCCCCCCACTTCCTTTAAGAGAAAAAAATTGTGTAATGGAAAGAGTATAAACTTTTGAGCCAGACATACTTGGGGTGAATCTCAGCTTTGCCATTTGCTAGTCATGTGGCATGGAATAAGTTACTTTTGTCATATCATGGGAAAAATAAACCCCAACGATGTTGGCGATCATGAGTGTGCAACACTTAGCAGAGTGTCTGACACGAAGTGAGCACCGCAGGAAAGGTAACCATTGTTGTTAAGTCTCTGTCCTCCAGAAACCAGCACAAATCCAGCCGTTGAAGGCACGTGCTTTCTAAATGTGTGAACCGCTCCCACCCCCAAAGTATCTGTCATTACTCAGGTGTCCCAGGAAAGGAGCTGCCCACCACCATCCCAGCCTAATGAGCGTCAATTGTAAACCCAGCTGTCTAATCTCGCTTGATTGGTTTTGGGGATTTTCCTTTTTGCCACTGTCATCCCTAGTTGGTCCAAGCGTGCTAGTCTCTGTTTGGGGAGGAGCTCATCTAGAGTCTTCAGCCATCACCTAGGAAACACGAGATGGAAAGAGAGGGCCTGGGTGGAACCACGATGACCACCACGCAGCGTCTGTAGAAAAGGAATCCTCAAAAGGCAATACGATGCCTCCTGACGGTGGGTGTTCCTCGTCAAGCAGTGATAAAATGAAGGACTCGGCAGACTCGGTTTCCCTGCAGCTCCCTGCCCTGGGCTGCGGCTGCAGCTTCCACTGTACTGAGAGAGAGAAGTCGTCTGCACGTGGGATTCCGAGCCTTTCTGTTGAGTATGTGCAGCCTGTGTCTGGTCTGCACAAGGTGACTGGTTCTTGGCTCTGTCGGCTTCAGAAGGGGGAGAGATCCATTTTCAACGTGCACGTGAGGGAAGGAGGGGACACACTGATTATTGCTTTTCAGTGTTTTTCTGCCCATCAGGCCTGCTGCTGCTTGTCATAACAGTGCGCTGGAGTCCCCTTCTCCCTCCTGGGCAGAATAGGCGATCACACCGTGTGGGCTGGTCTGAGAGTCAGGCTCCCAACAGTCAAATGAACCTGGGGAAAGTGGTGGCAGTGACACTGTTACCACCTGAGACACGAGGGACCTGGGGTAGGAGCAATTACTTGAACCTTGCAGGACAGAGCGTTGAGAAGCCCCCTTGAGAAGGGCAGTGACCTTGGCTTGAAGGACACAGCAGGGCCCTGGTGAGGCTGCAGGGGGTGTGTAGGGACACGAATTCCCTGACGTCACTCCCTTCCTTCCTCTAGCTCCTGCCGGGGCTCTCACGGGCCTGCTCCACCTGCAGCCCAAGTGCCCAGGAGCCCTGCTGCCCACGTAGGCCAGCCGGGGCCAGACAGCCGGGTGGACAGGGTGCCTAAGGCGCGAGGGAGAGACATCTGGAGTAGGTGGAGAGGTGCGCGGCTTTCACATTCGTCACTCGGAATTGACGGACATCCTATGCTTGGCCTTGGTGTCTCTTTATCTCTTTTAAAGATTTTTGTCATGAAAAATTTTAGGCATGTATAGAAGTAGAGAAAAATATTACAAGGAGCACTCGTACACCCATTATGCAGATTCAACTACTGTAATCCTGCCACGTTTGTTAAATCCCTGTTTTTCTTTGCTTCAGCATTTTAAAGCAAATCATAGACATCGTATGCTGTGCTGGTTCCCACGCAAGGGTCTGCGGTAGCATCTGGCCTGAGGGGCGTGGTCGTGCGGTGGTGCTTCTCAGACAGTCTGGTGGTTTCTGGAGGCACCCGGGGTGGCTCCACTCCAGGCAGCTTTGTGCCAGAGGAGGAGGGACTCCTGTGTGCAGAGCTGGAGCACACTCAGTACCACCACCTGAATGGGGGTCACACACGAATGCGTTTGTTATTTAACATTTATGGGTCTTGGAATCATTACTCTTTAGACATTACTTAGGATGGTTGCCTTCACTGAAAAATCAACCGATAGCTTTTTCATGAGACTAATATAAAATTAATGTATTACCCAGCATAAAACATTAGGATTTTAAATGATCTCATTTACTGAATCTCCTAGGGGAGAAGTCCCATATAGAAACTTACAGCCAAACAGACTCAAGATTTTCAAAAATTTAAGCAGTACGAAAAATGATTTATAAACGAACCTTTATTATAAATTATCCTTATGAATAGTATGTTATGATGTAGCAGTAGTCATAAGAAAAACAGTACAGAAGCAAAACACTAATTCTTTTCAGAGCCAAACACAGTTTGAAGTAAATAGGTTCTATAGAAAGAATAACTTCTAAACCACCATAGAGTGAATAGAAAAACAATCCCTAGCAAAATTGTAGAAAATATAAAAAATCAGAAAAAGCTGCATAAAAGTGGTTGCATATTATGGTGATCTCTGGCGTGGGTAAGGACAGCCAAACAATCTGACACTTTGACATAAAATTAAAATGCTCCCTTCTCAACCCCCTGCCCTGAAAAGAAGCAAAACACAAAAAAGAAAGAAATTGACCCTTGTCATGTTGGGAGAAAATTATGGCTAAATGCAGAGTCCAAAAACAACAGATTTCAGACACTGTAATTTATTTGTTCTTTTATCTGCATTGAGAATGGAAGCAAATGTGTCCTTCAAAGAGAATAATGTTCTGCATACTTCTCGTACACATACTTGGTACTTTTTTTTTTTTTAATTGTCGAAGGCTTAGCTCAAACCTTCAGTTCGGTTACAGAATCAGATCTTCCTAACCTGAGAGGATGCAGTTTGTTGAGGAGAGCATGTACTTTGCAGATATCGTATTGAGTGGGGAGGCAACTGATCATTTCTTTCTGCCCACTGACCATGGTCACCTTGGACAAGGCAAACACTCCAAGATTCATCTTTATATCCACATTTTACTCATTAATAGTACCTTACTATCATATTCTTTGGATCCCTAGATCATGTCACAATAAAAGATTGTTAATAACCCCTGCTTCCTATTTTGAGTTGTTACTATGCATTTTTAAAGTAAATACCACTAATGTTACCCAACTTAATCATTTAGTGAAGGCTGCACAGTGGTTAGGTTAGGGCTCTTCAGCCCATTGCTTTGATTCATAAAGTGGATTCTCCCTAGATGAAGTTGTCCTAACCCTCTGTGTCTAGTCGGTTGACCGTTTAAACCGTGCCTAGTTGTTGGTGATTTATTTTCACTTGAAGGTCTTTAAAATGGAGAAGGCAACATTTTCCAATTTACATTCTTTCACATGTTATGTCATGTTACAAAAAGTTAGTTTTCATGGACATTATTTTTTACAATTAAAAAGTCTCTTAAGTGGATTTTAAGCTTGAGGAACAAATTAGGTTTCAAGTTCATGCTAAGAAACAGCATTCCCTGAAGCTTGCTGTCCACTGGGTGAACTGCAGAGATCCTTCTCACAAGCTGCATCACCTGGACTCAAACCATCACCTACACAGATGAACGGTATCTTCACGGATAAACAGTTCAGTGTCAGCCAGATACAAAGACCAAACAGAAATGGGTGACCACAGGAGCCACCTGATCTGTAAGGGGTATTCTAGGTTCGGCGTGAAGACATAGAACAATAAGTACAGGCATACCTCATTATATTGAGATTTTCAGACATTGAGGTTTTTACAAATTGAGGGTTTGTGCCAACCCAGCGTTGGGAAAGTCTATCGGTGCCATTTTTCCAATAGCGTATGCTCACTTCGTGTCTCTGTGTCACATTTTGGTAATTCTCACAATATTTCAAACTTTTTCATTATTATTATACCTGTTATGGTGATCTGTGATCTTTGATGTTACTATTGTAATCGTTTTGGGGTGCCATGAACCATGTACATACAAGATGGAGAACTTAATAGATAAATGCGTGTATACCAACTGCTTTTCCACTGACCAGCTGTTTCCCTGTCTCTCTTCTCCTCCTCGGGCCTCCCTATTCCTTGACACACAACAACATTGACATTAGGCCAGTTCGTAATCCTCAACTGTTCAAGTGAAAGGAAGAGGTGCATGTCTCTCACTTTAAATCAAAAGCTAGAAATGATTAAGCTTAGTGAGGAAGGCATGTCCAAAGCTGAACTAGGGCAAAAGCTAGGCCTTTTGTGCCAGTTAGCCAAGTTGCGAATGCAAAGGAAAAGTTCTTGAAGGAAATTAAAAGTGCTACTCCAGTGAACACATGAATGATAAGAAAGCAAAACACCTTTTTTGGTGATATGGAGAAAGTTTTAGTGGTTTGGATAGAAGAGCAAATCAGCCACAACATTCCCTTCCCTTAATCCAAAGCCTAATCCAGAGCAAGACTCTGACTCTCTTCAATTCAATGAAGGCTCAGAGAAGTGAGGAAGCTGCAGAAGTAAGTTTGAAGCTAGCAGAGGTTGGTTCATGAGGTTTAAGGAAAGCAGCCATCGCCGTAACATGAAAGTACAGGGAGAAGCAGCAAGTGTGATCTAGAAGCTGCAGCAAGTTATCGAAATCTAGCTAAGACAACTGATGAAAGTAGCTACATTAAACAACAGAGTTTCAGTGTAGACACAACGGCCTTCTCTTGGAAGAAGATGCCATGTAGGACTTTCATAGCTGGAGAGGAGAAGTCAATGCCTGACTTCAAAAATTCAAAGGACAGCTTGACTCTCTTGTTAGGGGCTAATGCAGCCGGTGACTTTAAGTTGAAATCAATGCTCATTTGCCATTCCAAAAACCCTGGGGCCCTTAAGAATTATGCCAAACCCTCTCTGCCTGTGCTCTACAATTGGAACAAAGCCTGGATGACAGCACATCTGTTTACAGCATGGTTTACTGAAGATTTTAAGGCCGCTATAGAGATCTACTGCTCAAAAAAAAAAAAAAAATAAGATTCCTTTCAAAATATTACTGCTCATTGACAATGGACCAATTACCCAAGAGCTCTGATGGAGATGTACAAGGAGATGAGTGTTGTTTTCATGCCTGCTAATGTAGCATCCATTCTGCAGCTCACAGACCAAGGAGTCATTCTGACTTTTAAATCTTACTATTTAAAAGATACATTTTGTAAGATCACAGCTACTGTAGATAATGATTCCTCTGATGGATCTGGGCAAAGTAAATTGCAAACCTTTTGGAAAGGATTTACTTTCTAGATTCCATTAAGAACATTTGTGATTCATGGGAGAAGGTCAAAATATCAATATTCACAGGAATTTGGAAGAAGTTGATTCCAACCCTCATGGATGACTTTGAGGAGTTCGAGACTTCAGTGCAGGAAGTCACTGCAGATGAGGTGTACATAGCAAGAGGAGTAGAATTAGAAGTGGAGCCTGAGATGTGACTGAATTGCTGCAACCTCATGATAAAGCTTTATAGGAGAAGGAGTTGCTTCTTATGGATGAGCAAAGAAAGTGGCTTCTTGAGATGGAATCTACTCCTGGTGAAGATGCTGTGAACACTGCTGAAGTGAACAAAGGATTTAGAATATTCCATATACTTAGTCATTAAAGCAGTAGCAGAGTTTGGGAGCATTGACTCTCATTTTGAAAGAAACTGTGGGTAAAATGCTGTCTATCAAACAGCATCACATACCGCAGAGAAATCTTTCACAATAGGAAGTGTCAATCAATGCGGCAAACTTCATTGTTGTCTTAATAAATTGCCACAGCCACCGCAACCTTCAGCAACCACTGCGCTGGTCAGTCAGCAGCCATCAACGTCAAGCCAAGACCCCCCCACCAGCAAAAAGATTATGAGTCACTGAAGGCTCAGGTGATCCTTACCAGTTTTTAGCAATAAAGTATTTTAAAATTAAGGTATATGCATTGTTTTTTCAGACATACTGCTATTGCACACTTAGTAGACTACAGTATAGTGTAAACATAACTTTCATATGTACTGGGAAACCAAAAAAATTGTCTGACTTGCTTTATTGCAGTATTTGCTTACTGCGGTGATCTGGAACTGAACCTGCAGTAACTCCAAGCTATGTCTATACTCAGTAAATGGTAACAGTTCTGTCCACAAGTTTCAGATCCTGTACCATGCCAATCATTCCTCCATCCTTTGATATTCCACAGTCTGAATCTCCACTTCCTTTTGACCGTGTTTGCTTTTTTCATCATTACCTTTCCCAAACTTAACATATAGTGAAAGAGTGTATTTCTTCTCTATGTTTGAAAAATTGTTTTAGAGTTTGCTGTGAAAAGCTAAATCAACTCACAACTTTATCTAATAATCAGTTTATTACTATCTATCCAGTAAGAGAATTATTCAAGAAAAGAAACCAAAAAAGAAAAATTAAGAAGGACTCACTTTTCTTCCCTTAATTCAAATTTGTGCAGAGGTAGCAACGTGCAGACAGTGAGTGGTTGTGAGACGCCAGCACGTGAACTTCACTGCAGTCCCGTATTGGCCAGTGCGTGATGCCGAACACACAGTGGCATAGGAGAGGTTGCAATTAAGAGGGACTCTCCACAGTTTATGAGTAAATGCAGTTTGTTCCTGTGTGATCATGATGAGTGGAAGTTAAATGCTGACGATGTTCAGGAAGGCAGAAGTCACTTTGCATTGGCTCCACTAGGGAAAGCTTTCAGCTCCTCTGCCTCAGCACTGATTGATGGAAATTAAACGGTGGTATTAGTCTTCCCATCTCTGATGTCTCTTATCACTACCTCCTGGAATGGGAAGGAGCATTTGTTTCCAACACCCCATTCATGCACTTAGCCACTTACGTATAAGATCCATATTCTCCTGTTGCATGATTTAAAGCTGACATTCTAGCTTTTTACCAGTTCTCTAGAGAAAGTTCTTGCTGTGACTCTTCTCACTTATAGTAGTTTTCATTAGCTCCATATGGGTTCTAAGCCAGACACTGGGGTTGGGGAGAGAGTGGTGGTGTGGACAAAGAATTTGGAGACCTGTTTCCTGCTCTTGAGAGGTTCATGGTCTCCAGAGGGGGACACGGCCCTGTAAATACACAGTTTATGTACTCTAGAAAGAGCTGGGATAGATGGATATACAAAGGATTCATGGAGAATGAGAAAGGACACATAAGCCTTGTTTGTCCTAGATTTATTCCCATTTTTTCTTAAACAGCATGGGGTGGAGATAGAAGGCTTCATAACTGAAGTGACATTTGAGTGGGGCCATCAAGAAAGGGTGAAAAGTTGGCCATGTAGGGAGGCGGGTGGTACAGGAGGAAACAGAATGGAAGAGAAAGATGCAAAGGCTTGAACGGGCCTCCGAGCTCCGGAGCTGCTCAGGAAGGAGGGATGGAGACAAGGCTGGGAAGCTGAGCGTTTGGACTGTACCGTGCAGGTAACTTGAGGTGCTAAATATCCTTATGGCAGGGAGGGATTTAGTTGTACTCAATTGTGGAATAATTCAGTGGCAATATGAAGGATTGATTGGAGGGGAAAGGATTTGGGACAGTGAAAACAGCTGGGGCCCTGACCTAGTGGTCTGAGTGAGAGCCCATACTGACCCGAGCCAACGCCACGTGGAGGGAATGGATCCAGAAGACACATTTAGTGTGGTCACACACTGCGACATGGTGGCTGATTGGATGTGTAAGCAGAGGGTTTGCTGAGAACGACCAACATTTATTTCTTGGAATATTCATTATGTAGCTGTAATATCTCCAGAGTATTTAAACCAAAGATTGAAAATATTCAGAAAATAGGAAAAGTGACCAAAAGTTTTGTCACGTTCTAAATAAAATATACACTTGAGTATTATTATTTGCTTCCCCTATTTAAAATTTTTGTCCTTGGTGATTCAAAAACATTCATTTTAGTTTTTTAAAATTTTTTATTTTTTTCATAAACTCCATCAAGTGGTATTTTATAACTCATTTAACAATTAAATCTTATCAAGAGAAAATTTGAAATAGTTTTTGGGAAATGAGCAAAATGTAGAATTTTAATAGATGAAGTTTCTATTCAATTGTAGTGATCATGTAAAATCCATTTTGTTTTTTATGGACCCATTCCCAATTTTCCTGTAAAAGCTCCCTTGACCTATTTCTAACTGGTATTTTCTTTGTGTCCCCTCCAGCAATAGATGTCTGCCAACTACTATAATTGTTCTACAAGACAGCAAGTGTGTGCAGCCATTTATAATTTCTTCTATATGAGGAAGGCTGTAGCATGCTCCTCTTTTAATAATAGGCAACTAAAAAGATAAAGTGTTATTTCTCACAAGTTCACATATCTGTAATTTCATGGACATTGTTTCTGTGATTCATCTTTCCAAGTTACTGTGGCAGTGACTCTGCCCAGAAATAAAATAATGACAGCCCTTGAACTGTTCATTGGCAATATCATTCCATGTCCAGATATTTAGAAATGGGATTAAAAAAACCTATGTGTTTTATTTTTAAAAATCTTTAATAAATGTAAGCAAGAAATATTTAAAAATAAAATGACAAAAATAAATAAGATTCCCATTTATATTTCATAAATAAACTCATATTTCTCAATTACTACTGACCAGAGGATGTTAGTGTAATTAAATTATGGCTAGGAATTTTATCTGAGACACCACTTTAAAGCTAAAAAATGGCAGTGTGTTTTTAAACAAATAACCCAATTGACTATAATTAACTGAATAGAAGTAGATAACTGTAAGATCACACCCTTTTGTTGAATGTATATATCTCTATTCTGTAATTCTATTATGTACATTTATCCTGTATATTTAGTAGAAGCGTTTTCCAGTGTGTGTGTGCAAGGGCTTCGTGCTGCTTAGACCCAGACTATGACATTGCCACGTGCCTGGGAATGCAAGATCACAATTAGCTCCTGGGGAGAGCTTAGGACACTGATAGCCCGGACGAATGCTGACCGTGCTCTTTAGAATCTCAAGCAAAGTGTTGATTTCAATCTTTTTACTTCAAAGCTGGGAGCAGCACAGCTCAGGGGAAACGGAGTGAGACCTGGGTTCCAATCCTGACACTTGGATTTGCAAGGAAACCTTAGACAAATGACCTTCCCTCTCTGATTTATGATGGTGGGTGACACTGTCTCCCTTGCAGGGTTGTCTGGGAATTAAATATGAAGGTGTGGATGTAAAGGATTCTGTACATATTTGGTGATGAATGAATTAAAATGAGTATTGTTCTAATTGCTGAAATATTTTTTCTTCTAATGAACCCCAAATTTGTCTGTCTCTGGAGCCACAGAAACTTTTACGGATGAAAGCCATTCTCCTATTTTAAAAGTATAGCATGTCCCCTGGGGTCATCTTTTCTTTAGGGTAAATATCTCTAGTTACATCAATAACTGATGTCAAATGATTAAAAACTCAGGCTGTGAGCTTGCTCAGGGCACAGTTAGATCTTGGGCTTGTGTGTTCTTGGGCAGTTAGAACTTTTTTGAAACTCTTTTGCATCATCTGTAAAATAGGCATAAAAATGCCTTATAGGATTTTAGTGAAGATTAAATAAGATAGTGTTTATAGAGTATTTACAATTAAATAAGAAGTGTTTGGTGCCTACTACATGCTCTGTTAATGGCAGGTATTATTATTATTACTGTAATTGTTATTAGGCAAGGTTTTCAGTTGCTCACCATCCCAACTGCAGCCTAAATGAACAACTGTCTGTGTGGAAATGATTTCAGAGGCCATGGGGGGCTAACCTTTCCAAAATCAGAACCCAGTGCCCTACACAGCGGTGGAAATGAAAATCCTTTGATAAAATACAGATAATACACGTGGGAGAAGTAGTGGTTGTGAAGAAGGCCCTTTAGTTTCCTTGCGTGAAGAAGCAAGCAGTGATCAAAGAGTGCTCCAGGGCCACTGAGAATGGTTGGTGCTATTGACGGGCACCCAGGCTGAATCACCCTTTCTGAGGAGGTCTAAAGAGGTGGGGGGACATCAGTTCTATTTGTAGACACTCACACACACACACACAAATGCACAACAGGGAATCCCAGGGCCACTATGGCGTGACACCTTCCTCACGAGCAGGAAGGATGCTGAGGACCTGGAGTGTGGCCCAGACGGGAAGAAGAACTAGCAACACAATGTGACAGGCAGATCTGGCTGGGAGCTGAGCTCTGCAGCGTGCTTGGGAATAAAGATAATTAGGGAAGAAAAGAGAAAACCAGAATTCATTCCACATATAAAATCAACCAGAAGGGCAGTGTCTGTCCTGGCCAGGGCATAGAGCCCGGGTGGCTGGAAGACAGCATTTGGGCATTTGGCAGCGACCGATGACTTAGATAGCTTTTCTTGATTTTAGTACTTTCCCTTTTCTATTGAAATGATACTTACTGTGTTTGTGTAGCATCACATTCTCTGAGCTCCTTGCAGGCAGAGGTGTTATTATCACCATCATCCTTGATTTCTCCGCACCCGGCAGCGTGCTGAGCAGGAGCATGCACAGCTAACAGTTGACGTTCACTGATGTCAGCAGGGTAGGGGATGGGGTGGAGCAAAGGAGCAAAGGGTAGGGCACACCAGGAGACGGAGATGAAGTTGAAATAGAGGTTTAAGATACTCAAGACACGCTTTGCCTACTTCACGTTTTTTATGGCATTAGCCTTGAGCGTCCAGATTCCAAAGCAAGTGAGAAGGGAATAGAAGAAGCGGAGAGTGAGGAGAAAGGCGTATGGAGCCTGTCATCTCCTGCCTGCGCACAGGAACTGTGATCCCTTGTCATGGCACCACGTCACATAGTTACATGAATAAAGGAGCACCTCCCAGGTCAGCGACCCGTTCCACCTCCCAATAGTCCCGGGAGGAAGGTGTGACAGTTGCGAGGGAGAGGAAGCAAGCTCGGAGCAGTGCCTTGTCCACGGCCTCCCCTCCCTGCAGCAGGGTGAGCGCTGGGGTCCTTTGCACCCTCCATTCACTATCAGAGGCGGGAGGAGGAGGAGGAAGAAGGTAGAAAGTGACGGACAATAACTCAGGAAAATAAAGGACGAAGCAGAAGGAAAAGCAATTGACTGGAAGAATAGCAATAGCTGGAAGACAGAGAAAAGGAAGATGTGTACTGTAGTGTATTACGGCATTCCTTGCTCTTACTATTTCCTTTTTTGTGTTCAAATTAACTGGTTTTATGATGAAAAGTTTTACAAGTTTTGCCCTGTGTTTCTTACTATTGCATTTAGGGCTGAGACTCCATTCAAATGCACCAATTACTGGCATGAATTACATTTAGTTTAATGCATGTGCTGCTGTAGCCAGCTTACCCTATTTCCATATTTTCTGTGAAGTGTTGCAAAAGAGGGTGGTTAGTCAGAGGTCATCATAAATGTAAGTGGAATTCAGAAACCTCATGTGGTTTTAATATTCTCTGAAATGGCTGATACAGCTCAAGATGTGTCACCTTTACAACATCCAAGGGCCTGAGTCACATTTTTCCTTTCTCATGCAAAGTCCCCTCAGATCTGACTTGACATGTGTGATATGTTTAAGGCCCTTGCTGGTTAACTTTGCTTTGGCAAAGCTGTCTTTGAATAACCCAGGATTTTTGGCAACCAAGCAACAAACCCTCATTAAAATTACCGATAGATTCAAAAGCATCATGTAAAGTCTGTACAATTCTATTTTCTCATAACTTTTATAGCACTCTAGGGAATTTATAATGTCCTCTTTGGTAGCAGAAAAGGCAGGAATGCTAACTCAGAAACATGACATCATTTCCCAAAGCATGTTTAATGTAACTAAAAATAAAATTTAAGCAATTGTGTCTACCTTAGTACAAAGGAAAGGGAAATTTTGTCATTCGTCTGGCGTATTGGTGGTTGAACGTGACCTGTCGGATAAATTCCATGTGGGCCACCAGAATGTCTGGCAGAGGATCTGGTTGTCCCTGAAAGGGACAACTCTGCATCAGGCCTGGACGCTGGAGGCGGGAACCCAGGTACTCTGTTCTTGGCAGGAGACATGCCAGAGTGGGCCAGGGGGCAGACATGGGGTCACAGTGCTGGGGCATCCTGAAGCATCAGCCATCCTCAACCAAGGATGCCGAGGTTGAATCTGAAGGAACATAGGTATGTGCACAGGGCATGTGAGAGCCCGAGGCTGGAAGGGTAGGTGGGAGATGAGAGATGAGAATGAAAAGGAAAGCTTGGATGCTCTGATAAGAAGTTTATCCTTTATCTTGGTTATGTATGTATTTGGGAGCAACGATTCCAGTTCTGACCATTCTGGTAGATGAGTGAGAGCATTGTAAGAAGACAGTTAAACTGGAACAAAACACTGGGCTCCCCAGAAAAAGCCAAGGGTAGCCACATTCAAATGTCTTTGTGTCCAGAGGGATTCTACACATGGCAGTCTGGGAAAAGCCTTTGCATTCACATCAGCTACGATGTTAATTTTTTTTCAGATATAATTCACATGCTATAAAATTTACCATTTTGAAGGGTATAATTCAGAGATTTTAGGATATTCACAAGGTTGTGGAACTATTACCACTATCTAATTCCAGAACATTTTCGTCATCCCTCAAAGAAACCTCATTACCCGTTAGCACTCATTCCTTGTTCCCTCTCCCCACAATCCCTGGCAACCACTAATCTACTTTCTGCCCCTATGGATGTGCCAGTTCTAGACATTTCATATAAAAGGAATCATACAATATGTGGTCTTTGGTGACTGGCTTCTTCTATTTAGCAGAGTGTTTTCATGCACATTGTAGCATGACTCTCTACTCCATAAAATTCTACAGTAAGTTTATAGTTTTTCCACCAAAAAAAAAAAAAAAAAACCAAGAATAGAGCAAAGGGGAAGGGGAACAGCGGTACAGATACCCAATGCGCCAGGCCTGAGAGTGCAGGGTGCAGGCAGGAGTGAGCGTTTATTCATTCACTTATTCAGCAATTATTTATTGAGTGCCTACGGTGCTACAGACTGAATGTTTGTGTTCCCCCAGCGTTCATATGTTGAAGCCCTAACTTCTAATGTGATGGTGTTACGAGGTGTGGCATTGGGGAGGTAACTGGAGTTAGATGAGGTCATGAGGGTGGAGCCTCCATGATGGGATTAGTGCCCTTTTATTATAAGAAGAGATAGCAGAGAGCTCGCTTCCTCTTTCTCCCTACACCCAAAGAGGTCATGTGAGCACAAGAAAAGAGAAGAGAACTCTGGAACGAAACCTGCCTTGCCTGTACCTCCACCTTACAGATCTTTCCCCTGTGTCTATTTGCTTACTGTTTTTGCTCATTCTTTAGGACTTAACTGAATTGTGTGCGCAGTCTCCTTACCTTTTTATTTTCCAGCTATCGAACAGCTATTAAACAAAGGAATAATTAATTACACTTATGTCTTTACATAACTGGTGAACATTCTCCAGAAAGGATGAATTTATTGGTTCCCTCTGATAAAAGGCTGGTAGACACATTCCATTTCCTAAAATCACAGCATTGTTGCTGGGGAGTTAACTCTCAGCCTCAGGCTCTGCTTCCAAACTGCAGTGCAGCGGCTGTGCGCGGCTGAGAAGGGACCAGAGTAAAGACAGACAGTAGCTATTTAATAATTTTTACATTGGGCCAGACTGGTGTTTTGATTATTACCCTAGATAGGATTCTCAGTTATGAAAATGAAGTAGTTCATCATCCTGGAGTAATGGGGAAGTTAGGGCTCCTGCCAGATACTCCATCCAGGGTGAAGGGATAATCTCATTTGGAGATGCTTCCCATGAGTAAAGATCATTAGAGTTGAAGAGACATAGGCCCTAGAAATGTCTAGTTCTGCATGTTCATGCACTGTTGAACTCTAGCGGGGAAAACGCAGCTCCTTTCTAGACGTACACTCTTGCCAAGTACCATTGCTGGGTTTGAGGTCGGGGAGAAGGAGCTTCTGCAGGAGGGGCGGGGCGGGGCGGGGGAGGGGCTTAGCCCGACGGGGGACGGGGCGGGGCCTTCGCTAAGCACCGCGGTTGGGCGGGGCGGGGCCGGGCGGGGGAGGGGCTTGGCCCGACGGGGGGGACGGGGCGGGGCCTTCGCTAAGGACCGCGGTTGGGCGGGGCGGGGCCTGGCGGGGGCGGGGCGGCTCCTCGGCTAACGGTCCTGGCGGGCGGGCGCGTGCCCGCGGGCGGCGCCTGCAGGGGCCCGGGCCTGCCGGGAGCGCGCCGCCGCCTCCGCCTGCTCCTCCGCCGCCGCCGCGGCTTCCTCTTGCATTTCCCCCTCGGCTCGGGCCGCTGCTCTCCGGGCTGCGGCGGAGCCGGGTGTGGGCGGCGCCGGCCTGCGCCATGAGGATCCCGCCCTCCGGGCCCGCGCCCGGCCTGTCGGTGCGGCGGGGCCGGCTGTGACCAGGCACCGGCGTTGGGGGGCGGACGCGAGCCCCGCGGCGAGGCCGCCCGCGATGGGGGACGGGTACGGGGCCGGGCCGGGCCCCGGGCGGGAGGGCGCGCGCTCGGCGGTGCGGGGCCGGCCGGCTCCCTCACGTGTCCCACTGAGGGTCCCTTTGCCTTCCGCGCAGGTGCGTCCGGGTGACCGTGCTCCCGGGCTGCGTGGGCTGCAGGACCCTGGCGGTTCCGGCGACCTGGACCGCGCGCGACCTGAAGGAGCGCATCTTCGCCGAGACCGGCTTCCCCGCGAGCGAGCAGCGGCTGTGGCGCGGCGACCGCGAGGTAGGGCGCGGGCCGCCATCGGGCAGGCTCTTAGCACGTCGTACGCTGTCCTTTTCAGCCCGTGGGGGACGGTGCTCAGATTGGATCATTCTCTGTCGATAACTGGGGCAAAACTGGACGGCTGTGTGCCCATCACTGGTTGTGATTTTTCCTGATTTACCATTTTAACATTTGCATCTCGCCCCATTTTGTCTGAATCTTCACTTTGTGAAATTAACAAAATTTTTTTTGATGGGCATTATAGCCACAGTTCTTTTTCTTTTTTTAAAAAAGAGCCATCGTCATTGAAGTGCCTTAATCATTAGTCATATTTTCTATTTATGTTATAAATTTAACTGGAATGTTTTCACTAAATGTCTTCATCTTTTGTATCTTGGAAGTTTTCCCCCATGTTTGAATCACAGAAATTTAGGGCTGAATCTTTGTATATAATTTAATATAGAACTATTATTTTGAGGAGTAAACTTATGTTACAACTTATAAAGTGCAAGTGAATGACTTGATAGAGCAAAACTTTGGAAAATAGGAAAATTTCATATTGGATCCTCTAAGATTGGTGAAAATTCTACAGTTTTCTTAAAGGGGGAGCTTAATTAAAGACATTTTACTGAAAATTAACTTATTCTTTTTAAAAATTCTTTTATTGTAATAAATATCTTCACATGATAAAGAATATCATTTTCGGGATTTAAAATGAGTCGAACAGATGTATAAGGAATCCTTATATATAAGGATACATAAGGAGCACCACGGAATGACAGGTTAAGTGTTGGGTTTCCTTACTGCCCAATACAAATATTGGTGAAGTACTGGGTACCTGTGATTTTTAATCCTTCAGTGTAATGTTGGCCTGCTGCACTTGGGTCAGTTTTCTGGTCCCTTGCCCTCTTTGACATAGATTTCTGATTAATCTCTTCTCATGTTCTTCCACGGATGGATCTGTCCTCCTTATCACTTCCCCCAGGTGTTTGTTGGCATTCATTCATTGACTTGATTGAGAACTTTAGGTTTATTTTTTTTAAGAGTTCAGCTTTTTAGCGAACATGTTATAAAAGAGGTTTAGTCAAAAAGAGCAAAGCCTGTGTCCTCATCAGACTCCTCGGATTCTTCTTTCCTTGCCTCCACTTGCTTGTCCTCAGCTGGGGCAGCAGTGATGGCAGGGGCAGGACCTCCTGTGGGCACAGCAGCAGCTCTGGAGCAGGTCCGCCAGCCCTGACACTGCAGAGGAGGCTCCTGGTGTTGACGTTGGCCTGCGCCTCTGCCAACAGGCCAGGCCCAAAAGGTTCAACGTTTATACCAGCTGCTTTCAGGAGGGCATTGATCTTATCCTCCATTAGGGTCATCTCATCTTCATGCAGAATGAGGGCCGAGTAGACTCAGAAGAGCTCCTAGACGGCTGTGGCGTGGGCAAATGCGGGGCAGGCGCTGCCCGGTGGGAGCAGTGCTGGTCCTCTGATGAAGTGAGGGCCTCACCCCACCGCAGCCTTAGCCTTTTCAGAAGTACCTAGCGGCAGCCGAGGAAAGGCTGATTGAGAACTTTATTTTTTAACTTTTATTTATTAATATTTTTTTTTAGAGACAGGGTGTCACTCTGACCTCCAGGCTGGAGTGCAGTGGCATCATCATAGCTCACTGCTGCCTCACACTCGTGGGCTTAAGCGATCCTCCTGCCTCAGCCTCCCGAGTAGCTGGGACTTCAGGCGCATGCCACCATGACTGGCTAATTTTTAAAAATTTTTTTGGTGCACAGACTGGTGATTGAGGACTTTAGACAGACTTGAAAAGGAGCGAAGTTTGTCATTCTTATCTCTTTTTCTGTGCCTGCTCCCATCTCTTAACCTTCCTCTCCTGTCTGCTCTCCTGGTTCCATACCCATTTCTTTAGTTACTCTGGTTCTAATTTGTCATCTTGTCCCCTAGATGTGGTCACACTCAAAGGCTCAGGTCTGGCCCAGTCTTGCCATTAGAAATGTTTTTGCAGGTGTCTGTGCAAAGCGTGAATAAGGGATGGTGAAAGTGGCAGTGTACATGAAGTGTTTGGGTTTGGGTGGCCAGGCAGAAGGGGGTCTAGGGAGGACGTTTTTGTCCTGGTATGAGGTGATGAGGTTCTAGACTATGGCTGTAAAGGTGAAACTGAAAGGCAAGGATATACAGGAGATTTCTAAAAGGCAAAATTATGGCAATTTGGTACCAAATGGATGTGGGGGTTCGGGGGTTGGGTGTAGAATAAGACAGAAGTTCTTGCCAAGAATGTGGGCAAGCTTTGAGTCAGATTAGGAGAATAAGGGTTCAGTTAGCAGAGATAAACAAGTACCGAAGGTGAGCTTAGTTTAGAGGAAGTGTAGTGATCAGTTTGCTTTTATATATGGTTCAGCTGATGGTCAGACATAAAGAAGCATCTAGGAAAATGTAGCGAACGGAGGGGTGGGTGACCTAGGTCTTACTTCCTGTCCTGCCTGTGAATGTATAGCAGAGGCCACATTAATTCACATGGTGGGGTCTGCTTTCCAATTTCTAACATGAAATGGATAAAACTAATTCTAACCCATTCTAAAGTCTCTGCAGGATAGTGACATTCAACAGGCAGCTGCAAATCTGGGACTGAAACTCCAGGGAGACAGGTTGGGGCTGGAGATAGAATTTGGGGAAGCAACTGATGCTTAGCACTTTCTCCTTCTGTACTTTGGTAAAACATGTTGAGAATACAATTACCATTTATTGGTCTCTGTTCCAGACACCATTCTAGGAGAGTTACTGTTCTTGAGTAAATGAAGATGAGCATCTCTGAAGTTTATAAGGGAGGTTGAGGCTGGCATAGACAGAGACCTAGATGTTCAAATTGTTTTCTTATCACTCTGTTTTAAAAACAAAATAGACTGGAGTAGGTGTGCTGTTCCACTCTAACATACCTACTACAATGTAGATGATATATTTACATATATCATTTTATTTTAATACTCAGAAGAACTTCATGTTAGTTGTTACTAGTACAGTTTGCAGAAGGGTACTGCTAAGATTCAGAGAGATGAAATATCAGGCCAGGATTTGAATTCAGGTCTGTCTGATTTCAAAGTCTATGAACTTTTTATTATTTTATACCATAATCTGTCAGAGTATCTATCAATTGGGGAAAAATAAAAATTAAACAGAGTTCTTTAAAACAAAGAGGAAGGGCTTAAACCATTAAAATTAACTTCAGACGTCAAGGATGAAGCTCAGGCAAGAAGCAAGTAGAAGGCACAATTCTCTCTGGATTCAGAAAGGATGGGGTGTGACCTCTGCTGACCTGTTAACTTAGTAATGCTAAGTTGTGCCATCAGAAATGGTCACCTGTATATAAGCATATCTTTCACAGGGTGGGGTTTTCTTTTCCTTTTTAATTCACGTGTTGCTCGGAACCTTTTAGATTAGAATTATTGGTGAGAGTTCTAAACATCTCAGGGTAAGCAGGAAATGAAAGCTGTTGACAGCTCCCCACCACGTGCTGGGTTTGGTTGGTGTGGACTTAGCGGTAGGTGCTTACTTAGTCTTCAGTCTTTCCAGGTGACCTGCTGTCTTCTTTCTTTTTGTCTCTGTCTGGCTCTTCCTGGCCTGGAAATGGAATTTGGAAGTGCCTCACTTTATTTCCTGTCCCATAAAGACACTGAAGCTATAAATTATAGCTTTGCTTCTTCCTGGTCCTTTTACCTTTATACCAAATGTGCTTGAGCCTCAAACCAGGAAGTTGGAAATATTACTTAGCTTTTCTGTCTTTTAATTGGTCACAAATGCCCCTTATTCCCCAACTTTTGGCTCTTGAGCATCTCCTTGTGTCTTTGACAGCTGAACAAAGGAAGAAATGTCAGGAGACCCAAATTGCAATTAGTATTGTATTGTCTGCTTAATAATGTGGAGAGTTACGGTTCTTGAGTAAATGAAGATGAGCATCTCTGAAGTTTATAAGGGAGGTTGAGGCTGGCATAGACAGAGACCTAGATGTTCAAATTATTTTCTAATCACTCTGTTTTAAAAACAAAATAGACTTAAATGGACAACTTTTAAAATTTCATATGGCATATTGAACGTGGGGTCGAATTGTACCAAAGTTACTTTGCTTGGTTGGAGTTATTTCGGATCCAGGAAAGGGAGAAAACCAATCAAAGCCCCTAAATCTTGGCAAGCTCAGGAGAAAGGAGCAGCTAGCACTTCTGAGGTGTCTGTGCTGTGTGGTTGCTCTTTTGGGGAATCACTTCCCTGTAGATAGGCCATGGATTACGATCTTCTAAAAGCATGGATCATCATAGCCAATAGCCTGAGCTCCTGGCAGGTTTAGCTTTAGAAACCTTGGAGGATATCAGTGTGAGCTGAGTGGTAGATACTTGGAAGTGTCAAATTTTTGAAATGGTAAAGGATGTCCTTCACACCCTGTCAGGACGTGTAAGTTGGAAAGGTGGTCCTTCAGGTGAGCTTGTGAGCCATGTTTTGCAGTCAGTCGACCTGTAAGAGGTCACTCCACAGGGACACTCAGGGATGAATCTTGGTGGGGAAAAGATTGATCTGGCTTTGCATTATTGATCTTTTTTCAAAAAAGGTGCTCTGTTACACTGCCCCTGTGTATCAAATAACACATGTTGTGCCCTGCCTTTATAAGAAACAGGAAAGTCACCAAAACAAAAGCAAACATCAAGGCATTTTTTAAGAAAGTCAATTTCAGGGAAGTCATACACCAAAGCAGCTTCAGAGGTTAGAAGCCTCATTTGTTCTTTGTTTCCACATCACACCTCTTTTTGGTAGCAACATCTGTAGCAGTGCTTTCCAAAGTGTATATCTAGGAATACTAACCTATAGGATGCTCTTTGAAAATAAATGAAAAAAAAAATTGCTTCTTAGATTTGGGAAATACTGCTTAGTATAATCTTTTCTAAGAAAGTTACCATACATATTAATATGTTAAATGCCCTAAAAACCAAATTATTCCAATTAATTTAAAAACAGATTTTGTTTTGTCCTCTAATATCTGTTGAGGTCTCATGGAGCTCT
>CM052445.1:5521970-5544861 GCA_028533085.1 Varecia variegata
CCTATAGGATGCTCTTTGAAAATAAATGAAAAAAAAAATTGCTTCTTAGATTTGGGAAATACTGCTTAGTATAATCTTTTCTAAGAAAGTTACCATACATATTAATATGTTAAATGCCCTAAAAACCAAATTATTCCAATTAATTTAAAAACAGATTTTGTTTTGTCCTCTAATATCTGTTGAGGTCTCATGGAGCTCTGTTATGAGCAATACACTTTGGAAATGATCAAAAGAGTGATTTTGTTTATATTAATGATCCTGATTCATTATTTAAAAAGTTTAAATTATGCTAAAGCAGAAATATGTATATTTTTATTAATATGTAATTAAGGAAAAAATCTTTAAGTCCTTAAAATTTTTAAATAAAGTTTTTTGCTGAATTTATGATCTTTGGAATATTCACTTTTCCAGAGCAACTTAGTTCTTGATTAGAATAGTTAACAAGTGTTCTTAAGTGAAAAGAAAATTGAGATAAACTTTTGAATTTACAGTATTAGGGACTATATTGCTTTTCATACATTTTATTTTCTTTTTTTCAGTTATCTGACTGGATCAAGATTGGAGATCTGACTTCCAAAAATTGTCATCTTTTTGTACACCTTCAACCAAAAGGCTTGAAAGGGGGAGGTATATTGACTTTACCAGGAATATATGCCATATTTAGTTGCATAAAGATTAAGTTTTGACAAAGTAGATGGTGGTTGCCAGAGCTCTGGGGGAGGGAGGAATGAGGAGGTGTTGGTCAAAGGGTACAAAGTTTGTTATACAAAATGAATAAGATCTGGAGATCTGCTGTACAATACAGGGCCTATGATGAACAGTGCTATGTTATATACTCAAAAATTTGCTAAGAGGGTAGATCTTATACTAAGTGCTCTTACCACAAAAGTTAAAAAAAGCAAAAGGGACAGGAGAAGGCTTTTGCAGGTGATGGATACATTTATGGCACTGCTGGGAATGATGGTTTGATGATTTCGTGGGTGTATACTTGTCTCCAAATACATTGAGTTGCATACATAAATGTCTACAGCTTTTTGTATGTCAGACCACAATAAAGTGGTTTTAAAAAGTTGTTTTAAAAGTGAAATGAAAGCATACGTCCGTTGGGATGCAGTAAGTGCTATCAGTGCCAAAGGAAGCAAGGGCAGATGGAGGTAGTTAAATTATAAGAACGAGTGGTCGAAGTCTGTGGAAACAGAGTCTTGTTTGGGCTTGGTCCTGGATAGTTGTACCAAAATGATGCAAATAAATTTATGGTGATGATTTTGTTTTTTTAAGCACACATGTCTTTTTACATGTATACAGATTTTAAAAATTCTGTGCATCTGAGGAATTTCCTCATTCTCCCCATTCTCCCTACAACCTCCTGGCACCTGTCTGAAGGTGACCTGGTCAGTTGGTATAAAAATATCTAGTTTAGCAAGGCTTAAGGGTGCTAGAGCTGGACAGCTGTTGAGACAGTGACTGCCAAATTTCAGAACAGTAAGAACGCTGGTTGACTTTGAGAATCTTAAGAATGTGATCATAAGCACCACTGTCTCTGGCTTACTATTTAATGGCAAAGCACCCACAAAATAGCACCATTTATTTCCTTTGCTTTGGAAAATAGCAGTACTCCTCTCCACCCCACCATGTTCTTTGTTTTGAATTAGTAATCTTTTCTTGTAGTTAGTATATTTTTGAACATTTTTGAAACCTAATTTGTAGTTCAGTTAAAAACCTTGAGATTTGATATAATTGCATCTGCTTGATCTTCTGCCGAATTGCACAGGTAGATTTTTGTACCAGGGTGCTGCAGTGAGATGTACGAAACCATAGCTTAGATAGTTACGCTTTATCTAAGAACCAAATCACATATTGGTGATAAATCACGGAATTGTTTTCTAAATCATTTAAAATGTGCTGTATATTTTAGGTCGATTTGGTCAGACAACTCCACCACTTGTTGATTTTCTCAAGGACATTTTAAGAAGATATCCAGAAGGAGGACAGATTCTTAAGGTAGGGCATGTGTTGTGTTCATGTGTGATTTACTTTGATAAAAATGAGATGAAGTAAATTTACTTAGAAGTCTTGTTAATGTTTAAATTGTTAAAATTTCATATAGATTTGAATGGCTGTATTTATACACCTCTGTGGCTGCAGTGTATAGCTGGATGGGGTGGATTTGAGCATGGAGTCAATATGAATATATGAAGTTTCTGGGGCAAAGGAACACACTGCTACTGAGTGCTGTAGTCAAGCACAGCGTCGCTCCAGGAACGCTTTACATAGAACATTGTAGAGGGACCAACCAACCAACCAAAGAAACAAACCATTACCAAGTCCACAGTTAAAGGCCATAAACACAGGCCCACTGGACCCTTGGATTTAAAGGTTTGCTTTTTGGGGGAGGGTTTATTGAATAGTGTAGTTATTTTAGTTTTTATTTCTATTTATGATTTTTTTAGCTTGAATATATGCATTGAAAAATAGAACAAAAAGAAAGCAATACTGCAAAAATTAGATTTTGTGTTTAAGCTTAATAAGAAACCTCCTTAATTGTAGAAGTAGATCAATTATTATGTATTTTTCTTCTCATTAGCTTATTTTGTGTTTATTACCTTCAGTATCATAGCCTTCATTATGTTTCTAGTTTAGATGGTAAATTTTTAGAAAATTAGGACTGAGTGTTTTAGATACTCATGCCCAGATAGGCACTGATTGAGGGTTGTTGTGTCTTTAGTGATTATAGTAAGAGGGGATATCGGATCAGTTTCAGCCCATCTTTGAGAATAGGTACCAGTGGTTCACAGAAGGGGAATGTGAAAACTATTTTTATATTGACCTAGTAGGAAAGTGAAGATGAAAAGAGTATGGTTATGAGGCTGTTGGGGGTAGAGAGAAGTGAATAGAGTACGTTCAAATGAAGATTTAGTTGGTAACAGGAGTAGGCTCTCATCTGTTCAAAAGTGAGTGAGTGGGATCCTTGCTGAGAAACAAGTTACTGGTATGAGCAATGTCTTTGGCATACAGCTGATGGTTAGTCCTTCTACTTTGCTCATATGTATGTATGTATGTTTGTATTTTAGCCAGCTCAATATAGTCTTTGTTCCATGGGTATTTTAGTAGAATTTGACTATTTTAGATTTAATAGGATCTTAGAAATCACCTAGACCTAGAGATTTTAGGGACTTGCCCAAGAGCAAATGCAAAATACATTGTTGCTGCTTCTCAGAGTCAGTTTGAAAGCAATCTCAGGATTACAGCTTAAGGGAAAAATCTCATACTATTTTTTGTTCAAGTTGCGAATAATAGTTGGAACCTGGGACTTGGGAGTTCATCTTCAGTCTGTTCCATCTCTGCTCCCTAAATACATAGAAATCACAAATAGATATCCAATGAAAACAAGATCCAGCCTCTAGATTGCTATCATTTTGTAAGTTGACGGCATATTTTGCTGTTTTTTTCATGCTTTATATTATCATAATATCCTAATATAAACAACATTGTTAGTTTTTAGGGATTGTGTTATACTGAATGGAGCTTAAAAATTAAAAATCCCGTGAGAAATAGGCAGTTGTATAGATAGGAGGAATTAGTAGCTGATAAGATACAGGAGGAATTAGTAGCTGATAAGGAGATAGTGGAAGGCATGGCTTAACTGTTTAGGTTTGCGTTTGAACAGCTGGTGGGTAAGACATCCAACCCTTTGGAATGCAGTGGATGAACTGAAAGCCAGATCTCAAAACTAGTTTTCAATTCTGTGCTATTGCCTCTGTCTTCCTATAGTTGCTTCATTTCATGTGGACATTGTGTATCACCTTTCCACTCTGATAAAGGCGTACTGTTGGCCTTGCTGTGATATCAGTATAAGGTCTCTTCAGTTATTGCCCAGCTTAGCGATGCCAAGGTTCTGGGGACGTAAAAAAGTACTTCTCCCCCAAATTAGAGGTTCATGAGTTTAATAATGCAGGGTAATACCTTGTATTTCTAAAGACCCATCCATTTAGAACATAACCTTTTGATTTGGTTTGGTCTAAGTTAGAGCTTATTTAGGAAATCAGCATCTATTGATTTTTCCTTACTTTAGACAAGGTCCAAAATAAGCTAGGGATAATAGTATTCCCTTCTTCTTGAAAAGAATGAGTCAGTATTAATTTTGTCAAGAAGCTTTCAGCTTAGTACAGGAGAAAGAAATGTTCATATCTCAAGCTCTCAAGAATGCAGCCTATTAAAGGATACCTATAGATTGATACTATATTACTTCATTTTTTTCCTAAGAGAAGGTAAGTTTGGTAAGCAAATGATAAAGATCTATTTTTGGTAACTGCTCAAGCATAAGGTACCTCCCACAGAGAATATGTACAGCTTTTGGAAATGGAGTAATTTTTTTTGAACAAAAGCTTTGGGTAGATTGTAAATAAGAGACAGTTTAAATAGTACCAGGATTTGTATTTAGAGGCTAAGTGATAGCAAATTAAAAGATGATTTTTAGGTGCATATAATTGGAGAAGGACTTTTCAACCGTACTCTGATATGTATGTAACAATTACTTTCAGTGGTAACCTCACCAGATCTTAAAGATAGTGATGCAGATAGTGGGCTTACTTTATTTAAATATAGTTACTTTTAAAATATTGTACATAAATACAAAGATAGTCAATAGATTATTATTAAATAATATTTAATTATTTTTTGGTGTATTTCATGGTTAGGAGTTAATTCAGAATGCAGAAGATGCTGGGGCCACAGAAGTTAAATTTTTATATGATGAAACTCAATATGGCACGGAGACTCTTTGGTCGAAAGATATGGCACAATATCAGGGTAAGAATCAATAATTAGGAGCAAGTTTTATTTTATGTACTAACAGGTGATTTTTAATGATTTACAATGCCTTTGTTTAATGAATAAATTATCATTTGTACTTCCCAGCATGTTTAATTCCACTTCTTCAGATGTTTTTCTCTGCTTTTGGTGGGAAGGTGTCTCTGCTAGTTGGTATTTTGAGAACAAAGAATAAAAATCTCAAAATTCAAAACAAAATAACAAGCCATGTAATTACAAAAGCCTCTTCTATTCAATTAACTTGTATTTTATATTATCAGTAAAATAAAGGGACACCCTTTCCATGTACATAACACTTTCTTACATTTGGAAAGAAGTTGTAAGAGGCTGTGCCTTGTGTGTTATTTTCTGTTTTCAGAGTACCCTTGACACTGTTTGGAAGTGGGGTGGGAAGAAAGATTGAAGGAGAGGAGGGAACAAGGAAATGAGAGACAGTAAGGAAACCATAACCAATAGACTCCTGATCCAATGAGAGAACCATAACCAGTAGACTACTGATATCTCACTCTTACTCTGTGAAGCTTTGTTTTGAAAAAAAATGTTTATAACTTTTAGTGTAGCTCTGAAGTCAATAGGATGATTGTGAATGACTGTATATGACAGAATGTAATTGAGAAAAAGAAGGATCAATTCAGACTTTGCTAGACAGAAATATGTCATATATTTTTAAAAAGGTATTTTATGATGCAAGAGGAAAATCAACATTATTGTTAATTAAAATTTAGCATTTATTATAGCTTATGTAGTCATTCATAGATCAATTTGTAATTTGAAAGTTTCACTTTATTTATTCTATAGAAAGAAATGAGTGAGAGGCAACATTGGGAGGCTTTGGTGTGTTCTAGTCCTGATTGCTGCCACCTGGGTGTTTCAGGCCAGACATCTCCAACGTCAGATCATTTTTATAATGAGAAGATTAGCCTGTAAGGTATTTTGGCTCTAAGAGCCTATGATTTAATGTAACCATTGTGGAAAGGCATCCCATTTGGATTCAAGGGACTTCAGATTAAGTCCTGTCCTACACAGGGGTACCACGTTGTAGAGCTCCAGTGGCACTTGTGCACCAGATAGCAGCTCCGACCCTCATACTGACTCACTGCTCACCTACAGATGGTATGAGAGCAAAATCTTTCTCCCAGTCATGTGAAGGATTAAATGAGATCATATTTGTGATACTGTTTTATGTCTGATGTCATACTGATGTTAATTGTTATGTATGTACTGTAGAACCATAAAGGTGAGAATGTAAAGAGATCCTAGGAGTATTTTGCTTCAAAATTTTACCCAATGTCTAGGATTTTTTGCTTCCATCCTTGATTTCACACCTCATTTTAAAAAAAGTTGAAACAAGATTATTTAGCTGAGTTTGTATATAAGAATGTTTAGAGATAGGCTGTTTAAAGATGGCCAGTTTATTAATACAATCAGTGTGGACATGTGAAAGTAGGTGGCCATGATCTCTGATCTATTTAGTGAACGTTGATTGAGGGCCCTCCGTACTTCTGCCTATTTGAGAATGTCTTTCTTCTGCACGTCTCGCTCAGATGTCAGCAGTCATCTTGGATCACAGCTTCTTTCACCTGTACTGGCACTTAGTGTTGCAGCTGAAAACTTTTGAGTCTAACTTGTTTTTGTTCCATTTTATATAATGAGATAATAGAAGGCTAAGATTGTCAAATCAGGTACACAAGAATAAGAGATCTTACCCAGTATCACACTTTACTGAGGCTTTCAAGGCTATGGTTATAAGGAGACACAGGTGAGGGAAGCGTGGAGCGTGCTGGGACTCCTGGTACCTCCTTTGGGTCCTTTTGTGCTGCGTTAGGACATGCCTTGGCCTGGATTTCACAGAAGTGGTCTCTGGGTGATGCATGCAGACCATTACTTGCACAGAGGGAACTGTTTCAGTCATAAAACATGTTCATGGTTTTCTCTGATAATCACATAGGTTGTGACATTTTCAAGGAAATTATGTCTCATAAATGGATGAATTCCAAGCTTACGATAAGCAACCTTATGAAAATATCAAGTAGCTAAGGACTACTCTTCCTAATAAATACTGTGACTGTGCTTGTCTGGAGATCTGTCGCCAGCATGTTTACAAGGAGATTTGGCTGGGTCATCTCTTTCTTGGGTATTCCCGGGTAAAGGGAAAAATAGACCGCAGGCCTGCTGCCAGCTCTTTCCTTCCCAGGTCACCTTTTTGGTTTCTCCTCAGAATGTTTATTCCTTTCTCAATCTCACTTTTAGAACTAAGAGGATACCCCTTTGGTCAGGGTAGATGTGGGGTATTTTAAAATTGATCTTGGTGATGGAAACAGAGAGTGATCCAGTGAGACTCCACATTGATTAGGGCAAAGGCAAAATACTCTTGGGTACTAATTCCAGGATGAGTACAGTCAGAATTATACCCCATTAAACAATAACTAGGTTCTTCCCTAGTTTCTCCTGCTAAGGTGCCTTTGTGTGTAGCTCCTGTTCTGACACGGAACAGCCAGAGTGTAAAGGAAGCTCCAGTCCCCGGGCCTAGTCATTCCACTCACAGGGATGCTTTCCACCATGTTTCTTCTGTCGAGGACTTGTACTGTTGGCGTAGGGTGGGAACAGCAGTCTTGACAGGTTAAAAAACTGGACAGTGCTGATGTAAGGAGGAAATTTTTTTTCACGTGAAACAGTTCTTTATTTGATTTTGTCGAAACAAGGGCCTATTACTTTGAATGAATGTTTATATAAGCAGTCAGGCAGTAAAGGGTTGGCTGTCCAGCCATCCTGTTGACAACAGGAAGGAAGGTGGGTGTTCCTTCAGGCTGCAGTCTGCCGCGTTCCTGGTAATGTTACTTGGGTGTGTTCCCTGCTGAATTTCTTAATTTCCTTTCATGGACCTTGTAGTTAGGTGAGTTCTTCTAGATTCTGGCAAGAGGTTCACTCTTGGGCTTAGTGTTCAGTGTTTGAGTTTTTGTGGTCCTTTATTCTGTGTCTTCATAAGTGTTTTTAATGGACATTTGAAACAGGCAGAACCAGACACTGCTTGCTACATACCATTTTAAACCAGCTCTAGTTAGCTATTGAATAATAACAAATAATTATTTTATTATTATTCCTGTAATATTTATTATATAAAATTACTTATATAAAGACTGAAAGTATTAAGGACTAACAGTATCATATAATAATATTGATTATAACAGTAATAATATCTGATTATTACAACTAATTTTTAGGTTTCTACTCTCTGCTAGGTTCTGGGCTGAATCCCTTATTCCTATTGTTTCATTGGATCCTCATCACTCTTTTGTGGGTAGATAACTATTCTTATCTTTATTGTACAGATGAGGAAACTAAGTCTTAATGGCTTCAGTTTCCCTGAAGTGCTCCAGTTGATAACTGGAGATGGGAGTCTGACACCCAAACTCACCTCCAGAGCCCCTCCCACCACTGTGCTCATCCTTTCCAAAAAAGCCATTGCAGCCTGGGCTATTTTCATATCCCAACTTTGACTATTTTAAAAAGAGTAGTCATGCCAGTTTTGTAAAACAAACTAGGCCAACATCCTCATATCTGTGCTTGAATTTATAGGAGCTAAGGAGAGGCTTCTGGGGGTGCTGGGAGTGCCCTGTATAATTCCTTTGGATGGAGATTACATGGGTTGATTTGCTTTGTAAGAATTTATCAAGCTGTACTCTTACGATCTTTGTACTTTATTGTATATATGTTACAATTCATTAACTTTTGAAAGAAAAATGTTAGTCATCTTTAAAGTACGATAGATTAATATAGTTGAATATATTCAAAGAATGTTAGAGATTCTGAAGATAGGCCTCAAAAAAGTGAAGTTCCAAAAATGTTTGGTGCTTAATTATAAATACAGCATTTTAAAGAATCTACTTTGGAGATGGTAGCATTATTCTGGGTAAATAGGTGGTATAGTTCTGGTATAATTTCAACATTTGTCACATTAGTGGTTTTCTAATTAATACAAGTAATGCCTTGAACAAAAAAAATCTAGAGGCTGATGAAAAAACAAAACTCTAAACACTTATAACATGATTGTTAATATTACTAAAGGATTATTTTTCACCTTATGAAATAATATATTAACAAAGTTTCTTTATTTTTAATTTTTAAAGTAAATCTTATTATATATATTTAAGGTATACAGACATGTTAGGAAATACATGTATGGATAGCAAAGTGGTTACTATATTGAAACAAATAACATATCCATCATCTCACATATTTTCTTTAGGTAGCAAGTCTCCTTAATATATTTTCATATATTTTATGAATTATATGAAATATTTTAAATGTTATATATTTATTTGGTAAATATTGTTCATATACCAAAAAAAAAAAAATTAAATATGCTACATAGAACACATTTCACAAAGAGTAGTACACTGATTAATTTCTTTGTTTGCCCTCTGTTTTGGGTGTCTAAGGACCATAACACCCTTAATTTTTCTTTTTTGGATTTTTAGCCAACATACTATATTTCTTCTGCTGTTAATTTTTACCATTAATGTGTGTCTTTATTTCTATTGTAAAAACAATTGAAATTATAATGCAGAATTCAGTCAATTTGATTCACTCTCCATTTTCCCATCAAATAAGAGATTTGTATAGGGGAAGCTGTTGAAGTAGAACTGAGCACTCTGGCATTCTTCTTTCTACGTATTTTCACGCCTAGGGTCAGCTCTCTATGTGTACAACAACGCGGTTTTCACCCCAGAGGACTGGCACGGCATTCAAGAAATCGCAAGAAGCAGGAAAAAGGATGACCCTTTGAAGGTTGGAAGATTTGGAATTGGGTTTAATTCTGTCTACCATATAACAGGTATAGCATTTGACTTTTCGATCTTGATATTGGAAAGTATTTTAGCCTATATTCTGTAATTTATTTGGGTAACTTCAGAGGTGATGCTATTTTAAAAGTATCTTTCCTAATTCTTCTGTCAATGGCAAGAAGTATGTCTGTGAAATATCAGGGTGTCTTGAATTTTCTGAAGTTACCATGGTAACTATACCAAAGTTTTACTTCATCACGTGATGCTAAAAGTTAGTCATTACAATCTAGTGGAATCAGTTAATATTAATACATTAATTTTGTGTGAGACTTGAAATGTAGCTTTTGAAATACACAAAATTGTTATTCTGAAAAACTTTATACTGCAAATTTCAGAGTCAAACTGCTGATTATCATAAATTTTCTTGTACATATTTATAAATATCAGAAGGTTACAGAGGAAAGTATAATATCTAATGGTATTGAATAACTGAGAAAGTGAAGATCTTTAAAGTGGTTCTAGTATTTACATTTTTTGTCCCTCATAAGCATTCTGCTCTTCTTAGACTTACAAGTATTTTAAAGATGACTTTGAAATCATGTTTTGAAAGTAGAAAGAGTATGAGGTGTCTCGTTCATAATTACAATTGGAAATACTTGAAACTCTTAGGTAGACCTCTCTAACAGTATCTGACTATTCTTCCTGAATCAGAGCTCTTAGTATTTACTATAGTTTTGTGATAAAAAAATTCTTTTATGGAATTGGTCCTTATCATGTTTAGTCTCAAACTGTGTCTTGTGGGAAAAAGAGAGATTGAGCAGGCAGGGGTATAACCATGGCTGGGATGACCGTGTACTTTCTCGTTCAAACTGGGACACGTTTGAGCGTGAAAGAGGATGGTATTCTCAGACAATTGTCCTAAATTGGGACTGCCCTGTAGAGGAGTGGGAAGTAGGGTCATCCTAACTATAGCCAAATTTTAGTAAGCATATTACATTTACATTAATATTAATATAGTAATGTTACATATATTATATATCATAATAAAAATTATATTAAATTATACATTAAATATTATAACTGTTATCCATGAATATTAATACTCATGTATCCACCCGTTTGCAAGTTATCCCTCAGGTTCGTGACATGCAGTGGTCTGTAAATGTTACGGGGCACTTGATTGGATTGCATAAGCTTGGAGACTTGTGCAGGAATGAACCGTGAAGTTCGAGCCCAGCTGATTGCCCAGCACCGTCATCTCTGTGTGGTTTTATTTCATAGTTGAAAATGAGCACATTTATGGTGGCTGTTCTCTAACCTGAGGATTTGAGAAGGTCGTGGGTCCTGCTTTTACTGTGTCAGGAGTCCTTGGCCTGATTTCAGCCAGGGAGGTGTGGCCGTGTGTAACGAAGCGGGGACAGCATGTCCTGGACTGCATTGTCAATGGATTTAACCAGGGCATTGGTGGACTTAACATTTGCTAACTTAAAATACCTGTGAGTTTAGGAGTTGGTGATTATGACAACTGAACTTAAGGTGGACGATCATAGTTATTAATGATTGACTTCAGTGGAGCTGCGTCTTACAAGAAGTTTAGTTGCTATTGTCAGCATATGAGGCAAAACGTATGTCAGAACCACCCTTGGGAGGTTCTCAGAAGGGCAGCTGGTGAGGAATTTCCTCAATACAGTAAGTCCAGCACATGTGCCTTTTCTGCTAGCATTGAAGTGTCACTCTGTCTTTGGTTGAGGAATGGGTGAAGCAGTTGATACCAATTTAGGGGCCGTGTTATACAAAAACCATGTATCTTTAAGTGCTATAATTAGGCTCAGCATGGTGAGATGCTCTGAGCCTGAGAAGCACTTCTACTCCAGAGGCCCAGGGAGCTCACTTCATGTTTACGCCAGGGCATGTGCTTACTCGGTAGGATGGTGAGCACGGTTGCCTACGTTGTACTTCTCTCCCCGACTTTGTTCAGCGTCTACGGTTGAATGTTAAATTTTGAGCATAGGATGCAACTCTGTTCTGTTTAATTGGGTTTACAGGGCTGTGAGGTCTGAGTGTAACTCTCCAAATACTCTTCATATCTTTTGTTTAATTAGTATTTAAAGATATAGCCCAGGTTTTCCCAATAATCATGGAAAGTGTCTATACCTGGCACTTATCATTGGAGTGAATCAAAAGAGAAATCATTTTTCATGATTACCTCTCTGGAGGTAGTTGAGCATAGTAACTACCTCCAGAGATATAGTTCAGAGAATGACATTAACAAAGGTAAATCAAGCTTGTTTTTAGATAAATATGTTCTCAGTTCATTTTATGGATCATACTTTTTCATATGTAATACTTTTATGATAATTATAATTATTTACTTATAATTATTATTGTCCATTAAATTTCAGAGTTGATAAATTTTTCTTTACAGATGTTCCTTGTATCTTTAGTGGTGACCAGATTGGGATGTTAGATCCTCATCAAACACTTTTTGGCCAACATGAATCAGGCCAATGTTGGAATCTCAAAGATGACAGCAAAGAAATCAGTGAACTTTCAGACCAGTTTGCACCATTTGTTGGCATTTTTGGAAGCACCAAGGAAACATTTATAAACGGCAATTTTCCAGGAACATTTTTCCGTTTCCCTCTTCGCCTACAACCTTCCCAGCTTAGCAGTAACCTCTACAATAAGCAGAAGGTTCTGGAGTTGTTTGAATCTTTTAGGGCAGATGCAGACACAGTGCTGCTCTTTCTGAAAAGTGTGCAGGATGTCTCCTTATATGTCCGAGAGGCTGATGGAACTGAGAAACTGGTGTTTAGAGTGACTTCGAGTGAGAATAAGGCACTGACACATGAGCGGCCGAGTTCTGTAAAGATTCTGGGAACTGCGATAAGTAACTATTGTAAAAAGATTCCAAGCAATAGCATCACCTGTGTAACATATCATGTAAATATAGTTTTAGAAGATGCAAGTACTAAGGATGCACAAAAGACATCTTGGTTGGTGTGTAACAGTGTGGGTGGGCGAGGGATTAGTAGTAAACTTGACTCTTTAGCTGATGAATTGAAGTTTGTCCCTATCATTGGAATAGCCATGTCTTTATCAAGCGGAGATGATGAAGCAAAAGGAGCAATATCTGATTTCTCAGGAAAAGCATTTTGTTTTCTTCCTCTACCCCCGGGTGAGGAAAGCAGAACCGGCCTCCCGGTTCACATCAGTGGGTTCTTCGGCCTGACTGACAACCGCCGCAGCATAAAGTGGAGGGAGCTGGACCAGTGGAGAGACCCGGCGGCCTTGTGGAATGAATTTCTTGTGGTGAATGTCGTCCCCAAAGCTTATGCTACTCTGATCTTAGATTCAATAAAACGTCTGGAGACAGAAAAGAGCTCCGACTTCCCGTTGTCGGTCGACGTCGTCTATAAGCTTTGGCCCGAGGTGAGCAGAGTCAGGGCGCACTGGCAGCCCGTGTTAGAGCCTCTGTTCAGCGAGCTGTTCCAGAACGCGGTGATTTATTCCATCAGCCGGGACTGGGTCAGGCTGGAGCAGGCCTACTTCTCAGAACTCGATGAAAGTTTGGAATACACAAAAACCGTACTCAACTACCTCCAGAGCTCAGGGAAGCAGGTCGCCAAGGTACCGGTGAACGTGGCTGCTGCTGTGCAGCTCGCGGCTGCCTCTGGCGGGACGCCTGTGAGGAAGGTGACGCCCGCGTGGGTGCGACAGGTGCTGAGGAAGTGTGCACACCTGGGCAGTGCTGACGAGAAGCTTCACCTTTTAGAATTTGTGCTTTCCGACCAAGCCTATAGTGAGCTGCTTGGGCTGGAGCTGCTGCCTTTACAAAATGGAACCTTTGTCCCCTTCTCCTCATCGGTATCAGATCAAGATGTTATTTATATTACCTCAGAGGACTACCCAAGGTAGAGTCCCACTCCTGAAATGCTTGCTTACTCCCAGGCGCTCCTCCTCCTCTGCACGCTGAGCCTGCTCTGTTGTGAAATGCAGCAGTTGTCTGCGTAGGTTTTATAGTTAGCAAGGCTTTTGCACAAATAGTTACAATACTAAAGGACCCTGACTTTAGTATTATACGATTCATCCATGTATCAGAAACACTTGTACCTCCTTAATATTTTAAAATAAAAATTTAAAAAAATGCTAAAGGGTACATTTTAAATTCTAAAGTTAAAAAGCCTTCAAATGTTTATCAGTTAAAAAGTTATCCAAGCAGTTGTTTTTCTTTTGAAATTTCAATAACAGAGCACTGAAAACAATGATTATGAAGTGCTAATAATTAGTTCAGATTTGTAACTAATGAATTACTTTAAAATAGTATTCTTTATAATTAAGGGTGTGTATTGACATTTCAGAAAATAAAATTCATTTTATTTCTAAGATGTTTAGAATATTTCTGAATTCAAATATGGTATGTGATGACCTCATATTTTAAAGCAAAGCCTAGATACTATCTCATTAAAAATTATTATAATTTGATTTGATATGTGCATTATAATTTATGTAAAATGAAATAGGTTTCATTGGCTTAAAAATATATGATTGATTTTTTAAATTTTAGAATTGTTAGAAGATTATGATAATTGCTGTGTTCCTTTCACCTTTTAGGTCCCTTTTCCCAGGTCTTGAAGGGAGATTTATTTTGGATAACTTGAAGCCTCACCTTTTAGCTGCTTTAAAGGAAGCTGCCCAAACCCGAGGTAATATAATTGTTTAGTATTTTTTTTAAATAAACCTTTTTATAAAAATACAAACATTTTTTATGTTTTCTATTAAGAGTTATTCATTTTAGACCTATCAATCAACAATTTCATATGGTTCAACCTAATATAACTGTTATATTTTAAAATGTTTCAGTAGCTATTCTGGCATCTAAAAGAATTCAAAGGTGATACTGTATTTAAAAATCTCTCCTGTCATGGTGTGCTGGTGTGTATTTACAGAAATAGCATCTTTCACTGCATGGCGCATCACAGTTTTCCCAGGGCTCTCCCATTTCTCACCAGAGCCTCCCATCCTGATACCTTATAGCCCGTGTGGTAATGGGATGGGGACTGTTAGTTAAATTCCACAGATGAGGAGAGAAAGGTTAGGATAAAGGTCACCAGCCAAGGCTGGAGGTCAGGTCTTCCACCTTGTCATCCATGCTCTGTTTCCCACACCATTGTCCCCTCCATGGTTGTATGTGGTTGTGCTGGGCTTGCGTTAAGACGTGATCTGCTTCAGGGAAATGTGGACTGATAATATGAACTCTGTAACAGTGTTAGGAAAGGGGACTCGTGAGGTCTTAGGAAAGCGATGGGTGTCTGGTGGGTGTCCTGTTTTTTAGGAAATGGCAATAATTTGGGGAAAACAATCACTATAGTTCTAACTTTAATACTGTCTTTCAACGTCTGCAATATCCTTTCTCTTATAAAATTATTACCTGAACTTTTTCTAAGTTAGATATTGGCCTGAGAAATTCTAGATTTGTCCCACTGGTCGACTTTGTAAAGCATATTCTTTGTGATGTGTCTTTTATAGCATGTGCTCTTTTCTTTTCAAAGGTAATGACTCAAGGAAAAGTTGCCAATAATTGTACATCTTTACTCATTAAAATATGAGTGAAGGGAATTGGAATGGGGGAGGCAAATTAGGTTGGAGTTAAAGTGAGACTGAAAGAAAATATGTGTAAATGTTGCTTACCATAAGGGGTCAGTAACTGTGAGATGGTAACTGTGAGATTGATTTTTCCAACATGTAGATAACTCATTTAATTGTGAATTATCATCTTCAAAATAGCCCTTTTGGGAGCCTAAACATGGATTCCTGTAACTCTGCCATGTTTTGCTCCAAAGTTTTGGAAATCCTATTTTTTTTTTTTTTTAATTCTCTGTGTTATATTCTTGTTTAAAAATTTTGCACTGAAGAAGAAGCTACATACAGAAAAATACACATATATAGATGTAAGCTTAGTGAAATGTTGTAAGGTGAACACATCCATGTAACCCAGATCAGAAAACAAGATGACCACTCAGGGTAACCATGATGCTGCCTTTTAACAGCACAGACTCATTTTGCTATTATTGTGATTTCGTAAAAGGAATCACAGTCTGTTCTCGTGTCTGGCTGCTTTCAGTTACTGTTGCATTGGTGAGATTCATGCCGATTGTTGCGTGTGGCTGTTGGATCATTCTTTCTCGTTGCTGTAGTGTTTCCTTTTGTGGTATATGACTTTCTTTTGAAGAGAATGTTTTTCTTGGCAAATAGTTTCTGAGATGGCTGTGGATTTGGAAATCAGCCGGAAGTTATTCAGTGCCAAAGCAGGTGAAAGGGGTGGAGGCCAGCAGGGTAATATGCTTTTGCTCAAGATTTTCCAAACAGCCTATGGCATAGAGCGTGGCCACAGCTTGCTTCCGTAGCCCCAGGTGGGTGCGGGGACGGACCTGGTATATTTTTAGGGATGAGTTAAATTCATAAATTAAGTAATTTGACATCTTTCAAAGTTGAGTCTTCCCACTTCATATGTCTTTTCATTTTCTCATCTACTGTGGATTCAGGTTTGTTATTTGGGGGTTATATGGTAAACACTGTGTTTTGTCTCTGGTTCTTGGTTTTCTTTGGATTGTTTCATTAGATGTTCTAGCATAGCTCAGTACTCCCAGAAATCGTCTTTATGGTCACTTTTCTTTATCTAGATTTAAGTTTTAGTCTGTCACTCTCATGATTATTTAATAACCCTGATCTCTAGCCTGTCAGATTTTTTTAACTGATCATATAGGTAATGGGTAACTGCTTCCTGGGTATCTTCCCAATTATTTTTATACTGTTTGTTCTAGACAAAAATTAGTTTTTGATATAAGTTTATTACCATTAATAGTTTTACTGTTTTGGGAGCATGATGGTGTAGGGACTTCAGGGGCCCCAGTAGTGACAAACTGCTTTCCTTTCCTGAGATCGGAGTTAGTGAAGAGGTAAGCAGAGGAGTTGAGCAGGTAGATGTGAAAAGCCACTGCTGTCACTGATAATCATGATACTGGAGATTATGGCTCATAGCAGGCAGTGGGCTTCCAGTGAGCCCCAGAATTCAATGGATTAGCTCACCAGTCTGGTCCTGGGCAGCACTGGAAAGCTGCAGGCTTCCTCGCAGGGCCTGGCCCTGCAAACACAAGCACGGAGGAGCCATCTCCGAGAGCCCTGCTGAGCACATTCAGATGTTCTTTCTAAATTTCTAGATGAGTCGTCCCTCTTTCTGGTGGTGTGGGACACCTGGCGGGTATTAGTGAGTGTGGGAGAAGGGAGGCCAAGAGTATTATGTGTATGGCGCTCCCTTCATATGGTAGGGAACATCCCAAATGTATAACGACGTTTGGTAGTTTTTGCTCTAAATAGTGGTTACTCCATAATGTTGTGCTGATAGAGAATGCTGTGGACTTCTGTTTACCAGTGATCCATAAAAACCAATTGGGCAGTTTCAGTACTTGAAAGTACTGCTGCATAAAATTGAAATGTGATGTTTTTTTTCTGCATTGGGTACTTCCTTAATTCTGTAGCTCAAACAAAATCTGTGTCATTATTTCATGATTTTTACCTTTTACTTGGATCACATTTAAAACCCTTAGCCAACTACTAAGTTACTGCTTGTATTTTCAGTATTCCCTTCTACTACCCTTTCCTAGCAATTAAACATGTTTCGCTGTCCCCCATTTCAGGGAAAACAAACCTGGACACTGATTTCCTTTCTTGCCTTCTAGCGTAGTCCAGCTTCTAGAAGGAGCAATCGTCTTGTCTGTACTTCCTCATCATTCATTGTCACTGCAGACAAACTTGTGTTTCCACTGTGGTTCCACTAAAATTGTCTGGCTGACATCACCAGTTAGGAATTTTTGTGTTATTAAAACCAGTTGGCTTTTCTGTTTCTTTTACCTAATCTCTCTGAAGCTCTGGTACTACTCTTTGCAGCCTCGGTTTCTGTGATACCATTCTTCCTTGGTATCCTCCTACTCCTTTGGCTGCTTCTCCGAATTACTTGTGAATCTCTATTCCTCAGTTCACCCCTAAAGGTGGGTTGTTCCTTACTTTCTTTAAGTGTATTCATCCACTTCCATGCATGGCAGTGACCTCCGTATCTTCAGTGGCTACCTCAGGCTGAAGAGGGATAGTGCAGTAAACCTGGACTTTGTAGTCACACAAATCTGGGCTCAAACCTCTCTATTTATTGTGTAACTTTGAACAAATTTCCCACCTTCCTCGAGCCTCTGTTTTCTCATCAATAACATGGTAATATAGTAATATCCGTCTAAGGATGTATCTGAGGCCCCCAGGATTTGATTACATAAAATGCAGGCTCACTTTATTGTAAGGTTAATGAAATGAGAATGAGGATGGGAGCAGTCACAGCTTTCCCATTGCATTTTATGCAAATTTGCAGCAGGGCAGGTTATTGAAAAGCTTTGTTGTAATATTTTACCCATAGCAGGCATTCCACTGAAAATCATATGATGAATACATAACGTATTTAGTTTAACTTAATACCTGGTGCATAATACTGACAAATGGCAGCTATTGTTACCATTTTACACTTGGAGTTCCATAAGTATTTCAAAACCAACATTTTCAAAACCTCAGTCCTCATCCTCTCCCCAAATCTGCTTCTCCCTTCAAGTGATCCCATTAAGAATGACACCACTGCTCACTAAGTTGCTCAAGAGTGATTCTCAGTATGTCATCGTTGTTCCCCACAGGTTCCAGGTCCTGCTGATTAAGTTTTCTGTATCAATCCCTTTGCCTCATTCCACTGCCACTGCTGCAGGACAGGCCCTGCCCTTTCTTGAGACATCATCACTGCTCTCTTGCAGTTGGTGTCCTCGCCTCCTGTGCTCGCTCCTCATCCGGTTATGTCCGTCCCCTGCTGCACGCTTTCCAGTGGACAGGGATTCTATCACGAGATGCTGAGTCCTGCTAGCACAGACTAGAATGCCCTCCATAGTGCGAATCTGCTTCCGTGATTGTGAGTGCTGTCTCATCGGCCTTGATGCACTCAGGGGCCCTCTTTGTTCTGGTTATATATGCACTTGCAGGTTGATAAATGTGAATGCTCCCGTAATTTCATGAGAGCAGAAAGAGCTGTCAGACTTGTCACCACCATGCAGCACAGTGCCTGCTTCAAGGTATGTGCTCAGTAATTTCTTTTTTACCTGAACAAAAGTTTTCTCATATCTGTACTTTTGTACGTGGTGTTCCTTTTGCTTTGAATACTTTCTTTCCATCCTCCACTTTACCCAGCTAACTTTTATTCCTCTTTAGTACTGAGCTGGTGAGTCACCTCCAGGAAGCTTTCTTTGACATCTCTCCCTTGCCCCGACCCCTGCTGTACAAGTCTGAGGTAGATGCCCCTCTTTTGCTCTTGGAACCCAGTACATAGTCCACTTAATCCTCTTTGCATTATTAGAATAATATTTTTACTATGCTAGACTGTAAAATCTTGAGAGCAGGGGCAATCATTATTTTATTTTTGCATTCCCAGGGTCTGGCCACATGCCTGGTTGATGAGTTGGGTTGGATGTGTGGATGCTTCCATCAGGTGGGCCGGGCAGGGATGGCATTGCTGGGAGGGGTACAGAGGTGAACAGGCAAATCCCATTACTATGTCTGTGATTTGGTATTTCTTTTTCTAAGCAGGTGTTCTATTGTGTTTGTTCCCTGTAAACTGTGAGATTATAGAGCCTGCATTGTCATCTCCATTTGAGAGATGGAGAAATTGAAGGATTTAAATGACTTGCTTGAGTTGCAGAGTTGAAGCTATGATTCTGGTTTTATTTTTTTGTTTCCAAGTCTGGATTATTTCTGTGTTAAGTTACTTGACTAAATGGATGAATATAGTTAGAAGAACAGGTAAATGGGTTTTGGATGGAAAAATAGAAAAAACGCACCAAAGTGGTACAAATGCCTAATAGATTAGCTCCAGGATCCTATTTATATTTTTAAAAATTTTCATATTGATTTATTAGACAAGACCAAAATCCTTAATATTTCCTGTGAGGCTCTTCATTACTTGGTTCCATTTTCTGGGTGTTAGAAAGATGCCTGGTACATGGAAGGTTAAGTAAAGATTTGCTATTCTTCATCTCCTTCCTAGTTTCATTCTCTCCCCTGATCTTTCTCATATTGGGAGGACAGCATATTCTGTCCTTCCCTCAGGTGTGGTCCATCTGGTTTCCTTTGCCAGCCCCTCATCTCCTGCCTCATACTCATTTTTCATGCAACCCATGTGTGCATCCATAGCACTGGTCTCGCCAGAGCACTCACATGCCTGCTCCTATTTAATTGTGCGCAATATTTTATCTGATACCTGCCTTCCCCGTTAGAGTGTAAGACAAGGTCTGGGGCCATGTCTGGTTGTCCGTTTCTGTATCTCTAGCATTCCATCAGTATTGCCTGACCGACACGGTGTCTGCCTGTACTGTGATCAGAAGGATGTTGAGATTGGAAGGGCTTAAATTCCTTTGGTTAGAGCTTTGGTCTCTATCTTAGCCACCAAGTTTAGCATAAGGTACTGAAATGCACAGACATCTCACAGAGTTGTAGCAGTCCACTTAATCAAAGTTGCTTTAGGCATAGGAGGGATAGATATCCATGGAGCAGTTTTTAGAAGTTTGTGATTATTGGTGGTTACCATACACAAGCAGTAGAAATGTATGATAAAATCTCTATTTATCATGAAGGTAGAAATAATTGTATGCTTACTTTGTATAGATGCTCCAAAACTTTTTAAAAATCAAATTTCTTCTCTTTCTCAATTCTTATCTAGAATCTCTGAATGTTAAATGACAATAGCTTGTGCAAAAAGCTCATTGGTAGCTTATCAAGTGACTTTATGTGGATGAAATGTAATTTATATGTATAAAGTACATACTCCTTTCTTCTTTGTTTTTTTTCTGAACTAAAACTCCTGACCTTTAGTAGTTTGGATTTAGTTTGCTTTGAAATATTTCTTTAAATTTTACATGTATATTCTGCTATGTTTGGAGTTTTGTTTTTGGTTTTTCTTTTTACATAATGATGTGTAAAGATTCTATAGATAGCAGTATCTGAAGATACAGAATAATTTCTGTAGCCATCATGTGAAAATTGTGATATTTCTGGCCTTTTCTAAGAATGGATTTAATTATATTCTAGCACAACAACTTCTCTGGGGATATTCAGGTAGGATAACTGATTGAATGTTGTGTTCATTTGAAGCCTGATGTTTTTGTTCATTTGGTTCTTTGAATCCTGTTTTTTCATTTACATAAGTAGCTAGAAATTATGTCAATTTTTTTTCTGGTGATAACTATTAAAGGAGAGAGGAAACTACACTAATATAGGTATTTGTTGTTACAAATACCACAATAAAACTATATTTAAATAACTTAAACATTCATTTCATGGAATACTTAGTCTCTAAGGAAAGAATCGTGTGGAGGTTTATATTGTAAGCTGGGGTACTAATGGGAAGCGTGAGAGTGAATGCACCTCTGTTACACGATACACACACACATTCAGATTAAAAAGGAAGGGGGAGTAAATTCTGGGATCTGAGCACTCACACGCCTGCTCCTGTTTAATTGTGTGTCATATCTGATACCTGCCTTCCCCATTAGACTGTAAGACAAGGCCTAGGACCATGTCTAGTTGTCCATTTCCATATGTCTAGCACTCCAGTATTGCCTGACTGACACAATGCCTGTCTCTAAGGTGATTAGAAGGATGTTGAGATTGTGCAGTTAGAGGGCCTCAGGCTGTTTGGAGCATGGCTTAGTGTGCTGAGGCTGGTTGCAGCAGGGAGCCCCGTCCTGGGCATGCTGAGGCATGCTGAGAGTAGCCCGCCAGCTCTCTTGAGGAACAGTCACTGTTCGTACAGTGCCTGTTGTGTCATTTTACTGACTGCCTTTTTTTTTTAAATAAAAAATTTTTGGCTCAACTGTAGTATTAATTTCCCCAAGTTCATGTTTCATTTGGAAAATTAGAGGATGCCTGATTTACTTTACAGAAATTATTTTTATGGTAAATATTATTATTTGTAGCAGGCCATGCATATACTAAAATTAATTTAGAAATCAAGTCATTACAATATAATTATAATAATATAATTTATATAACTATTAAATCTGGTTCCTAGCTTATATTAAAAGTGGCTTATCATTCATAGCTACTATTAGTATATTTTTCTTGAAGCTGTATCAATATATCTTACTTTTTTAAAGGTGTAATCAAATCAAAGAGGAAAACAAAATCTCGCTGTAAGTCGGCTGCATAGTGAACACCCACAGTAGGGACTGGGGTTACATCAGTGATTTCTCTAACTGTTGCTACATCTCCTATTCAAGACGAAAGCTAGGAAGTCAGTAGCAGAATGTCAGAGCTGGGTTTTGGGAAGAGATGTAGCCACTGGGCTAATTTTGAAGCACATTGGCATATGGGATGTTTGTGCCAGGCCCCAGGGCGTACAAGTGCCACTGCTAGACTGAGTGCCCAGACTAGAGCACTGGCTGGAGTCTGAGCTGGCAGGCAGGCTGCCCTTTCCTTCCTTTTTTGGTTTGGTCTTTTCTTTTTTTCTACTTTCTTTTTTTTCTTCGAAGATTTGACTGATACACAGTGGACCATTTAATTGAACCTTCACTGTATCATGTGTGTATTTACAGAAATTTGACTCTATACAGTGGAGGATTATTAGAACTCATCAACCTTCAAAGCTGCCATTACCACCTTCTGTACAAGAAAAGTATAAAACACTGTCACTGTACTTAGAGCCTCAGATGGTTTTTCATTGTAGCCAGCTGGGTGTGACTCTGTAGGAGTCTGGTTGAATGTAATAAACTCCCAGTTAATTAAAGCATTCAGGACTGAGATTTCTTGGTTAAGTAAATTTTTAAGTAGACTATAATTTTCCATCCATGGTGAAATTCATTCTCAAGGTTAGCATCGAACATAGCATATAAATAAACATAACAAAAAAGTGCAGACTTTGAGTAGGGATTCATTGTCTTGATGTTATTATTTTGAACATTTAAGGGATTGAACTGATCTATAGTAAAGCAAAAACTACTGTTAGAAGATTTCTTTCTAGGTTAAATTTGGCAATAATTTAAATAAAACCTTTCTGTCTCTAGGAATAATTTCAGTACTGATAGTTAACTTCTTTTGACAGTGTGGCTAATTTTTAAGGCCACAAAAGACACAAGTTATTTATTTTAAAATGCTATAAAAGGCTGGGCGCGGTGGCTTACGCCTGTAATCCTGGCACTTGGGCA
>CM052445.1:5544961-5626020 GCA_028533085.1 Varecia variegata
TCGAGACCAGCCTGAGCAAGAGCGAGACCCCGTCTCTACTAAAAATAGAAAGAAATGATCTGGCCAACTAAAAATATATATAGAAAAAATTAGCCGGGCATGGTGGCGCATGCCTGTAGTCCCAGCTACTCGGGAGGCTGAGGCAGTAGGATCGCTTAAGCCCAGGAGTTTGAGGTTGCTGTGAGCTAGGCTGATGCCATGGCACTCACTCTAGCCCAGGCAACAGAGTGAGACTCTGTCTCAAAAAAAAAAAAAAAAAAAAGCTATAAAAATAATTTTTCTGATCCTATTAGATTAGAGGTGCTTTACAATTTCAGTGGCTTTCCAACCCAGGACATGGAGACTTTTTTCTGTGTTAACATTTATACTTTAGAGTTAAAAGCTAAATGTCTTAAATATAAAGTAGATAGAACTCAGAACTTCAGATCGAATCAACTTACTGTACTTAGAATTGTGTCTTATTATATTTTCTCTCTCCTTTATTTTCTATCATGTTTTTTCATTTGAGCATGACTGGTGTGTTAATTGCATGCTATATGTGGGGAGTGTGTGTTTTATTGGCATTTTATTTATACATTAATATCAGATGATTTTTCTGAAGGTAGGTATGTATATGTTTTATAAATTGCCAAATTGGGTAGGATCATCTATGGAATGCATGTCATATGGCATTCATTAACATAGAACAAAGTGGTGCATATTTTAATTTTTTGTTTTCTAAGTGTTCTGAATTTTAATTTCTAACTCTTTTTTGTATCTTTAGTATCATATCCTTGCCTTCCTTGTGACTTGGATATTCTATTATAATTAATTCAACTCAGTAAGCATTTCTTAAGAACATTGTGATAAAATTATATTTTAATGGGACTCATAGACCAAAGGGGCTACCCTAGTCAAACTACTGACAAGATTTTTATAATTTCTTAAATTTTACTACTTGAATTACCCTAAATCACATAATGTAGAAACTGAAAATATTCTGAATGTTGCTATTGATACTTTCTTAAAATTGGAAAAGTGTGCCCTTGCTTAAATTTCTATGTTAGTAATTTTAAAATGTCTTATTGTTACATGAAAGGTAATTTCTTGGTGGAAAATAAAGTCATCTTCTTGATAGGTACTCCTCTGAAATAAGGCATCCTTTCTTGGTTAAAAAATAATGATATACAAAAGTTTCCAGGGCTTCAGGTATGCCCTATCTTATAACATTTTCTAAAGTTGCTCTTTGGAGAGTCTAGAAGTCATGTGTACATAGGGAGAAAATTGAATGTTATCTTCCACAAGATTAAATTTGAGATGCTTTTTATTTCCCCATATGGGCATATACATACCTATTGATATATAGTGTTATTTTTTCATTTTGTTCCTACTGATAGGCTAAATGTAAATACTCTGAAACATAAAATGTACTTAGAAAGTGTTAATTTCTCGGATAGTGGTTAAAATCAGCAAAAATTTTCTGCTTCCTAATTTATAAAGCATCCTGAGGTAGAGCTGCTCTGGTCGGAGACGCCCCTACCCTCACAGCAATGCCCTGCTTGCTCTTTTTGCATGCCCTTGAAGCATTTCTGCAAAGTTCTCAGGCTCTGCAGAACACACGTTGATAAATAATAAATAGCTAAGAAAAAACTACATTTGAAAAGTTGCTAACATCCTCCATATTTGGGCAAGAATATAGTGCAGTCTTTAGACCTAGAGCCCCATCCCCATTGTTTTTCCAGATGAGAGAATTCAAATCTCAGAAAGATGAAATGACACCTAAATTAAACATCTCTTTAGTGGTTGAAAGGAAACCATGTAAGTTTCTTTGCTGCCTCAGCTTCAAAAAGTGTTGGTCAAGTGAGACTGAGACTCCAGCCTCTGTGGTCTGATTTCATGCCCTCCTGTCTCTGCCATGCAGCTGTGCAGTTCCTGCAAACATGAAGTTAACACAAAAAGACATTGACACCAGTTGAGTATGCCTAACCCCAAAATCCAAAATCCAAATGCTCCAAAATCTAAAATGAGCAAGGACATGATGCTCAAAAGAAATGGTCACTGGAGCATTTCAGATTTCAGGTTTTTGGATTTGGGATGTTCAGCTGGTAAGTATAATGCAAATATTCCAAAATAAATAAAAGATTGAAATTCAAAATACTTGTGGTATCAAGCATTTTGTATAAGGGGTACTCAACCTGTATGGGGTTTACGATCAATTTTTACCCTTAATTAAGCAGGTGCTTATATAACATTTATCTTCATTTTCTTTGGTGCTTTTATTTGCGGACAAATAAGCACTCAGCATTGTTTTCCATGTTGATTCCATTTGCAGAACATTATAGGATACATTTTAAAACACATTTAAATGCATTTTATGTATTTATTTAAAATAAGTACTTTCCAAGGAGAATTATTTCTCATAGGTTATTATAAATGTGGATTTATGTATAGATTCTCTATCACTATTTAAAAATTATTTTAGCCTAGTTATGCTGACTTTTTGCATGTACTTAAAACTCTTAAAACAACTTTCTAGTACTATTTTATCTGTGAGAATAGAAAGCTATTATAGTAGAATTATATGTAATTATAACATGTCTGTATGTGATTTACAGGAAGACCATGTACTCAGCTGCAGTTTCTAAATCCAGAACGATTTGCACGTCTTATCAAAGAAGTAATGAATGCATTCTGGCCTGGCAGAGAGTTGATCGTTCAGTGGTATCCATTTGATGAAAACAGAAATCACCCATCTGTTTCGTGGCTTAAGATGGTTTGGAAGAATCTTTATATACATTTTTCAGAGGATTTGACTTTATTTGATGAGATGCCACTTATCCCTAGAACTATACTAGAGGAAAGCCAGACATGTGTGGAACTCATTAGACTTAGGATTCCATCACTAGTCATTTTAGACGACGAATCTGAAGCACAGCTTCCAGAATTTGTAGCGGACATTGTACAAAAACTGGGAGGGATTGTCCTTAAAAAACTAGATGCCTCTATACAACATCCACTTACTAAAAAATACATTCATTCGCCATTACCAAGTGCTGTTTTGCAGATAATGGAGAAGATGCCATTGCAGAAATTGTGTAATCAGATAGCTTCACTACTTCCAACACACAAAGATGCCCTGAGGAAGTTCTTGGCTAGTTTAACTGATACCAGTGAAAAAGAGAAAAGGATAATTCAAGAATTGACAATATTCAAGCGAATTAACCATTCATCTGGTCAGGGAATTTCCTCTTATACAAAATTGAAAGGTTGTAAAGTCTTACACCATACTGCCAAACTTCCACCAGATCTGCGACTTTCTATTTCTGTAATAGACAGTAGTGATGAAGCTACTATTCGCTTGGCAAACATGTTGAAAATAGAGAAGTTAAAGACCACTACCTGCTTAAAGCTTATTTTAAAAGATATTGAAAATGCATTTTATTCACATGAAGAGGTAACACAGCTTATGTTATGGATCCTTGAGAATCTATCCTCTCTTAAAAATGAGAATCCAAATGTGCTTGATTGGTTAATGCCATTAAAATTTATTCAAATTTCACAGGAACAGATGGTATCAGCCAGTGAACTCTTTGACCCTGATACAGAAGTACTAAAGGATCTTTTTTATAGTGAAGAAGAAACCTGTTTCCCACCCTCAGTTTTTACCTCACCAGATATTCTTCACTCTTTAAGACAGATTGGTTTAAAAAATGAAGCCAGTCTCAAAGAGAAAGATGTTGTGCAAGTGGCAAAAAAAATCGAAGCCTTACAGGTCAGTTCTTGTCCAAATCAGGATGTTCTTCTCAAGAAAGCCAAGACACTCTTACTGGTTTTAAATAAGAATCATACACTGTTGCAGTCATCTGAAGGAAAGATGACATTGAAGACAATAAAATGGGTTCCAGCCTGCAAGGAAAGGCCTCCAAATTATCCAGGCTCTTTAGTCTGGAAAGGAGATCTCTGTAATCTTTGTGCACCACCAGATATGTGTGATGTCACCCATGCAATTCTAGTTGGCTCCTCACTTCCTCTTGTTGAAAGTATCCATGTAAATTTGGAAAAAGCACTAAGTATTTTTGTAAAACCTAGCATCAGTGCTGTCTTAAAACACTTTAAAATTGTTGTTGATTGGTATACTTCAAAAACCTTTAGTGATGAAGACTACTATCAATTCCAGCATATTTTGCTTGAAATTTATGGATTCATGCATGATCATTTAAATGAAGGCAAAGATTCTTTTAAAGCCTTAAAATTTCCATGGGTTTGGACTGGCAAAAAATTTTGTCCCCTTGCCCAAGCAGTGATAAAACCAATCCATGATCTTGACCTTCAGCCTTATTTGCATAATGTGCCTAAAACCATGGCAAAATTTCATCAACTGTTTAAGGCCTGTGGTTCAATAGAGGAGCTGACATCAGATCATATTTCCATGGTTATTGAGAAGATATATCTCAAAAGTGACGAAGATCTCAGTGAACAAGAAAGCAAACAAAATCTGCATCTGATGTTGAATATTATCAGATGGCTGTATAGCAATCAGATTCCAGCAAGCCCCAATACACCAGTTCCTATACATCATAGCAAAACTCCTTCTAAACTTATTATGAAGCCAATTCATGAATGCTGTTATTGTGACATTAAAGTTGATGACCTTAATGACTTACTTGAAGACTCTGTGGAACCAATCATTTTGGTGCATGAAGACATACCCATGAAAACTGCAGAATGGCTGAAAGTTCCATGCCTCAGTACAAGACTGATCAATCCTGAAAACATGGGATTTGAGCAGTCAGGACAAAGAGAACCACTTACTGTAAGAATTAAAAATATTCTGGAAGAATACCCCTCAGTGTCAGATATTTTTAAAGAACTACTTCAAAATGCTGATGATGCAGATGCAACAGAATGCAGTTTCATGATTGATATGAGAAGAAATATGGACATAAGAGAGAGTCTTCTAGACCCAGGGATGGCAGCTTGCCATGGACCTGCTTTGTGGTCATTCAATAATTCTGAATTCTCAGATTCAGATTTTGTGAACATAACTAGGTTAGGAGAATCTTTAAAAAGGGCAGAAGTTGACAAAGTTGGAAAATTTGGTCTTGGATTTAATTCTGTGTACCATATCACTGACATTCCCATCATTATGAGTCGAGAATTCATGATAATGTTTGATCCAAACATAAACCATATTAGTAAACACATTAAAGACAAATCCAATCCTGGGATCAAAATTAATTGGAGTAAACAACAGAAAAGACTTAGGAAATTTCCTAATCAATTCAAACCGTTTATAGATGTATTTGGTTGTCAGTTACCTTTGTCAGTAGAAGCACCTTACAGCTACAAAGGAACGCTTTTCCGATTGTCTTTTAGAACTCAACAGGAAGCAAAAGTGAGTGAAGTTAGTAGTACCTGCTATAATACAGCAGATATTTACTCTCTTGTGGATGAATTTAGTCTCTGTGGACACAGGCTTATCATTTTCACCCAGAGTGTAAACTCAATGTATTTGAAGTACTTGAAAATTGAGGAAACCAATCCCAGCTTAGCACAGGATACAATAATAATAAAAAAAAAAGCCTGCACTTCCAAAGCATTGAACGCACCTGTCTTAAGCGTTTTAAAAGAGGCTGCTAAGCTCATGAAGACTTGCAGCAGCAGTAGTAAGAAGCTTCCCACTGATGAGCCAAAGTCCTCTTGCATTCTTCAGATCACAGTGGAAGAATTTCACCATGTGTTCAGAAGGATTGCTGATTTACAGTCACCGCTGTTTAGAGGTCCGGATGATGATCCAGCTGCTCTCTTTGAAATGGCTAAGTCTGGCCAGTCAAAGAAGCCAACTGATGAGTTGCCACAGAAAACAGTAGAGTATACCACTTGGCTTCTGTGTACCTGCATGGATACGGGAGAGGCACTGAAGTTTTCCCTGAGTGAGAGTGGAAGAAGGCTAGGACTGGTTCCTTGTGGGGCAGTGGGAGTTATGCTGTCTGAAATCCAGGACCAGAAATGGACTGTGAAACCACACACTGGAGAAGTGTTTTGCTATTTACCTTTACGAATAAAAACAGGCTTGCCAGTTCACATCAATGGTTGCTTTGCTGTTACTTCAAACAGAAAAGAAATCTGGAAGACAGACACAAAAGGGCGGTGGAACACCACGTTCATGAGACACGTTATCGTGAAAGCCTACTTACAGGCGCTCAGTGTCTTACGGGACCTGGCCACTGGTGGGGAGCTGACGGATTATACTTACTATGCAGTGTGGCCTGATCCTGATTTGGTTCACGATGATTTTTCTGTAATTTGTCAAGGATTTTATGAAGATATAGCTCATGGAAAAGGAAAAGAATTGACCAAAGTCTTCTCTGATGGATCTACTTGGGTTTCCATGAAGAATGTGAGATTTCTAGATGACTCTATACTTAAAAGAAGAGATGTTGGTCCAGCAGCCTTTAAGATATTTTTAAAATACCTCAAGAAGACTGGGTCCAAAAATCTTTGTGCTGTTGAACTTCCTTCTTCAGTAAAATTAGGATTTGAAGAAGCTGGCTGCAAACAGATACTGCTTGAAAATACATTTTCAGAGAAACAGTTTTTTTCAGAAGTGTTTTTTCCAAATATTCAAGAAATTGAAGCAGAACTTAGAGATCCTTTAATGAATTTTGTTCTAAATGAAAAAATTGATGAGTTCTCAGGAATTCTTCGTGTTACTCCATGTATTCCTTGCTCCTTAGAGGGACATCCTCTGGTTTTGCCATCAAGATTGATCCACCCCGAAGGACGAGTTGCAAAGTTATTTGATACTAAAGATGGACGATTTCCTTATGGTTCTACTCAAGATTATCTCAATCCTATTATTTTGATTAAACTAGTTCAGTTAGGTATGGCAAAAGATGATATTTTATGGGATGACATGCTAGAACGTGCAGAGTCAGTAGCTGAAATTAACAAAAGTGATCATGCTGCTGCTTGTCTAAGAAGTAGCATCCTATTAAGTCTTATTGATGAGAAACTAAAAATAAGGGATCCTAGAGCAAAGGATTTTGCTGCAAAGTATCAAACAATCCCCTTCCTTCCATTTCTAACAAAACCAGCAGGTTTCTCTTTGGATTGGAAAGGTAACAGTTTTAAGCCTGAAACCATGTTTGCAGCAACTGATCTTTATATAACTGAATATCAAGATATAGTTTGTCTTTTACAACCAATTTTAAATGAAAATTCCCATTCCTTCAGAGGTTGTGGTTCAGTGTCATTGGCTGTTAAAGAGTTTTTGGGATTACTTAAGAAGCCAACAGTTGATCTGGTTATAAGCCAATTGAAAGAAGTTGCAAAATCAGTTGATGATGGAATTACATTGTACCAGGAAAATATTACCAATGCTTGCTACAAATACCTTCATGAAGCCATGATGCAAAATGAAATCACTAAGATGTCAATTATTGAAAAGTTAAAACCATTTAGCTTCATTCTAGTTGAGAATGCATATGTTGACTCAGAAAAAGTCTCTTTTCATTTGAATTTTGAAGCAGCACCATACCTTTATCAGTTGCCTAATAAATATAAAAATAATTTCCGTGAGCTTTTTGAAAGTGTGGGTGTGAGGCAGTCATTTACCGTTGAAGATTTTGCCCTCGTTTTGGAATCTATTGATCAAGAAAGAGGAACAAAGCAGATAACAGAAGAAAATTTTCAGCTTTGCCGACGAATAATCAGTGAAGGAATATGGAGTCTCATTAGAGAAAAGAAACAAGAATTTTGTGAGAAAAATTATGGCAAGATACTATTGCCAGATACTAATCTTATGCTTCTCCCTGCCAAATCATTATGCTACAATGATTGTCCTTGGATAAAAGTCAGGGATACCACTGTTAAATATTGTCATGCTGATATACCCAGGGAAGTAGCTGTAAAACTAGGAGCGGTCCCAAAGCGACATAAAGCCTTAGAAAGATATGCATCCAATGTCTGTTTTACAACACTTGGTACGGAATTCGGACAGAAGGAAAAATTGACCAGCAGAATTAAGAGCATCCTTAATGCCTATCCTTCAGAAAAGGAAATGTTGAAAGAGCTTCTTCAGAATGCTGATGATGCAAAGGCCACGGAAATCTGTTTTGTGTTTGATCCTAGACAGCATCCTATTGATAGAATATTTGATGATAAGTGGGCCCCATTGCAAGGGCCAGCACTTTGTGTGTACAACAACCAGCCATTTACAGAAGATGATGTTAGAGGAATTCAGAATCTTGGAAAAGGCACCAAAGAAGGAAACCCTTGTAAAACTGGACAGTATGGAATAGGATTCAATTCTGTGTATCATATCACAGACTGCCCATCTTTTATTTCTGGCAATGACATCCTGTGTATTTTTGATCCTCACGCCAGATACGCACCAGGAGCCACATCCATTAGTCCTGGACGCATGTTTAGGGATTTGGATGCAGATTTTAGGACACAGTTCTCAGATGTTCTGGACCTGTATTTGGGAACTCACTTTAAGCTAGATAATTGCACAATGTTTAGATTTCCTCTTCGAAATGCAGAAATGGCAAAAGTTTCAGAAATTTCCTCAGTTCCGTCATCAGACAGAATGGTTCAAAATCTTTTGGACAAATTGCGCTCAGATGGGGCAGAACTTCTAATGTTTCTTAATCACATGGAAAAAATTTCAATTTGTGAAATAGATAAAGGTTCTGGAGCTCTAAATGTGCTGTATTCAGTGAAGGGCAAAATCACTGATGGGGACAGATTGAAAAGGAAACAATTTCATGCATCTGTAATTGATAGTGTGACTAAAAAGAGGCAGCTCAAAGACATCCCAGTTCAACAGATAACCTATACTATGGATACGGAGGACTCTGAAGGAAATCTCACCACATGGCTAATTTGTAATAGATCGGGCTTTTCAAGTATGGACAAAGTATCTAAGAGTGTCATATCAGCTCACAAGAACCAAGATATCACCCTTTTCCCACGTGGTGGAGTAGCTGCCTGCATCACTCACAACTATAAGAAACCCCACAGGGCCTTCTGCTTTTTGCCTCTCTCTTTGGAGACGGGGCTGCCGTTTCACATGAATGGACACTTTGCGCTGGATTCAGCCAGAAGAAACCTGTGGCGTGATGATAACGGAGTTGGTGTTCGAAGTGACTGGAATAACAGTTTAATGACAGCATTAATAGCTCCTGCATATGTTGAATTACTAATACAGTTAAAAAAACGGTATTTCCCTGGTTCTGACCCAACATTATCAGTTTTACAGAACACGGCTATTCATGTGGTAAAGGACACTTTAAAGAAGTTTTTATCATTTTTCCCAGTTAACAGACTTGATCTACAACCAGATTTATATTGTCTAGTGAAAGCACTTTATAGTTGCATTCACGAAGATATGAAACGTCTTTTACCTGTTGTGCGGGCTCCAAATATTGATGGCTCTGATCTGCACTCTGCAGTTATCATTACTTGGATTAACATGTCTACTTCAAATAAAACTAGACCATTTTTTGACAATTTACTGCAGGATGAATTACAACACCTTAAAAATGCAGATTATAACATCACAACACGCAAAACAGTAGCAGAGAATGTCTATAGACTGAAACACCTACTTTTAGAAATTGGTTTCAACTTGGTTTATAACTGTGATGAAACTGCTAATCTTTACCACTGTCTCATAGATGCAGATATTCCTGTTAGCTATGTGACCCCTGCTGATGTTAGATCCTTTTTAATGACATTTTCCTCTCCTGATACTAATTGCCATATTGGGAAGCTGCCTTGTCGTCTTCAGCAGACTAACTTAAAACTTTTCCATAGTTTAAAGCTTTTAGTTGATTATTGTTTTAAGGATGCAGAAGAAAATGAGATTGAAGTTGAGGGACTGCCCCTTCTCATTACGCTGGACAGTGTTTTGCAAACTTTTGATGCAAAACGACCTAAGTTTCTAACAACATACCATGAATTGATTCCATCCCGCAAAGACTTGTTTATGAATACATTATATTTGAAATATAGTAGTATTTTATTGAACTGTAAAGTTGCAAAAGTGTTTGACATTTCCAGCTTTGCTGATTTGCTGTCCTCTGTGTTGCCTCGTGAATATAAGACCAAAAATTGTACAAAGTGGAAAGACAATTTTGCAAGTGAGTCTTGGCTTAAGAATACATGGCATTTTATCAGCGAATCTGTAAGTGTGAAAGAAGATCAGGAAGAAACAAAACCAACATTTGACATTGTTGTTGATACCCTGAAAGACTGGGCATTGCTTCCAGGAACAAAGTTTACTGTTTCAGCAAACCAGCTTGTGGTTCCTGAAGGAGATGTTCTGCTTCCTCTAAGCCTTATGCACATTGCAGTTTTCCCAAATGCTCAGAGTGATAAAGTTTTTCATGCTCTAATGAAAGCTGGCTGTATTCAGCTTGCTTTGAACAAAATCTGCTCCAAAGACAGTGCATTTGTTCCTCTGTTGTCATGTCATACAGCAAACATAGAAAGCCCCACAAGCATTTTGAAGGCTTTACATTATATGGTCCAAACTTCAACATTTAGATCTGAAAAATTAATAGAAAATGACTTTGAGGCACTTCTGATGTATTTCAACTGCAATTTGAATCACTTGATGTCCCAAGATGACATAAAAATTTTAAAGTCACTTCCATGCTACAAATCCATCAGTGGCCGCTATATGAGCATTGCAAAATTTGGAACGTGTTTTGTACTTACAAAAAGTATCCCCTCAGCTGAAGTGGAAAAATGGACACAATCATCATCATCTGCATTTCTTGAAGAAAAAATACACTTAAAAGAACTATATGAGGTGCTTGGTTGTGTACCTGTAGATGATCTTGAGGTATATTTGAAACACCTCTTACCAAAAATTGAAAATCTCTCTTATGATGCAAAATTAGAGCACTTGATCTATCTTAAGAATAGATTATCAAGTGCTGAGGAATTATCAGAGATTAAGGAACAACTTTTTGAAAAACTGGAAAGTTTGTTGATAATCCATGATGCTAACAGTCGACTAAAGCAAGCAAAACATTTCTATGATAGAACTGTGAGAGTTTTTGAAGTTATGCTTCCTGAAAAATTATTTATTCCTAAGGATTTCTTTAAAAAATTGGAGCAACTTATAAGACCCAAAAATCATGTTGCCTTTATGACATCCTGGGTGGAATTCTTAAGAAATATTGGGTTAAAATACATACTTTCTCAGCAGCAGTTATTACAATTTGCTAAGGAAATCAGTGTGCGAGCTAATACAGAAAACTGGTCCAAAGAAACATTGCAAAATACAGTTGATATCCTCCTCCATCATATATTCCAAGAACGAACGGATTTGTTATCTGGAAATTTTCTGAAAGAATTATCTTTAATACCATTCTTATGTCCTGAGCGGGCCCCTGCTGAATTCATTAGATTCCATCCTCAGTATCAAGAAGTTAATGGAACACTTCCTCTTATAAAGTTCAATGGAGCACAAGTAAATCCAAAATTCAAGCAGTGTGATGTGCTTCAGCTCCTATGGACATCTTGCCCTATTCTTCCAGAGAAAGCCACACCCTTGAGTATCAAAGAACAGGAAGGTAGTGACCTGGGCCCACAGGAACAGCTTGAACAAGTTTTAAATATGCTTAACGTCAACCTGGATCCCCCTCTCGACAAGGTCATTAATAACTGCAGGAACATATGCAACATAACAACTCTGGATGAAGAAATGGTAAAAACTAGAGCAAAGGTTTTAAGGAGCATATATGAATTTCTCAGTGCAGAAAAAAGGGAGTTTCGTTTTCAACTGCGGGGGGTTGCTTTTGTGATGGTAGAAGATGGTTGGAAACTTCTGAAGCCTGAGGAGGTAGTGATAAACCTAGAATATGAATCTGATTTTAAACCTTATTTGTACAAGCTGCCGTTAGAACTTGGCACATTTCATCAGTTGTTCAAACATTTAGGTACGGAAGATATCATTTCAACCAAGCAATATGTTGAAGTGTTGAGCCGCATATTCAAGAGTTCTGAAGGAAAACAGTTAGATCCTAATGAAATGCGTACAGTTAAGAGAGTAGTTTCTGGTCTGTTTAAGAGTCTACAAAATGATTCAGTCAAGGTGAGGAGTGATCTTGAGAATGTGCGAGACCTTGCACTTCACCTCCCGAGCCAGGATGGTAGGTTGGTGAAGTCAAGCATCTTGGTGTTTGATGACGCACCACATTATAAAAGCAGGATCCAGGGGAATATTGGCGTGCAAATGCTGGTTGATCTCAGCCAGTGCTACTTGGGGAAAGACCATGGATTTCACACTAAGTTGATAATGCTCTTTCCTCAAAAACTTAGACCTCGCTTATTGAGCAGTATACTTGAAGAACAGTTAGATGAAGAGACTCCCAAAGTGTGTCAGTTTGGAGCATTGTGTTCGCTTCAGGGAAGGCTGCAGTTACTCTTGTCTTCTGAACAGTTCATTACGGGACTAATTAGGATTATGAAGCATGAAAATGATAACGCTTTCCTGGCCAACGAAGAAAAAGCCGTAAGACTTTGCAAAGCCCTAAGAGAAGGATTAAAAGTGTCCTGTTTTGAAAAGCTTCAAACAACATTAAGAGTTAAAGGTTTTAATCCTATTCCCCACAGCAGAAGTGAAACTTTTGCCTTTTTGAAGAGATTTGGTAACGCAGTCATCCTGCTCTACATCCAACATTCAGACAGCAAAGACATTAATTTCCTATTAGCATTAGCAATGACACTTAAGTCAGCAACTGACAATTTGATTTCTGACACTTCGTATTTAATTGCTATGCTAGGATGCAATGACATTTACAGGATCAGTGAGAAACTTGACAGTTTAGGAGTGAAATATGACTCTTCAGAACCATCAAAACTGGAGCTTCCAATGCCTGGCACGCCAATACCTGCTGAAATTCATTACACTCTGCTTATGGATCCAATGAATGTTTTTTACCCAGGAGAATATGTTGGGTACCTTGTTGATGCTGAAGGTGGTGATATCTATGGATCATACCAGCCAACATACACATATGCAATTATTGTGCAAGAAGTTGAAAGAGAAGATGCTGACAATTCTAGTTTTCTAGGAAAGATATATCAGATTGATATTGGTTACAGCGAATATAAAATAGTTAGCTCTCTTGATCTGTATAAGTTTTCAAGACCTGAGGAAAGCTCTCAAAGCAGAGACAGTGCTCCTTCTACACCAACCAGCCCGACAGAGTTCCTCGCCCCGGGTCTGAGAAGCATTCCTCCTCTTTTCTCTGGTAGAGAGAGCCACAAGGCTCCCTCTTCAAAACATCATTCCCCCAAAAAACTTAAGGTTAATTCTTTACCAGAAATCTTAAAGGAAGTGACATCAGTGGTGGAGCAAGCTTGGAAACTTCCAGAATCAGAACGAAAAAAGATCATTAGGCGGTTGTATTTGAAATGGCACCCTGACAAAAACCCAGAGAATCACGACATTGCCAATGAGGTTTTTAAACACTTGCAGAATGAAATCAACAGGTTAGAAAAACAGGCCTTCCTGGATCAAAATGCAGACAGAGCCTCCAGGCGAACGTTTCCAACCTCAGCATCCCGATTTCAGTCAGAAAAGTATTCATTTCAAAGGTTTTATACTTCATGGAATCAAGAAGCAACGAGCCATAAATCTGAAAGACAACAACAAAATAAAGAAAAATGCCCTCCTTCGGCTGGACAGACTTACTCGCAGAGGTTCTTTGTTCCTCCCACTTTCAAGTCAGTCGGTAATCCAGTTGAAGCACGCAGATGGTTAAGACAAGCCAGAGCAAACTTCTCAGCTGCCAGGAATGACCTGCATAAAAATGCCAATGAGTGGGTGTGCTTTAAATGTTACCTTTCCACCAAGTTAGCTTTGATTGCAGCCGACTATGCTGTGAGGGGCAAGTCTGACAAAGATGTAAAACCAACTGCACTGGCACAAAAAATAGAGGAATATAGTCAGCAACTCGAAGGACTGACAAATGATGTCCACACATTGGAAGCTTATGGTGTAGACAGTTTAAAAACAAGATATCCTGATTTGCTTCCTTTTCCGCAGATCCCAAATGACAGGTTCACTTCTGAGGTTGCTATGAGGGTGATGGAATGTACTGCCTGTATCATAATAAAACTTGAAAATTTTATACAACAAAAAGTGTAAAAGTATTTAAAGATAAAAAAGCAGAAGTAGATCTTGAATGTGTTGTAGCACAAATACGAATTGCTGTATGTACTTCATTAAGCTTCATTGCCAGTTAGCTAGGAATTGTGAAGCACACTGCAAATTGTTCTGGAAGAATTTTGGTGTTTTTAACATGAATACCAACAGAAAACCCTAACTGAATCTAAAAGAAAATTATTGTGTTGAAGATGGTGGTGAATTGCAGAATAGCTAGATGTATTGGAATGACTGGGATAGCACATTATTGAACTGCACTTTATATAACCAAAGCTTAGCAGTTTGTTAGATAAGAGTCTGTATATGTCTCTGGTTAGGATGAAGTTAATTTTATGTTTTTAACATGGTATGTTTGAAGGAGCTAATGAAACACTGGACATATCATTGGTTTAAACATCTAAGGGGAATTAAGTCTTTGTAGTTCATCATTTTTTAAGTGGATCCTCTTGGATTCTTTATCAGCTGGATCTGATTATGAATTTGTTGCAATTTCACATCTTAAGCACTCAGTGCATTTAAAAATGGTACAGTATTCTAATCCTGAACATTACTTGACTAAGAGTGTGAAGGTCGTGCTTCTTAGAGTGCACTGAGTGCACTTCACATGTTTATTTTAATGTTTCTTTTACACCTTATGTTTACAAGCTTCCTGTTCCATGAAGATAGCGTATGGAAAACTCAAAATGGTGGCAGTTCTTATTATATTACCAGTGTCAATATTATTTCTGAAAACTGCTTACCAAAGCTACATTTATCAATGGCTAGGACACTTGCTTTATGTTTGTGTGTACATGTTTTCCACAAATGTCATAATTTATATAGTGTGGTTGAACAGGATGCAATCTTTTGTTGTCTAAAGGTGCTGCAGTTAAAAACAAACCTTTGTCTTTCAGTATGGCACTTAGTGCAGTTTTTGTTTTTAAATTTTACCTTAAAACATTAAAGAATTGTTAAAATCATTGTGATATCTAGTAGTTTATAAAGCAGGAATTATCAGCTTGCATTTTCCCCGTGAATGACTGAGAACTGACATTTAATTTTCATCATGTTCAAGTGTCTCACCATACTTACTTAGTATGTTTCTTTTGCAGAATGTAAAAGAAAGGTAATGATAATTAGTTTATATAAGTGTACTGGCTGTAAATGATGCTAAATATATATTTTATGCAATTAAGGGCTTACAGAACATATTAAAACTTTTTTTACTTTTATTGGTAATAAGGAATGTTTGCGCCTCCACAATTGTATTGCTTCTGGATGTGAAACTGTGTAATTATTTCTGCTATTATATTAAGTGCCATAATTTTAATAAAGCAAATGTACATATGAAATTACTGTAACTGGTATTCCTGAGAAACAGTTCATTGGAATTCAAACCACATCTTCCTATATTAAGTTTTTGGGTGTGCGTGCGTGTGTGTGTGTGTGTGTGTGTGTGTGTGTGTTGAAAACATTAGGATAGAATTTTCCTATATTTTTATGCTGGAATTTTAGGAGGTTTCTTTTTCAGGATTGATTGAATATAAAGTACTTGGTATATACCAGGTTTATTAGGTGCTCATTGATTTAGTTAAGAGTTTATTTTATTTCACCTTTTCAGCGAATAAGATTAGTTGATACATATTGTGTATATATGTATTTGGAAGAGTTATATTAGATATGGTTCTCCTGTAGGTGGAGGCTGAATTGATTGGTATTTCACTTGCCTCAGAAGACAGCTGCGTGTCTGAAGCTAATTCACACCCGAGCCCTGACAGATAGGGAATGTTTGTCTTTACACCTGAGGCACAAGTCTTCAAAGTTAGGCAGACAAGGGCTAAGAGTTCTGTGTTCTGGAGCTACCCAAATTCTGGGTCTTAGCTTTATTAAACACGTGGACTGCCACACTAGGAAAAAAATTTTTTTTCCTTGGGGCCATGGTGTTTTATTACAAAAATAGAATAAAAAATTTGAAAACAAAACAGTCCTTTCTAATTTAATGAAAAATTTGTTATTTTTTATTGTTTTCTCTGTGTGAGTCATGTGAAACTTGAAAAATAGTTCACGTGTCTCCCGAGGTGAAGAGACATGAGTTATACACATGCTTCATGAGGCCCCAGGCTCAAAGCTAGGGTGAGTTCAATACAGCTGATATGGCAGTTAATATGTCAAAAAAATGCCTGCTACTTTGAAGCTCAGATTCAGCACTTAGAATATATTTTATTGCTTTTGAATATTAAAACTTACAAGAAAACCTTGTCTGGCCTTTGTGATAGTTGATCTAGTTGGGGCTTTGTATTATCTAGACATATAAAGAGATAGAGGTCCATAATCCCTTATATGAAACATTTGATGTGTTTCAGAATTTGATTTTAAGAAGTTAATACAAACGTATGTAATTTTTTGTTTTTTGTGTTTTTTGAGATAGGATCTCTCTATGTTGCCAAGGGTGCAGTGACATGATCACAGCTCACTGCAGCCTTGAACTCCTGGGTTCAAGTGATTCTCCTGCCTCAACCTCCCAAGTAGCTGAGACTACAGGTGTGCACCACCACACCTGGCTAACTTTTTTTTTTTTTAATCTTTTGTAGAAATGGGGCCTCACTACGTTGCTTAGACTGTTCTTGAGCTCTCGACCTCAAGCGATCCTCCTGCCTCAGCCTCACAAAGTGCTGGGATTACAGGCAAGAACCACTGCATCTGGCTGTCTATAACTTTTTAATGAAATGCTCTTACCAGGGTCAGGCTGCAGTAATGTATACCTGGTAATGTACTCTTAATGTAACCAAACACGTTAGTATTTTTTCAGTGAAGCCTATGAATTCACACTAAATTGAATACATAAACCTGATAAATAGTCTTTTGTAAATTCAGGTCAGGTTTTGCCACCCACCAATCGTTTGCAGCAGACATACTTGAAAAGTTTTCGTTTTTTGGAACTTCTTAGATTTTGATTTCCTTACTTGAGGGTAAGGAATTTTGGAGTTTTGAAATTGAAGGTAAGGAATTTGGTGCAATTTTGAAATTTTATGTTTTTTTTCCTTTTCCCATATTTTGCTTTTCTTTTTCAAAGATGGTTGAAACTCCACTGGTGCATGGATGGGCTGCTCCTGAGTAGCACGTGGCCTGGAGAAGGGGTGGAGCACCGTGGCACTGGGGACGGGCGGGCTCTCTGCTGCAGGGGATGGAGGGGCAGGGTGTGCCCAGCAGGGTGGCCGGGTCATGCAGTGTCTCTGGGAGGGAACAAGTGGAAAACTTGTACAGTAAAATTAGTTAATGGAGCAGAGAGTGCTGAGAGCCCAAGGATGGTTTGAGGAAAACGTTAACATAGTGTTCAATAAAGAGAAATCGTTCACAGGTCTGATTTGGGGACTGGTGGGGTTTTCTTATTCCATTAGTGCCCGTTGACCTTTTCTGTACTTTAAATGTTTCGTCGATCTCAAGGATAAATATTCGTAGTGCTGGTAGCAAATAGCAATTGTAGAAAATTTTATTGAATCACGTATCAATCGGGGTCCTACCAGAGAAACAGAACCAGCAGCATAAATACGTTTATGTGTGAAGATACTTATTCCTGGGAGTTAACTGGTGACTGTGGAGGCTGGCAAGGCCAAATCCGCTGGACAGGCCTGCGGGCCGGAAACGCGCAGGCAGGAGCTGAAGCCGTGGTCTGCAGGTAGAATTTCTTAAAACATTGGCTTCTAAAGTTTTTGAAAGTTTATCTTATTTTAAGAGCTATGGCTTAAAGTAGTGTCATTCATTCATTCATTCATTTTTTGGGGGGGCAAAACCCCTTCCCCTCTTCAGCGCTCCACCAGCATCACGTTAGGTGCTGAGATAGGATGGTGCACATCCCACCCTGGCCGTGGGTTTTGGTCCAACCGCAGACTGACTTGACTTATCTATTAATATTATGAAATTGGTCTACTTACATACTAAAGCTAAGTAGATGAATTTTATTTAAAAATAAGAATTAGATGTTATATGTTTAAAATTTATACTTCTCCCTTTCATAGTTGATAAGTGGCTCTAGCAGTTTCACCATACAAAACCCAGGCCTCTAAAAAGACAAAATTGAAGTTGCACTGTCTGTTCTATTAAAAATATGCTTTTTACTTAGTAGTGCCTTAGACCCTCGTTATCTATGTTCGTAATCATGACCCTGGACCTCCAATAAAAATTTAATCACATTGTATAGTGTGTTTCAGAAGACAGATTTATGTAATACATTTTAGAATACAACCCATCTAAAAGCTTTGATTCCAATGAAAGATAAATTCCGTGTTATTCTGGAGAATGCAGCTATCAATAACAACTTTCAAAATGATTCTGTATAGCTAAGGAGCAAAAAATAGAAAGGTTTAACTTTTGTTCAAAAGATTCTATTCTCCATACTTTCTCCTTGATTGTTTTTCTTGACCTCACTTTATCGGCTAAGCACCATTTCTTGGACATGTACTATGAGAACCAAGCTAGTTTATCAATGTTCAGTGATCCTGTGTTGTGGTCAGCTGGGATCGAAGACATGTTTTGCACAAACATGGAACAGGAGAGTAAATGTGACAAAACAGCAGAACTATTAACTATGACAATAGGAACCTTGCAGTAGGAAAGCAGATATTAATTTTAAAATCAGGACTTAACTAAATGGAAAAGGTAAATGCCACTTTATAATTGAAAGCACACAGCTCCCTGTGAAACTTGAGGAGCATTACATTTAGAGTTGAGTTTGCTCTTAACTGCTTGGAGCACTGCATTTTTATTTTGCAATCTCAAGTGTTTATGCATACTAGCAATTTAAAAACCAGGGAGTTGTTTTAAGTGAGCTGCACTGTTAAATGAACATATTACTAAAACAGCACTAGAAATAAAGACTTAACTTTTCTACTTGCTCTTGATTCTGAGACTATAGAAAATGAACTTGTGTTTACAGTTACAAATCCTGTGAGAAAGTGGCAATGCTGTTGGTCTCACTACATCTTGAGCTGTCTGGAGATTCTTATTGTAACAATAGGTAAAACAAACCCAAAATCCAATCCCACCAATTTTGTGATGGAGGGCATCTTACAAAGTGAGTCAGGGGCCTGCACAAAACAAACCTGTCTCCATGTGTTAGATGTGTCTTATGGATGTCCACAGCAACTTACACACCCACTGGCACTAAACATTTTCACAGGCTGCGAGCATCTGGTCCCATGAAGTTACAGCCAGTCTTTTATCTACTGTGCAGAGGTAAGTACCTGGGCTGAGCAGGGAGGAGCCCACCTCGCACTGATCAAGCCCATTGATCCTGGTGGATGAGTAAACCCCTTTGGGCTCCAGGTTCCGCATTTGTCAAATAAATGGAATTCCATCTGTCTGGTTGTCACACAGCTGGGTGTTTTGGGTGGAATGAGGTAGCATATCAACGTTTTGCAAAGTGGAAATAGCTATGCAAACATTTTGGTTTGATTGCAGTAGCTGCCGTGTGACTTTGTGACTTGTCCTATCTGAGTCTTTGTCACCAGACACTTGGAGAAAAATAATGCCTACCTCAAAGTGTGGTGAGGATTAAGGAAAGTAAGACACTCTCAAACTGTGAAGTATGTGAAAAATATAGGTTGACTTTTATTGCTCACATGACTGATTTTGTGTAATTTATTCCTTTGACTAAATATTGAAAATCAGATCAACCTCAAATTCCCTTTAAAACGTGAAGATTTTCTTGTGCAACCTGACACACTTTGCATCCAACTGAAGGGAGACCTTGAGGTTTGCGTGGTAGAAAGGAAACACCGCGTAGAACATCGGGGGCATTTTAGCACTGACCAGTGTGACTTATGGGGAGTTAGTATCCACAGTTGAATATCACAAATCAGTTCCACACAGCAACTCAGCATCTCACTGTACACTGACATGTCCAAGACAAGGGGAGGGAGGAGAGGAAGAGAACAGTCGCAATTGTTCTCATGAAAATTAGTCCAGTGGAATAAATACGTCGCTTTGAGATTTCTTCCACTTCTGTTTCTAACACCCGCGTGCCATTTTGAGATCATGCAGTTTCCGAGTTCCTCTGGAACATGTGTCTTCCTGCTTCCTGCCTACGGTCACCTTCCCAGTCCTGCAGGGTGTCCGGCCACTCCCCAGGTATGAGGACTTAAGGCCAGTGGCACTGTGCTGCTCCCTGGAAGGGGCCGGTGCTCAGAGACAGATGTCACTGTGCTCCTGGCACGTGGTGGCCACGCCAGCTGCAGACAGGTACAGCTTCCCATCTGGACACACGCAAACCTCATAGAGTCCCTGTGAGCTGCCAGCGGGACCCTGAGTCCCCTGCACCAACTTGGGTAAACACACAGTTTCAGCATCAAGCACAAGCTGTGTGGGAGAAAATGACAGGTGAGTTGTTAAGGGAAGAATGAACAACAGGAAAGTCACGGTCTCAAAATGTTTTGAACAAATTAGTTTTTCTCCTCATAGAAAATGAAATAGGCACCTGACTTTATGTGAATCGTATCATAACTATCTGACGCTTTTAAAGCCTGCTTCCATCTTAGACACAGGCAGGGGCTTGACAATCCCTCCTCCAAGTCAGAGCGAGGCCACTCTTTCTTCCTCCCATGTGCTAGGCCAGCCGGGAAATGTGACCCATTGTGACGACAGTCTGTATACTCAGTAAACTGCACTGCATTTTAGCTCTGTGATGCTATAGTCCTTAAAATGCTTTTCAGAACTACTTAACAAAAATAATGGAATTCTCCCAATTCACATTTATCTTGTGAACCACTTTGAGTTTATGCTAAATCGTCTCCTCCCCAATTACAATCCACAGACACAGAGCTTAATAATTTTGACCTTTGAATGTTGAAATTTCCCTAACTTTTCAATATTATTTGAAACTCCACTGTCTTCCATCAGATGCTGAAAAGCAGTAGACACACAGACTAAGGCCAATTAAAATGAAAGAGACTGGGTTTCCTGGTCATATTAGAATCTAGTTAAACTGAAATGCAGACAAATAGCCATTGATGGAGGTTTGGAAATCTTTTTGATAAGGAAATAAGAATCGTCACGTTGAGCAGCAAAACCTTGCCCACTCCAGGGCGCTCACTAGTCAGGAGGAATTAAGCTATGTTGCGGGTAGGCGTCATTTTCTTCCTTGTCAACAAGGTGGGCTCCCTCCTCTCTTTTCTGCCGCTCTCATCCACGCCTTCCAATCTAGGATTGTCCCCTGCCCGCTGCCCCCGTGCCGGGATGGCGACCTGCCGTGTGTAGTGCCAGGCCAGCAGCAGCTGCGTCACGGCAGAGCCTGGCCCTGCCTGTCCGGTGCACTGTCAGACTCAAGTTGAAGAGATGTTATTTTATTTTAAAGCAGAATCTCTTTCTGGGAGACCATTGTGTTTCTAGACTTGAAGTCTCAGATTTTATCCTCATTGTAGTTGGCTTTTAAAATTAAAAAATGCTCTTGTTTTCCACTTTTCAATTTTATGTACACGTAATTCCATGGGACAAGCACAGCACTCTGGGCAATGACATGACGGCTGTCATTACAAGGAGCTCCTAGTGACAGTCATACTGAGAGCAGTTGGATCACTAGGAAATGACAAAATCGATAGGTTCTGTGAACTCTGAAAGGTCTGTAGTGTTTTTTCAAAGTTGAAAATAACAAGTGACTTGATAGCACAAATGCCAACCAAAGAAAACTGTCTGTATCTAATATAGAATTAATGTTAACCTTTCTTGGCCCTTCTGGTAATGGTAAATTATCTATTGCTTTCCTTTCACATTTTCTACTCTATGCCTTTCATAAATGTGTTGTTACAAACTACTGGAAATTTAACGCCAGTACCTCCATGGACGTGATACTCAGGAAGCCCGTGAGGCCATACAATGGGAGCTCCGTCCACTGAACTCACCTTTCCATCACTGCTATGCAGAATGACATCCTCCTGGGAAAGGGCCTCGATTTCTCCAGCAAGAGCTTTAATGTGAACACCCCTTGGGGCATCCATGCTCAGACTCCGCGTGGGGGATTCTAACCTGAAATGAGGAAAAGAAGCAAAGAGTATTGAAAAGAAGCCACCCCCGTAATCCCTCAGCCAACGGCCTAGCACAGAAACCATAATATGGTATACAGAATCTTCAAGTCATTCTTGCATGCTAACACATTGTGCATTATTCATTGATAAATCCGGAAATAATGTGTAGTTTAAAAAAAAAAACTTCCTATCCATGACAGCCTATGAAATTCATACTGCTAAAAACCGCTAAGATAGAAATATTAGTCAGCCCTGATCCTGTGCAGTAGATTCAGATGGCCTGGTTAAGCACTCCAGAGCACCACACCGGAAGAAAATGCCATTTGTGAATGACTTTGTAAAACTAGTTTTTAATTAAACGCAAACTTGTTTGGGAAAAAGACTTAAAAGACAACACATGCATTTGCCACAGGTTCATGAGACAATATACGTTTGCTTTTTAGATTTTGCTTGCAGGTTTTTTTTTTTTTAATTTAGAAGGATTACAGGACAGATGAAAAGATTTCTTTTGGAAAAAGTATTGAACTGATAGAGTTGATAGACAGGATGGAGGTTGTTCCAGGCTGGCTCTGTTTTTGTAAAATTTATCAGACTCTTCTTGTGGTTAAGCCAAACATAGGAACAGAATCAGGAATATACAGGCCAGAAAAATTCTCTTACTTGCCTCTGCTTAGAAAAGACTGAATTTCCACCGGTGGCACAGTGAGATCACTTGAAAGATTTTTCAGCTGCTCAGCACAAAAGTTTGAAAAGCTGATTTCACTGAGATGTTTAAAGAGCAATAAGAGGGAGAACAGAAAAAAACACGATTTGGAAATCCTGCCCACTGCAGAGCAGCGTGGGCTGGGGGGAGTGACTGGGGGGAGCGAGTCTGAGAGGAGTGAGAAAGGGAGATAGCTTAAGAGAGAAAACCCTGATGATGCATTTGCATTTAAATTGGTTGAATGTTTATTTGACAGACTTTTAGATCAGATGGATTGCTACCTTGAATTGGCAAGTTTTTTGTCAATCACCATTTGCTATACAAGGTAAAGTTTCATTTTCCTGTGTACATCTCAGCATGCAAAATTCCACCTGCTACACATTTTGAAATCTTACCTTCAATATGAGAAAACTTCTAAAGACATTGGAATCTATTGGCCAAATTAGGTGGGGCTCAATTTGTGGGGAAGCACTTTGGTGTTCACACGTGCCTGGTCTGGCTGTCTGCCTGCCCAGGTGCTATTTTGGCCTCTGCCAGTTGCTTACATGTCTCCTGCCTGGAGGCGAGGACGGCAGAACACAGAAGCACCGTCGGGAGTCCCCGTCCATTTCAGGCAAATGGTCCGACTGTGACCTTGAAGATGCTAGCAAAGCTGAGTCTGTTTCCAAGATCAACTATTAAACTATGACGACACAACCTCCACATGCCCATTTACTAGGTTTTAACCATATTATAATATGATGCTTCGAGAATAGCAAACCTCTTACCCTTTGCCTCATTTCTAGCTTTTAAGATGAAAAATTTCAGTTCAATCCAGGTTGAGACACATTTTGCCAAAAGGCTGTGATAAGACTGCTCTGAAGTATATGGCTCCATGAACACAGTGAACAGTATACAGACACAAAAGAACTATTTTTTCTGTCTTTTGTTAATATTTTTGTTTGCCAGTTAACTGCTCTTTTCTTTGAATATGTAAATATTTACCTATGACTGAGATGAAGAGCAAAAGAGTTTTGAGAATGCTGTGTGTGTGTACATATGTATATATATGAGTGTATATGTGTGTTGTAGGCCTTCAAGAACATGGATCACTTTAAACAGATTCTCAACCATCTTTGAAGTGTTTGTGCCACACTTTTATTTGTGCTGCAATCATTGCATCCTTCCCGAAAGCCTTAGGGATCATCTGAATAGTTTCCGAGGAGGAATGTTCAAGCTCAATGCAAAATTTGATGCAGATTCATTGCTCTACTCGCTCAGTCATTTTGAATGCGAGGGCCACACAGCACACACGCCCACTGAACGGCATCTAGTGCCCACTGACTAGTACCGTGAGGGCGCCATTGTTCACACATGCACAATACAGTCCACTCTCCTTGGCCGCCAGGTTACATCAATGTTGTGCAAACCATTCTCATTCTATTAACAATGGCCAGGTACTTTCCCGACAGGACAGGCTTTGTATATAGAGACATGCAAAGTGATTGATGGCCTAAGATTTTGGAAGCAATGGGAGGAGTTGGGACCAAGAGAGTAGGTGGCAGGTGAAGCCTTGGAAAAGCCAAGACTCACCTTTTTCTCCAAAATTGCATACAAAAACAAAAGAATACATGCAAATTTAGAGTAAATTTTAGAATTGGGAAGGAGAAAAGTTGAAAGGAGTTGTGAGCTGAATTACGTGATCTGCCAAAGATGAAGGTCATAGTGGTGGGTTTGGAGGCCAGAGGACAAACAAAAATAATTTCAATTAAAAAAATCTCTTTTCTAATTTGAGAAATTGGGTATAAAGATAAATTAAAAGATGACCTTGCTTCATTTAGAAACTGCTGGGTTTTTAATATTCGTCTTGAGTAATTTTATCCTGAATAGACTCAGGAGGTGTTCTGGATCAGAGACAGATTTCCTGTTGAATACCTCACCGTAAGTAACAGGTGTTTGCCCTCGTCCTTCCCCCTAGTGCAATGTGATGAGAGCCAAGTCACTTGTCCTGTAAGAGTAGCCAGACCCCTCCTACATGTGGCATGAAGAAAAGTGACTTTCCCGTGCTCATCGAGGGGAAAGAGGCAGCTTCCCCGCCTCCCTCCTGAAAGGGTCTCCCAACAAGGCCCACAGGCCACAAGGTAAGAACCCCTACACTCTAGAGAATGAGGAAGATACACATATGAAGAAATAATGGCTAATAATTTTGCAAAATTGAAAATAAAAACATGAGTTTTAATGGGACAACATAAGATGAATTATTTAATTTTGAGATCTATATTTTTTAAAACACTGACATTCACTTTAAAAAGTGGTCTGTCATCTCTATAATTTACATTATTTTACAATTTTAAAATGGTTTTAATAGGATTATTTTCAAAGATATTGAATCATTTTTCTATCCTAGGAAAGTTAACTGTTCTTCTCTATAAAAATTCTTTACTATTTATCTTATGATTTTTTATCAAAATTAATCAGCACTGTTATAATTTAATAATAGCCACAATTTATTTTTATGTTACAGATGTTCTCTAAGTGACTAAGATAAATTGAATTCCTATTTTCTTTTATGAATATTTAATTAGACATTAAAGATAAGAGAAATGCTGAATTTCTAACTCCTATTTAGTGTGAATATCTTAGTATAATAATAAAATGATTATTTGTATTTGACTTTTCATTTTACAAAATGCTTTTAACATAATGTCTTATTAAATATTTCCTAGAATACTCTGAGGCAGGGATTACTAGCAGTAACTTTTAACATGAGACAAAATGGTCTGGAAAGGTTAGTTTGGCCGAGCTCACCAGGCTCGTCTGTGTATAGCTGGGGTTGCTACTGCATTTTGTCTTCCCTATTATACATCATGTATTATAATATGTTAATCGTCCTACATATGCTTCCAGTTCAAATTCTAAACATGATTGTCAGTGATAGCTTGGACTTTAAGACCATTTGTTTTAAAAAATATCATTTGGTTTTGTCATGAAATACAAATATATAATTGCAATCACAGTTACAGCAGTAAAGGACATTCAGTAGCCTAGTGATATGCTGAAGTACACACAGGCACAAAGACTGTAAAAAGAAAGAAATTATATATGGAACTGGGTGATCATATGTATTTAGGATATTATGTAAAGATATACAAAAGGTTCAGAACATTATGCTAAGTCAAATAAGCTGGTTGTACCAGGACAAATACTGTATGAGTTCACTCATGTGAAGTCCCTGGAGTCAGACCCACAGAGACAGAAAGTGGAACAGGGGTTGCCGGGGGCTGGGGGAGGGGAATGGGGAGTTAGTGTTTGACGGGGACAGAGTTTCTGTTTGGGAAGATGAAAAAGTTTGGTGGTGGATGGCAGTGATGGTTGTGCAACAATGCGAATGTCCATAGCACTACTGAACTGTACCCTAAAAACCGTTAAGATGGTGAATTTTGTTATGTGTATTTTACTACAAATGAAAAAAAAAAGGTTTCCAACTATTTCACAAATACAGATTTATGATGCACTCGGTTTTTATAATGTTATTTTCTCTACTACTGGTGTACATATTTTTAAAAATTTTAAAGTAAATTGACATTTTCAAAAATGCCTTTTGCCACATTTCCAAGTCCATGTAGGGCACCTTTCTCTTCCACTATTCCTGTTGCCTTGTCTGCAGATGGTTCAGTAATGGATGATATAATATGACTACATACACGTTTTGTGTTAGGAATTGCAAAAAGTTTCAGGAAACTTATGCTGACGCTTTTCAGGGGAAAATGACAAGTTTGTAAAATACATGAATCATAAACTTGTGGCATCTGAATTAACACTTGAGGGATGAGCAGACATTCACGAGATCTCCGAGGGGAGGAAGGGCACTCCAGGCAGATGGAACAGCCTGTGCAAAGGGATTGAGTGGGGGGAGTGAGGAGGAGAGGGCAGCCACTCAGTTGGTGGTGGGGAGGAGGGGTCAGGTAAGGGAAGAGGCCCAGAAGGGCCGGGAGTGCCCAAGGAGCACTTGGGATTTTCCCCTGGCTGATGTGGGGGTCAATGAAGCATTTTAAACAGTCTGCATTTAGCAAGGTCACTCTGATACCAGTGTTGGGGGCAGACTGGAAAGGAACAAACCACAGGTAGGACCAGGCTGTTGGAATCATGGGCACAGGGAAGGTAGAGGTACAGAGTTCAGAGGCAATAAGACTGTAGAGTCAGTAGGACTTTTGACCTCCTTGGAATTTTAATAAATAATACCTAGTTACAAGTGGAAAGTCTTGAAAATCAAGACAAATAATGGATAAGAAACAATCAGGTAGTAGTACCTGCTAACATGTAATTCCAGTACATAATCAGTTGTCTTCTATAAGCAAGTTTTTTTATATTTGAATGAAAATTCTTACCTAAGGTCTGGAAAGGGGTCTGCTGTGACAAGGGGTGTCTCCACGGAATGTTCAAAAAGAGCTCCCTCAGGCCCTAGACAGAGACCAGAGATGTATCAGGGACAGAGGTAAAATAAGTGGCACCAAATTAAACATTTAGTCTACATATTAAAGCACACACAGATTTTGTTCTTTGTTGCTGAATTTGTACAGATGTTTGAGCTGCAAGGGAAAAAAATACATCCAACTGCTTCTGTACTTTTCAGAGGATACCACAGTTTCACTAGGTTCCTGTCAACGAAATGTGATTTTTCAAAGCACTTACAAAGCAGCAGGCTTATTTTAAAACTAGAGAGCAATATTAGCCGTCAAATTGTAAAAGAAAAAATTGCATCTATATAATTTTAGGCAATAGTAATTTGACTAATTCTCTAGATTTTATGTGTAAAAATTATATCTTGTGCCATTTGTTTCTAAGGCACATCAGGATATTTATGGAAAAATCAAAAGTTTTAAATATTTAAAATAGACCTTCTACTTGTTAGGAATCGGCATGTTGCCAGTTGTTTCGCTGCACTGAGAACCTAAGTGTATGTAAGGCCCTGTGAGCTGCCGTGCAGGCAAACACAGGAAAAGTGGCTGCTCTTTGGCACCCTAACTTGTTTCGTACTCAGAATCCTGTGATGCAGGTGATATTTTCCCATTTTTCCCAGGTGGAAACTGAGGAACAGAAAAGTTAATTAACTGGTCTAGGCCTACACAGCTGAGAAGCAGCAGGGCTGTAATTTAGTTTCTCATACATAAACAGCAAACAATGTGTGATAGAAAGTAATGTGCCAGTAGCAAAGTGCAACTACATTATTTTGCGGGTCACCATCAGGGAAGAATTATTTTAAGGCAGCAGTGAAGAGTATATAGTAAAATGCAGTGGGTCTGAACCTTAAAATAAATAGGCATTTATGAACACACGGGGGGTTTTGGGCGAGGATTTCAAAAAGAGCAGCAGCCCCGGGGCAGGAAGATGTGCTGAATGTATAGGAATGAATGAATACTCCAGTTCACTGGAAATGCAGGATTCCATATGGAAATACAAGTTTATCTTTCATGTTATGTTTAAAATAATTCTCACCTTGCATTTTATAAGCACACACAGATTGAGGTAGCACCACACGGCCTACGTACACTCATCCTGACTTGCCTGGCTTGGTCACGCTTATCTTAGGACCCCGCCCTGGTTTGGGCCCCTCCTGGGTTAGGGGCTGCCGTTTGCAAACAATTTGTTTCTGTCTTTGGTACCACAAAGACCTCAGGACTTATCCTCACACTGGGGAGACTTTCTCCTTTAGGGAATGCAGATGGTTCCTGAATTACGATGGTTCACACATTTATTGGAATGGAATCCCATCGCAAATCACTGAAGCAATTGGAATGTTTATTTTCTAACCTACCCTTGTACTAGTTTTGATATTAGACATTGAAAAAAAGTTGCCTGGACGCAAGTTCCCCAGACACTAGGTTGAGAAATGCTCATCCCAGGCAAAAGGGCTTGTCAGCGCCTTACTAATTTAACTATTCACAATACCCTCACATTCTCGCCACAGTATTACTACCCGAGTTAGCGTCTTTATTATAATTACTGCTTCCTTGGTAATTTTATTTAAATGCAAAGGCATGACAAAAACCCAACTGCAAGCCCTATTCAAGGAATAATATCTTGTGGCAAATAAAGTAAAGGAGACTTAAATCAGTACAAAATGAAATTTAAAAATTACAGACAGATTTAGTGAAATGATTTACATAAAAACTATAATAAACTGAAACAGAAGAACACACATAAGTGCAAGTTAATGTTTCATGAACATTATATTATAATTTACGTGAATTATATTCAGATGGGAAACAGACCCTCACACATGCTATACCAAGTCACACCTTAAAACACCACTTAAGCAAACGTAAATGATAATGGGACCGTTATGTAAAGTAAGCCTATCCTGAGCACTGGAGTTTCCGCAATAATATGTGCCTATCAAATTTTACAGAGCAGTGTGTGGGTTGCCTGAAGTGTAGACAACATTTTCCGTTTGGCGAAGAGCAGGGGAAAATTTAGCAGACTGATTTGTATGGTACACGTGTCCCTTTACCCTTTTCTTTCCTCCTTGCTTCTACATTTGCAAAATATAAAAGAAAAAGGAAAGAGAAATACACCTCAAGTCAACCGATAAGAAGACAAGTGGAGATATGCTGGGCACGGTTTTATACGATAAGTAGATTTGTTGTGGTTTATATATTAATAGCAGCATTGTTTGGAACATGAGTAGTGCTTTGGTATGGGGAACCCTGCATGAGCTCTACCAATCATCAAACAATAATGCTTTCTTCCCATAGCTAAGATAATAGGAAAAAGGAATGTGGGCTATAAACTTTTATGTAATTATTTTCTCTATTTTATATAAAGAAAATAATGTGATGGCTGAGAAAAAAACTGTCAACACATTGTGCTCTCTATAATATATACTCTTTGTAAAACAAAGCTAGAAATTGCAATGTATTCCACTTGCATAGCTGATTTTTTATTTGAGCACAGTGTCAAAGTCAAAATAAATATAAAGACAGACCCCTAACTTAAACCTTTTATTCAGGAATCACAGACTTGTAATTTAGGGCATATTCACAGACCTGGGCGATCTTCAGTATGACCAAGGAGAAAGTCGGGGTTCTTACTAGAAAGAGAAATGTTATGTATTGATTTGAAAGAAAGCTCATTGGCATCAGAGAAGCTTTCGGGAACTGGGTGAGTGATGGCGGCAGGTCTTTTCGCAGCCACTGGGTAAAACTGGTCTTGGGGTGACAGCAGGCCACTTCAGAAGCTGGGCCTGCGGAACACTCAGTGTTGGAGCAGGTGCTATGTACCCCAAGTGCTTCTGCTCCCAGCCCCTCAACTCCAATTTAATTGGGTGTGACAAGAATGACCCAATTCATATAATCATCATTCACAACAGCTTCAATTCTTTTTCCACTAAGAGCTGAAATTAGTCAGAGTTTCAGTGGCACTATTTTACAGGGAAATATAACTCACTAATTAGTTTTTAAATGCATGCCAATTGCTTACCTTCTACTATAACCATAATTAGTGATATTATATTGACATGTCATCATTATAATGTATTTATAGGCAGATATAAAATCTATAAACTCATATGTATTATCTTTAAATAAGAGCAGCCATTTATGTATCACTGAAATTATAAACACGCAAACTATAATACATGATCTTGATTACATCATTACTATTCACCACAAAGAAAATACTCTTAGAACCTATTTGTATATAATAAAATGGAATTTTTTCTAAATGGTTTCATAAAATGATTCTCAGTAAATGGTTTTTTATCTTCAATCTAATTGCATTTTCTTTATGTTTGTACTCATATTTAAATATTCCCAACCAAGATGACATAAAAAATATAATTGGCATAACACCTGTTCCTTGTGTCAAATAGGACATATTAGTTGAGGCAGAGAAAAAAGTTCTACCATTAAATATTATTATATAAATCATGCACTAAAATGACCCTGTATAACATGCATTATTTACAGGGAAGTATGACCAAAAAGGAAAATAAAAGACAGTCCAGTCTTACATTTGTTTTTTTTTTTTTAAGAATATGTCACTGAAATTAAGACATAGTAAATGGTCTGGTTATTTCTACTATGAAGCAGTGGTATTTGAATGACACCTTCTTCTCTACTAGATTCTAGAGCATTCTACGGGGAGTGATACTCCTGTGGAGGTCTGTAGTAAGACTGTGCTACAAGGCGAACTGAAATGGTGATGAGGGAATTGAAAAGTTCCAAGCTCAAGGGATGTAGCCCGACAGTCATGATGTCCCTGGGCTGAGCTCAACAACTGGATGGCACATTGCTCCAAGCTGCTCCATTCTTTCCACCTGCTGCTGTTTCTAGGTTCCTTCAGTCATACAAATACATAGAATTCAATATTAATACTGTGTTCAAACAACGGATAATATACACCTGGACATTTGTTAGACTTTTGCATCTACACTGATACTATTTATTAGGATTCACCCCACACATACCTTGAACATCTGTGGACTGATATGAGCTTTTCCAGTGATGCCAAACAGTTTCACTGCTCCCCTTCACTGCCGAGCTCCCACACCACGTCCCCACGTAATGTCTCTCCTACCTTGGTCCTGTTTCCCTGTGACCATTTCAAACTGCCTTTTGCCTCTCATACTCCAGTGGAAAACGCTCTCCTTAAGATAGCAATGGCCTCCATGATGATAGATCCAATGGCAATTTCTGTCATCTTTCCTGGGCCAGGTTCTGGGAACATATTCTCTCTTGACACCAGAAAGATGCCTCTGGTGATACTCCTGCCACCACATCGTCTCTTCTCACTCTCCTTTGGTGGCTACTCTTCCTTTATTTGGGCTCTAACGTAGGCATTTTTCAGAGCCCAGTTGGTTGGTGATGCCCACGTTTGTATCTCCAGTCTAGACTTCTGCTCTGGGCAATGGACAGCTCACATACCAAATAGCTGACGTGGTACATGCACGTGGCTGTTTCACAGCTATTTTCAGCTTGTGTGTCTAAAACATTAACTGTGGATGCTCTCTGCCCTGCAAATGTCTTCTCCTCCTCAGGCATCTCCATTACCTGGAGGTAATGCCATCACCCAAAGCAAAGGTCATCTTCGATTCTCTTCCCTAAATGCCTGCCGCCCATTTGGTCCATGGGCAAGTCTCTACCTGTCAGACCTTAAATTGGAATAAGTCACTTCCCTCCATGGCCACTGCTACCACCTAGTTCAGGTTACCTTCGGTTTTTTTTTTGTAAACCTAAAACTACTCTCTTTCAACCGGTACCTTTCCCTTTGAGCCCACAGGTGCCAAGTTTCTCTTGAGGTCTCCTTCTAGTGGTGGCTTCAGGATAAACTCTTCCAGCGGCAGCAGCCAGACCCTGCACCACCTCCTCCCGGCGGCCACAGGGGAAGCTTTCCCAGACGGAGAAGCCTGCTCGCAGCTTGCTTGGCACCTGCCGTCTGCTGGCGGTCGGTGCCAGGCGGGGTGGCGGCCGCGCTCACTTGGGGCTCAGGGCCAGGCGGTCTCACGTGGCTCCGCTGCGGATGGCTTGGTGCTGCCTCTGCCCCGCAGCCTGGAGCCCCCGGGATGCCAGCAGCGGCCTTTGGGGGTTGATTTCTCACAAAATCTTGCTCCTTCTTGTTCTGCTCTGCAACTTCTTCCCATGGAATCTCTGGTAGATTCCGGCACGATTCCCTCAGAATTCTACTTGAGCTATGTTTTTTTTCTGTCTACAACTTTTCCTTCTTTCTGAGACAATCTGGCAACTGGTGTTTCTAGTCAGCCATCTTGCCTCAGGTTTTTCCAAATGAGTCCATTTTGAACCCTATTCAATCTTTAGTTCAAGAAGAGAAAAGTTCTTTTGTAGAAATGTAGGGAATCCACGTACCTGGTATCATAGGCATAAAAGAAACTTAAAGAAAGAAAGAAAGAAAGGAAAGAAACAAACAAACAAACAAACAAACAAACTTGGAAAACAGATACTTGAATTGTGGAGATGATAGAGAACTAGGATAAGCCTTATGAGCTACTCACTTGGAAAGAGACAAAGGGTAACAAGGTGGCAGAAGATGAGAGCGGGTGAAGATTTGTGAGAAGGCTTTCATTTTTCTAGGAGAGTACCAAAGAACTGCAGTAGAAATGCCACCAGAAAAGTCAACACATTCAAATTCCCTTGTCTTATCTGCCTGAAAAATTCCAAGGTAAACTTGCCAAAAGTACATTTGCTTTTGCAGAAGTTTGCTCTGTGGGATATGGTTTTTGTCAAAAATTACTACCTACCAGTTACTCGAAGTTTATCTGTACCAACCACAACTTCCTTCTCGTCAGCAGTGAACTGCGGCTTGCCGTCTTTGGAGCTGATCTGAAACTGTTGACTCTGGACTTCTACCATTTGGGGACCTGATGGATTAATTAAAGCAGATTATTATGAAGTGTTTACTACAAGCAGTGTAAAAATCTCTGTTTTACACATGCCATGTCACCCAGCAATATCAAATAACTAAACATTTAGGATTTGTTGCTAATAGTTTTATTTTTTTATTTTGTAAAGTTTTTATTTCTTACTTCAATAGATTTAGGAGGTACCAATGCAGTTTTGTTTCATGGATATATTGTACAGCGTGAAGTCTGCCCTTTTGCTGTACCCATCACTTGCATGGTACCCATTAGGTCATTTTTCTTCTATGATTAAACTTTTCAAGTTTTAAGCCTATATCTATTGTATTATTAAAATTAATTTATGTCACACATATGTTAATCTATATCAAATATATATGAAGAAAGTATTTGTAAGTTTATTTCCTAAAGTTTTTAAAACTTGTCCCAAATAACATCTTCTATTCATAATTAAACTTGTATTCTTTTGCTTATTAACCAACTAAGGATCTTGCAATTCGAAATGTGAGGTTTGTGAAAGACCATATTACAAATGGCTCACTTTAGTGGTTAAAGTTAACCCAGAAGAAATCATATCTTGAATCTCTTCTTTGCCATTATTCTCAGAAGAGATCCTCACTTCTTACTCCATGGGGAAAACATTGTGGAAGAACACTCTTGCATGTTTGCCCTTCCACTTCCCCTAAGAAATTGTTGCCTTCTTTATGCCTCCTCTCCTTCTGTTTCACTTCTGTTTCACTTTTGCCTCCAAGTTAACTCCTTCACCCGAGCTCTAGCCCATTGCCTTCCAGCTCATGGATGCACTCGGCAAGGGAGTGATGGGAGTCGCTCTGTGCCAGGCCCTGGGACCCGGTGCCCTCTGGGCGTGTCAGCTCGGGATCAGTGTCGTACCCTCTCACGCACACACTCAGCTCTACAGGGACCTGGCATTCGTCACTGTGTGTTTCCTCATTCTCCTTGCGCTTCCTGTCCTTCTAACCCAGGCAGCTTCATGGATTAATCTGTGCAGCACACAGCTTTCGTCATTTGCTTAAGAGTTCCTCAATTCTTTTATGATAGTTTATACATTTATCTATAAAAGTAAGTTTATTGAGAACACAGGTCATATCTTATAATTTTTGTGTGTGTCCCTGTGTCCCTCACAGCACTCATCAGAATTGTTGGGTACCTGGTAGAAATTAAATAAAGCTCTTCACTTAACACATTGATCAGCTGTGGAGGTGGCCGCCAAAGTATTTAAATGAGTCTTCATTTAAATAAACACATAAATGTTTTTGGTGAGAGTGGCAGTTAAAAGTAAAGCTCACTTTTTCCTCTATGTTATATGTCCTGTTTCTTAAAAAGCCTTGCTTTATTTTTTTGATGATTATATGTTATTTTCCCTCCCTTGAGACTCAGGGTCACTGTTTACTTTTTCTGGGTCACTGAAATATCTTATATATTTATTATATAGACACCGATTTTCATTTAATGGTGAATATGAAGTTGCAACACTTTAAAATTAAGCAAAAATACTAGAATAATTTACTCAGTAAGACTTGTTTTGCTCAGTGGAGGTTTATATAACAATTCTAGAAGGCTCCATTAAGTGTAAGGAGTTGAACTACATGATGAATATTTTTTTCTGTAACTATTATTTAATATACATTGATAAAATAGTCAAAAATGACTTTAGTTACATACTATGTATGAGTAGCAAAGCCATATAAACTTTTAATCAAATCAAAGAAAATGCAGGAAAGTGAGTCCATTCCATTCAATGCAAATTCATTTTCTATGTACAAGATGCTGTGCTAAGAAATGAGGATATATGAACAAGTGAGATGTAGCTCATAACTTCTATGAGTTTGTGGTCCACTAAGGAGAAAAGCACATCAATCTCGTTTCAGGACAATTTGATAAGTGCTGTGATACAAGCGTGAGAGTGTCCTGACCAGGAATGCATGGTCTGTCCTCTGGGGTCAGGACAGCATCCAGGGGAGCATGTCTGAGCTGACCTTGAAGAATTCATGTTTCCCTGATGAAGGGAGAACGGGGCACTCCAGGTAGAGGGAACTACCTGAGCAAAGGCATGGAGATGAATAACACCCCATCTCCATTTTATTAAAAAAATAGGCTCTTAATGTTTAAATTTAAATATGCTTTCTACTTCAGAGGAAACTGGACTGTTCTCCAAGTGCTAGCAAGCCCATAATTACTGAGTTTGTAATTAATCTTTTAACAGTTATTAATATTCTATGTTTTATAACCTACTTGGACATTGATTAGAGCTGAAAAAGTAATTACCTTTTGCAGTGGAGATCTTTAAGAAACAAGATTCCAGTTCCACCTTGTTGATACTGAAAGAGCCATCTGAACAATATGATTTTTAATGAAAGGCTCTGGTACAAAGAGGGAAAAGTTAATGGCTTACGATCTGATTGATTAAGTGTGTGAAATTAGCTTAAGTGTTTTTCTAGTGAAAATACAATCAAATTCTTCCTTACATACACTGTGTCTCATTACCAACCTTTTTTCCTTCATGATATCTTTCATTTAAAAATAAACATCACAAAGTCCTTTAGAAAAAGGAAACATATATTCTGCTGCTACAAATATGGTATCATAGAGAAAGTACTGGAAGCACAAAACCATGGTTAAGTTAGCCCTACTGACATTCTGGAGTAATCTTGTAGTAAGTACCTTGTTCCACCTTTTAAGTCTGGCTGTCCACAGCAATTGCCTTTTCTTATTCCTGGCCTGCTCTGCTGAAGGTCTGCCATCTGTCTTGGTTGCTAAATCTTGGCTTTGTTTCCCATTCACGATCCTCTCCATGACCAAAAGTCCCTTAAGGCCATGCCGACTTGAAACTTTTTCCACTGTGGACCACCCTGGAGAAGACATGGTATCCAGAGGCAGAGAGGTTCTGAATTTCCTTTCGGCTCTCAGCCAGGAGACCACTCTGTTCTCTGGAGGCCAGATTCTTTTGTGTCCCGCAATAAACGTTTTGTTTCTTTTACTAGCCTGATGGCCCTGTATTCCTCGGAACCCAGATAACTTTGAGACACTTCAGGCTGTCTCTGCATCCCCTGCCCTCCCCATTCTGTGGTACAAACTATTCTCTGTGGTATGATATTTAGAAAATTCATACTTAGTTCATAAATAGCTTTGGATTCTTTAAAAGAAAAAACAGTCTATCCACTTAGCGCTATTCCTGGACCACATGCAGGCAAAGCACCGTGGCGAAGCTGGACTCACCCACTTTTAACCTGCCCGTGACCTCCCCTTCTGAGTTGCGTGCGTTCAGGGTCACATTCTGAGTGGACTGTAGAAGCAGAGATGAGTCCTAGAAAGAGATGTACAAAATTAGCAAAATATGTGCTATTTAAAAGGATTATATCTTTTATTTCCATATAAATTTAGGCTTTATGTAAAATTTTTTCTCCATAGTCACAGTTCCTGGGGTCGTATAAATTTGTGGCTAAAACTATTAAAAAGTCCTGAATTATATTATGTTAGGGGAGTAAAAGTATTAACTTTTTAAAATAAAATATAATAATTCCTTGGGTTTATAGTGCTTGCATGTACTAGTTATATTGTTCAGCTATAATAATCCGTTCTCAAGGTAAACATCTAATACGATCAAGTTTTAATCAGTGCTTTTTCTTTTCTAAAGAATTAAAATACCACTTTTTGTTATTTAGGTCCAGGACAGGACGTATTTTAAGACATGATGTAAATCAGAGAATGGTTAGCCTTTCTATAAGAAATACTATATTACTTATTTTCAAAACACAAAGGCTTCACACAATTTCAAATAAGCTTTTAAAAATTTTTGGAGGTTTTTTTTTTGTACTTTTTGTTGAAGATAAAGTGGCTTTATAAGCATGTCAGTGCTTTCTGGGTTACTGTAATTCTGATGGGATGTTTTGTTTTACAGGAGATCGCTTTTATATAAACAATCTCCTTTAAAAGGAATGGTGTAATTTGGCTGTTGGATGCCAGTGGGTTTATTGTTCACTCAGAGGAAACCAAATATCTTCCAAAGTGATAGGGATTTATGTGATTTTTCAGAAGAAAAGAAGTCTCAAGAGCCCTTGGGAGCTCTGTCTGGGATGTTAGAGTTCTCCACTTGCTCTGTGGAAGCAGATGAATCTACCAGCATCTTACGTTTTATCCAATGATGTGACCTTAATACTTGTTTTTGCATTATTAGAAAATAACTAGCATGATAATAAAAGTTAACATTTTACCAATAATTTTATCATCAATCCTCTATTTATTTTTCATAAAACACATATTATTTAAACCTTTCATCATTTTCTTACCATTCTGGAGCATATTTCTTTGGCGTATAGTGGTAATAAAAATTCTGATTCCCCTTCCAGGCGAAGTCCATCTTCTGTTACTTGCAAGTGACCCATGCCTGTCTGTGGAAAAAAAAATGAGACAATACAGATTTTCTGTTGCTCTTTTCCCATTTCTCTTGGTATTGACGTAAATTATGCGTGCATTTCCACAGAGTTCCCACCACCTTTTCTGTATTTCTCCAAATACCTTATTTAAAACTTGAAGTGTTTTATTCAATACTCAATACTTTTGTTAAATCTTGGGTAAATACAAAGGACTATTTAGAAAATACATATAAGATTTAAAGAATCATTTTATAATAAATACCTAAGAGCCCACCACCTTGGAAGAAAAAAATCTTACTATTACTATTTTTAAAATTTTTTCAATTAATAAACAATAAAATGGATTCGAGGTATACAGTTCAACCACAGACTCAAGATCATTGCAATCTTCCCATCATGTATTATGGAGATAATGAGTAACAAAAACAAATTATAACAAAACCGAACAAAACCAACACAATGTAGTTCACAATGACGTAAAAAAGGGAAAAAAAGTAAATGCTACATAGACATTTTGCTCCTGAAAATTCTGATCCAGACAGAAAAGAAACAAATATTAATTACATTAAAGGAAACTTCTATCAGTACAATCTAGATGAAGTGATATAGCAAACAAAACAAGAACATACTTAACAGGAAAAAAAAATAATACTTACTGGAGAAAACCACATCACTTTAAGAATCCAAATTGTAAGAGCAAAATTCACAACGAGGATGATGAGTAAAAGAAGAACAAACAAGTAGAGGCAACGCTTCCTCCAGCCATAAATGCCGATTTTGTAGACGCACTGATTCTCTGGCCTCTCTATGTGGGTGCCTTCTGTGGTTGTGGTGTACTGCTCACGCACCATCTGCCACGGGTGTGTAGCGGGAGGAGAGAGAGGGACAGAGAGAGAGAGGGAACTTGTTTGTCCATACTGATTTACTATGAGCCTAAAAAATTATTTTTCACCCTAGTAACAAATTTCCAAAATTAATGATTTTTAAAAAGAGAACAAATTATTACTTTGGAACATGTCACTGTGTTTCAATCACGGGGAGCTATTTAATCTGTCATTTAAAATATTTTAAATGACAAATTTATTTGAAATCTAGTGACTGTATTTTAAAATTTTAATCAATACATTCAACATCTATTTATGCACATAACTTTCAAAATTCTGCAGGGTTGAACTTGGAATTGAAGCATCAACCTAAATTAATCAAGTTAAGAAGTTCCTAAAAGATTCAGTGGGAGGAAAATCAAGCTGGTACCTATATTTTTAAAAAAAGAATCCAATTACTCAATTTTATGTCAGATGATTAAATTAAATCTTTTTTCCCAGCTGCTACATTACTCAGAATTTAGAAGAGTACTCTACAAGATACCTACTACACTAACCTCTGCCTGTAATAAAGTTCCCAAGTATTGACCTAGAGAAGATCACAATGTGTGTGTGCGTACTTATTGCTGGTGTCACAAGTGATCACCAACTTAATGGTTTAACATGACACAATTTTATCTTATAGTTGTGGAGGTCAGAAGTCCAAAAAAATGGGGCTTACAGGGCTGAAATCAAAGTGTGGGCAAGGCTGCATTCTTCTACAGGGTCTTGGGGAGAATCTGTTCCTTCTTTTTTCAAGCTTCTAAAGGCTTCCCACGTTCCTCGGCCCCAACCTCTATTTGCATCATCACGTCTCCTTCTCTGACCCCCACACTCCTGCTCGCCCCTTCTGAGGAGTGTGTGATGGCACTGGGCCCTCCTGCATACTCCAGGGAATCCTCCCATCTCAGCAGCCTGGCATGATCACATCTGCAGACATGCTTTTTCCATGTAAGGTAACCCGGTCACAGGTTCCTGCCCTCCCCTAAATCTCCTGCTGTCAATTTCCAACATAGAGGCTGGTGTGGTCCTTTCAAAACATGCATTGGATCACGTCCCACCTCTGCAGGAAACCGCCCTGTGTCTTCCTGTTTTACTCAGAGTAAAAGCTAGACTCCTCACCTGACTGGCATGGCCTCCCGCCTTGATCCTGTCCCTCTCACCCTGACGCCTCCTGCTCCAGGCATGGTGGTCTTAGTCACTGCATGTTCCCCAAGCGGGACCCCACCACAGGGACGCTGCAGTTATGATGCCCTCGACCTGGAAGGTCTTCTCCCGGGTCACTGCAGGACTCCTCTCAACTCTGCCCAAACGTCACTTCTCAGTAGTGATCACTTCTCCCTGATCACCTTATTTTAATAACAACCCCACCAACAGCACCCCAGAGCCTTGTGCTCCTTCCTGCTTTATTTTTCTTGGTAGCACTTAACCCTGCGTGACATACTATATACTTTACTTATTTGTTTTATTGTAAACGTTTGTGTCACCACATAGAATCCCTGGGGAGTGGGGTTCACCTGTTTTGTTATTTTGTTGGACCCTGGCACCTAAACAGTACCTGGCACGTAGTATGGGCTCACTAGATATTCGCTGAATTAATCGAACACAAACATTGAATGAACAAATACCCAGGCAATTGTATTTAAATTTAAAGGTACAAAAAGCAATAACATAAGTTGAGAGATACTTCCGAATTTCCTCAACTTTTTGTAATCGGTCAGTTGAAGCCTGGGCATACTGGGGTGTGCAGTGTGATCAGTTGTTTACAGAGAAGCAGCCTCGGCTAGCTCTGCTGCAACTGGCCAGGTTCCCCAGGGAGAGGAAGCGGGGAGTGTGCTCTACTCTGTTTACGGTTTATGGTCACCCTACACCTGTGCTCTTGCTTTGCTGACGGCTGGAGGAGGAGGCTGGCCCCCAGTCCTTGGCGGAAGGTACCGGCAGTGCTGACCGTGGGGAGTGCGTGACCTGCTCTCCAGCCACCTTCGGACTGTATTTGCCAAAACCATTTCTATGTGATCTCAAACCTGTTTTTTCTTTTTTTTTAATTTTGCCGATGGTATTCTTAAGTCATGTTTTATGATTGCCTACTTCTTTAACTAATGTTTTTGGTTAATCTGCCATCTCCCAGTGTTAACTTGTTGCATAAAAAAGGCCTTTACTTTAACCGTTTTTTCTTTTTTTTACTTACTTATACTCATGAGTTAAATGACGAGGTAGAACACTCAAATATTTTTCTAAAAAGTGTATTTTGTTTTTTCATATAATGTTAGTTTATATTTCTCACAACTCACAAGTGGCTTTCATTTTTATTAGATATTTAATATAATAAATAAAATTTATTATATTAAATTTTTGGAGACACATATTTCTTACTAGGTGCCACCATGTTGCACCCACCATCAACATGATGAGGTAGCACACGTGAGAAGCCATTCACAGCCATGTGACTACTTAGCTGTGACTAGGGTAGGTGACACGCACGTAACAGGCAGTCAGTAAATGTCTGTAGAGCACACGAGTGTGCAGGGAGGGGGCTTATCCTACCAGATGTGGTGGCATAGCTTTGTGCTGCAGTGATGGAAGCATGAGGTAGAGGACAGACAAAAGGACAGACAAATGGACAAAGAGAATAGGGTAGAGGACAGACAAAACGACAGACAAATGGACAAAGAGAATAGGGAGTCTGGAAACAAGGCCATAATAAGAAGCAATAAGTAATAAGTAAACGGAAAGTGAGAAATAAGAGCCATCCTGTATGTACAGCTCCCTCTTCCAGGGCACCGGGAGGGAAGAAGGAAGTTAGTGTGGTTATTACATTAAAGCTGCCGAGGTCACACTAGCACAGAGGACGACTGCACGGGTTTTCCCTCTATTTTCTTTCAGCCTTCCAAGACACGGCTCATCCCCATGGCAATTAGTGGCAGTAATTCTCAATGTATTTTCTGCCTCACCGTTTGCACCATAACTCACATCACTGTGACGGAGCTCCAACATTCAGGAAAGCAGGAGGAACGAGGAGGTGCTCACCTAAGTAGATGTGTGGCCAAAACAACATCATGGCAAGAGAAGTTTAATACCAGATAAACTGGGAGAAGTATTTGCCTTAAAGATAGGACAAGGTTAGTATCCTTAAAATATTAATCAGCAACAACTATGCATAACCATCAAAGAAATACAAATGACTAATAAACATAGCAAAAATGTTCGGCATCACTATGAATCAAAGAAATGCAAATAAACACAAAATTGCTACAGTTTTCAAAAATTAGGGAAAACTTAAAAACTAATAGTAGCCAATATTAGCAAAGTGTCTGAATAATGGATGTGCTACTCCTTTGTTGTTGAAAGTGGGAATTAATATAACCCCTCAAGAACTGCTGTCCCCAACCCCCAGGCCACAGACTGGTACTGGTCCGTGGCCTGTTAGGAACCCGGCCGCACAGCAGGAGGTGAGCCGTGGACAAGGGAGCAAAGCTTCATCTGCATTTACAGCTGCTCCCCATCACTCGCAACACCACCTGAGCTCCACCTCCTGTCAGATCAGCGGTGGCATTAGATTCTCATAGGAGTGTGAACCCTACTGTAAACCATGCATGTGAGGGATCTAGGTTGTCTGCTCCTTATGAGACTCTAATGCCTGATGGTCTGAGGTGGAGCTGAGGCTGTTGATGCTAGCACTGGGGAGTGGCTGCAAATACGGATTATCATTAGCAGAGAGGTCTGACTGCACAATAAATGTAATGTGCTTTAATCATCCCAAAACACCCCCACCAGGTCCATGGAAAAACTGTCTTCCATGAAACCCACCCTTGGTGCCAAAAAAGTTGGGGACCGCTGCTCTAGAAAGCTATTTCACTGCATTGAGCTTTGGCTCACGTCAGAGAGACCAGCTCTGATGATGAGCTCTTTGCTTCCAAATCTAGTATTCGCTTTCCTACACTCCGTTCCCTCATTTTACTTATTATTTCACTCTCCATTTTATTTGAAATGGTTGGATAGTCCCTCCTTGAAAACACGTTCTTTTCCTGTTTTCTTAACTCATTATGCTCCTAATTTTACCCTCTACCCTTCCGAACTTTGACTCTCAGCCTCTTTCACGATCTCTTCTCTCTCTCTGGCCGCTACATGTTGCATGATGCCCGACCTCGCTCTGCGCCCATCTCTTCTCCTCTCCATCACTCTCTCAAGGTGATGCTGGTCGTTATCATGTCTTTAAATATTATTTATAGGGTGATGATTCCCAAATTTACATATTACCCCAAATATCTCTAAACTCTAGACTCATATTTGGTAATTGCCTCTTTGACAAATAGCTCCAGGGAAGGCCCTGAGGAGACAGTTCTGGTGCTTGCATGCCTGAAAACGAAAACTACCACGAAAGACTGCAAAAACCGCAATCTTGCACAAACGCCATCACAACCTAACACACAAAAAAAACTTGCCCGAGCACATCTGCCCAGCAACTGCCTGTCCAACCTGGGACTGGCACCACCCTTGTGGCCATGGATCTTTGGAGCCAAGGATAATTACTCAAACAATTATGTAATCCTCCTCATTTTTCCCTTTAAAAATCTCTGTCTTCCTTTACCTCCCTGAAGACGCACACGGTTTCCTGTGGTGCACGTGTTCCCACAGTGCTGCTCTAGCCCCAGTGAACCTCTGTTCTTTTAGAGAACCTGTCTGTTGTCTCACTTGACACTATCTGAAGTCAGGTTTCCAAGAAGCAGGGTCTGCGATGAGGATTGCTGGGCGGGTGATTTATTAGGGGAAGGCTCTCCAGAGGGACGTGCCAGGCGATGGGGGAAGCAGGCCAGGGCAGGAGACGGCTCCGGGCTAAGATGTGGGCTGAGGCCAGGGCACTTTTCCAGAGAAGTGTGAAAACAGCAGAACCCCAACAACCTCACCGGCCATGTAAAAGACGGTGAATGTACAGCCCTGCGAGGGGCAGCACACATCGCATTTACACCATTTATCCTGTGCATACGTGCCCCTTAAGTTGGACGTTATTTACAAAGGAGGACAGAGTTTAGATTATTCTTAAATTCAAATGACGCATGAAAGCTGTGTTTAACCAAGAGAGAATAAAGTAGACGATTGTCTATTTTAGTAAGTCTTTTGGTGTTTATACTGAACCTGAAATGTTCAGGCCAACCAACTCTAACCCCGCCACCTCAAAAATACCCTGTGTATGCCTAGGCCCTCAAAATAGCATTTAATGAAATTCTACCTGAAAAATATCCACACAAAAGTAAGGACAAGTTTTAAGAAAAAAAAGTTATTTAAATTCGTCAACTAAACTGAGCTTCTTTTTAGTTTCAGGACTCTAAATGAACGATTTGAAGCAAAAAGAAATGCTTGAGGTAAATATGATGAAGGTTCTTATCAAACGTGGTGTAAATTCAATTTTCCGATTGCCTTGACAGTTCATTAAAACAGTCTCAGGGGGCTTCAGGGCCATGACTCAATTCCACCCGTATCATCACCTTTGCTTTGGGACTGGAGTGGGATGATCTGAAGTGACTTTCAGATGTTGCCAAAATGTACACATCCAAAAGCATTCCAGTGTGGGGACAGCACGCTTCTATGCCTCAACAAGATGAATATTTTATATAAAGTTTTTGTTTTTGTTAAGATCTAAAATGTTTAATGAAAGTAAAATATTCATGAGAACGCCCAGTCATTTGATTTTCTTTTCTTCATGAATCTCACCCTTAGAGACAGTCAGCTGCAGAGAATGTCGGGGAGGGCTTTCTATTCGCACCCCGGGATGCACCGTCGCTGCACATGGGGAACATTCTCTGCGGGAGCAGAGACAGCGTCAGCCCGGGGTCCGCTGCCCGCCGAGGGCTCAGGCATGGCGCCTTCTCAAGGGATCCTGACCCCGCACCACCATTGCCCTGAGGTTCTTCCCGGCTCCCCCATCAGTGGGGGTCAGGATAGGGGTTATGTGTTTTCTTGTTAGGGATGATGATGATGATGATGAAAGCTACTATTTACTAAGAAATCAGAAACGAAGTGCCTTATATGGATTGAATTTGATACTCATTCAAACCGAGGAGGTAGAGGCTGCAATTTAACTCCCTCCCTTCACAAGCTAGTAAGCGGCCGTCTGACTCCACAGCCTAAACATTTCATCATTGATGTCACGCTTCTCAAAGATGTTTCACAAGTAAAACCAATTGAGAATTTTAGAAAGAGTTAAAATGGTCACAGAGGTGAAGCTAGGTTTGAAAGTACCCTCGCTGCTCCCTGCACTGCCCCAATCCGTTCTCCGTGGCAAGCAGAGTGATCCCTCCGAAGCAGAAGGATGACTGTGCTGCTGTCCTGTCATCAATGTTTGAAGGATGCTCTAGTGATTTAGGACGAAGCACAAATGCCTGGGCATCATGAGCCCTCCCTAATCTCCAGCTTTGGGACTCCTTGGTGGTTCGCTGCAGGACAGCCACTGAAGTCCAGTAGACGACATTTTGAGAGACCTTTGCAAATCCACAAACTACTAAATACTCCTGTACCAATGTTCCCATAAAAGCCTCTACAGCATAACATACAAAATTAAAAAGGAAGTTGGAGTGTGAAATGGCAGGTGTGGTGGGTGATGAATTCTGCAATGCTCATGAGAACGTCGTAGAGCTGGCTGGCCTCGCAGTAGGTCCAGGGAAGAATAAACGCAGACAGATGCAGAGAAAAGGAAGAGGGAAGGGTAGAAAGCACGGTGTCATGCGGGTGGAGGCAGGCTCTGAAGGAAGCGACAGTAGCAGAGTCATCCTCAGGAATCTGCAGTTTTCCCCTCCCCATTAGTAACCACAGCTGGGGGCGTGGCTGAGAAGCAGCAAGGGCCATGAGGGGCCCCGAGAGAACCTCAGGTGCGGTGGGAGAACCGCAGGCTCTACAAATTAAGCAAACTGGAAAAATTGGGCACCCACTCATAATTTATAATTAGTATTTAATTTTCATATGTAATTTAATAGCAATTTAGTTTAATGACTAGAAAGTATACTTTTTAAAGAATATGGATCAATTTTATTATCAGCACTTTAACTGCAAGCTTAGCTGACATCTTTCGGATGGCTGGATTTGGTAGGCTTTGTATCTAACTACACTGAAACACTGCTTTTCATTAGGCTTTGAAAGAAAATCGTACATACATTCTAGAACCTATAAAACTAACTCCGACTTGAAGCATTAGTTTTGAAATCCCATAAGGGTGTCTCTTTGGACCTGTCTCCACAAAATGTTTGCAAGAAAATAAGCAAAAAGGAGACATAGTACATTTTGTAGTTCATTTTGTACCAGGGAGTTGCTCCGTCCCATCCCGCTGGCAAATCTTTCAGCCAGTTGAGTTCTATTTTCCCTTGTTATCTAAGACCTCTGTGTTTTCCAGCTGCCACATATTAACTTAGGAAACACAAAGAAACAACCACAAAAGAACAGACAACTTCAATAAGCCGGAGGAATACCACATACTTACTTTTACTCCATGTTTACTTTTTGATACATATTTTGAGCAACACTTTATTTTTTTCCAGATTTTAGGAGAGAAACATTTTTCCCTTTTTCACTCCAAAAATAGTTAGAAATCCAGGGTGACATTTTGCACCCTTTTTGCTTATTTCCAATGTATAAAACTACTTGACTTTTGTTCTCATTAATTTTAGTCTATTTCTTAATGTCTGTAACAAAACTACCATTAAAATCTAAAGCAAACGTAATTCTACCACAAAAGTTTAAGAGTGGAATTAGAAGTAGGTTGTCTTAAAGACATACTTTGTCTAGATTAGCAACAGTACACAATTTAATGCCCAATAACATAGAAATGCTATCATTAGCATTCTACAAATTAAAAGTATTAGAAATACATGATTATGCTAAAAATACATATTACATACTAAAAGCATATTAGTAGTCAGAATAACTTAGCTGAAATGAGAAGTTACTGAATTTAGTTGATAATTAATATATAATTATTTTGAGATATATAATTTATTCAACATTATTTTTACTTTAACTTGTTAATTATTATGTCACCTATGAAGGAAAAAAAGTAAAAAAATCTTGTAACTATTTGGTTAAGTTGTTCTTTGCAATCATAAAATCCATGTTAAAACTGATCACTCACCTTAGATATTTTGAAAAGCACAGTACAACCTGCTTCACCGAAGCTCTATCGAAGACAGAATGTCTCAAACTTTTCCATCAGTTACAGACCAAGAGTGCAGGATTGAAGCTTCACCTACTATCCCTGGAGAAAAGGCTCTCACGTGCTCTGCTCGGCCCTGTCTCATGTTTCATCCCCTCGTATTAGCAACAGGCACAGCTAATTTTACTCAGTGACATAAACAGCTCATACCACACTTAAAATTGTTTGGGCACCAATTCCAGGACATAGTTCGCAGTGTGCCAAAAACCAAACCAAACCAAAAAAAAAAAAAAAAAAAACCCACAAAAAACCAACCTAAACCATTCTTACAAAGCCAACATTCCGACATTTAGACTCTGAATCATGATAGTCTTATATAGTTATAACTTTCTAAAATGAACTTTACCAAAATAAATAGCAAAAAACTTCTGAATCTAATGTTGATAAAATCTCATGAAAAATCTCTTCAAATTAACACAAAAGATTTAGAACTTAGGACTTTATTACATATATACGGGTCTTGTCCACATAAACTGCATATTATCATATAATAGTCACTCTTTAAAAATCACTTTCCTTGAGCCTTTTTTAAATGAAAAACTTTAATATTTGAGGAGAAAACCTTAAACAATGATCATCATAATAAATAGATGGTAAACAAATTCTGCTTGTTAAAATTATGAGAGTTCTTTTTTAGTTAAATGATACTTATATTATGTTTAACAAAATTTGTGAATGTAACAGTGTCACCTTAAATTGTCTTTATCTTTATTTAAAAATAATTAAATCATTTGATTTTTATAAGGCATAAACACAGAATAAATACCAAACTTTTTTGAATGATCTTAATCTTTCATTTTGCATTATTTTTATGTAGCTTGGTTTGTAACAGAATTAAAACTAACTAAATTATATATTTGAAATTTGTATTTTAGCACTCAACCTCGAAGTAGCAATGCAATGATAATCCATATGTTGAATTTTTATTTTTTTCTTCTGAGATTTTTCTCTTCATTCTGTTTATTCAAACTCTAACTTCTTTTGAAATCTGATGCTCCTGTCACACCAACAGCTGCAGGACTTAAATTAAAAGCTGAAGCAGCGTCAACTAATCATACATTTGTAAGACATTTAAAACTCTTTCATGAATTCTCTGCACATTAGTATTTCTCCCACCATGACAATTAAATTAGAACTGAAATTACAGCACAACTGTCAATTCCTAACAAAAAATATCTGATATATTTAATATAATGATATGAGATGTATTTCCATACCAGTCTGTGCCTGAAAAGTCAAAATTTGAAACTCCTAACGCAATATTCTGATTGAAATGTCACACATTTAAAGGTTACATACTGAGGGACCTTTTCATCAATCAGTAAATTGGTTTTGTAGCAATGAATTTTTCCATGTTTTGGGGACTACTTTGTAAAAATATTAGTTACGTGTTTGATCTCCACTTACATTTACAGATTCATTTAATACTGTCAAAGCCTCCTTTCAGCACTGCAGGAGAATGATTTAAAGAAGGCTTTGATTTTATCAGTTAGCTGAAATTATGAAAACATCATCTTCAAAGCTTTCAATGGAGGTCTAGCTTCAATCTGTAACTCACATACACACATTGGATATGTTTTCAAAGAAATCATAACATTTAAAGCAATAAAAGACCCTAAGGAAGACCTAGTCTAACACTCACCTAGGTGTAAAATAATTTGTTCAAGGTGACAGAGCTAGTAAGCCTATGGGTGGAAATGATTTTGAAAGTCCCTTGGCTTAACACACCCAAGGGCACACTTGGGTGCTCCACTACAAACCTGCCTCCAACCCTGGCCCCACATACCGGTGGGGTCGGTCCCTTCTCTGTCCCCCCCTCGTTCCCCCTCTGGCCCACTCTCGACCACTGCAGTCGTCAGGAGCGGCTTCCCCTCTTCCCCCACTTTGAAATTAAAAGGTTTTACATATTAAAAGCCAAGCTGTTATCTTAGGACTAAGAAGGGGAAAAAACCCAAATTGGAGCAAATTTAAATATATCGTCCTTTATCTTTTTGGTCAGTCTCTTAGTTCTGTGAATAGATCCATTTAGTGAAACAGCTGTGTCTCATTCCAGGACCTGGCACTGCAGATGAGTTTTCAAACAGAAGAACAGGAGTTAATATTTGGAGCAGTTCATACAGTAGTGTTCTTAGAGTCTAGAGGGCATCTAGCCGAAGTGACTAGATGTTAAAGTCAAAGCATCCTCAGTTAAGGTCGAAGTAGGCAGTGGCAATCTGACAGGTTCTTTTTTCACCCAGAGTTTGTATGTCCCAAAGTATACTTGCAGCGTCTCAGGAAAAGGTAGTGGTGATTTCATCGAGTCCAAGTCAGAAAGATGAAAAAAAAAAAAAATTGAAAATGTTATCTGGAGACTTGCAGCCAGGAAAGAATTCAGGATTCAGCCCAAATTACAGGCAAATAACAAAAACTCAAAAACAGTGGATAAGGCTAGAATCTAATATCAGGTGGACTATAGTTTTTTTTATTTCTGAACCATATTTTTTTCTCTCTCCAGTTTCCCATTTTTATTAAAGGTGAATCATGGTAGGATCCATTTACTTGCAAAAATAAACTTTACTCTCATTATACTTGGCCTGATTATTTGCATAAAGTGCAGCAAGAATAATTATTAGCCATATAGACTTTTATTTTTCTTAAGTTGGCTTTGCTGGAATTTTTCATAAGGAATCTCAGGTTAGACGTGAAAGCCACGAGTCCAGCCAAGGACTTATCTGTGCCGTTAGGTACCTGTGTGAATTGCGTAGACTCTTCTCTTGAGGTCCCAAAGTAACGGGGTTCCTGGACCTGTCAGCAAGTGACATTCTTTACTTACCACAGATCAGGAAATGTTATTATTGAGGTACCTGGCCAGTTTTTCCGAAGGGCTTTTTATCAGCCTCGTAAAGTCAACCTTAATTCCTTAACGCAGTCTGGGCACCTCTGAAAATGTGCCATTCCAGTCAAAGCCTTGGTAAAATAACCAGCATCCTGTTACAGAAGAAAACAGATTCTTATTGAACTTATGCAAGTAACTATATTGCTGTAAATTAAGAAAACTTACAAATAGTTTTCAAATTCTGGAGAAATCAAGTAGAGAGAAAAATAAATGCTTCAAATGTTGCTTACAAATATGTACTTTGTTGTAAGCTATAAATAGCCCAAAAGAAGGAAAAAGGTTTTCTTGACTTCTGGAAAACAAAATATAAAAAGAATCAGCAATGTTTCAAACAAAAACTCATAAAAAATTTAATTCAGTCCCATGTAATTAATTTCTGTTCTGTTTGAGGTTGAGTTAGCAATACTCATGGACACATCAGCTTTTTAATTGAAGTCCTGGAAGTTTGTCTTGTCTTAGTCCAATGGTATATAATCTCCAAAGTTATCAGAAACCTGTATTCAAGAGAACTTGTCAGTCTTTTCCATGACTTTCCTTGCAGAAGCAAACTTTGGACTGTAGCCAGTTTAAAAACCACTTTTTGAGAAGAATTAAAGTAAAATAATAATTGTCTCTGGATGACAAAAAGTCTTAGAATAGCCATGAGTAAAGAGACAATTGACAAAGAAAGTTGGTTATTTTTGTGGCATACAACAATTTAACATAATAACCATACTTATTACTGATAACATACTCCAAGACATATCAGAATTTTAGCAATCTTATATAATATTGGAACAGATATTTATACAAATACAACCCAGAGAAAGTGAAACACCATTTCATATTTGACAATGTTTCACGTATGGTTTAATGTACCAAGTAAGCCTAATAAGTTTCTCTTGGACTTTTAGTGGCTCTATTATTAAGAGCTAGTTTGAGGTTAAAAGGACTGGATTTAGAATTTTGTTTTTGGAAAGTTTGTCAAATATTACAGGTGTAAAACATTTGTTCAAATAGAATCACAAGTCATTATAAAATAATGATCATTTATTTCAACAAGAGTGATGGTCATCAAAAAGGACTTTAAAGGCAATACAGGAAGTTATTTGGATATAAACCTGAACTCTTAAAGTTTAGTTTTTCTAGTTAGTCAAAACCCTAAAAAAGGCAGCACAGGGATTATATTGATTTGGCATAAAATCTTTGTTTCTTTTAGGCCAGTTACTCAAAATGTAAAGAAAAACCTTCTGTTGTACCATTATTTTTTTTCCCTTAAACTTTTAAGATAAAACATTCTAATGTCAGACCATAACAACAGACTTAGTACCAGAAGGAAAAAAAATTATAGGAGCTGGTGAAAATCTGAAGGTGAGAGTTACCATCCCAGACTTCATAAAGGGAGAAAAAGCTGAAATCATTAAGACATAGAATAAGTTGAGCTTTTAAGATATAAGTCTAAGAATTTTTTTAATTAAAAAAGGGAACGTTATAGAACTAAAATTAATATGTAATGTAATTTCATTAAGAGCAAATTACTATTTTAAGAAAACCTTGTTGTTTTAAATTTTTCTTTTTAACTATAGCCAACTGGATCACATACAAAATTCCTTCATAAATTCCCTTTTGTGAACTTTATACTGACTTACATAGACCATCTACAACATACTTAAACTTTCTGTTTTGTCCTAACTTTCCCTTTTCTTAAATAACCAGTTATTTTATTTTAGGAAAAAAGTTTACCATATGAGATCTTTTCTTATCTAATATTATACTCCTTTATGTTTCACCTTTCTCACCAAAAATATATTTTCTATATTCATAGCCTTTTTACATCTCTTTCTCTTACTTCACTAATTACTTTCTATCTTGTTTTTATTTTCTTCTAAATATATATTTTGAATCAGCCTTTAAATAACCTCTGAATTAGACAAAATTACATACATAGTTAATCAGAACACATTTTACACCTCTTTTATAATTTTTCTTATTAAAAACATAACATTCTTTGGTACACTTTATATATAGAATCACATATATTGACTAGAATTCTTATTTTTAGTAACGTTAAATTTTAGTGAAACCTCAAGAATCAGGAAATCCCACAGGCCGGGTGCAGTGGCTCACGCCTGTAATCCTAGCACTCTGGGAGGCTGAGGTGGGAGGATCGTTTGAGCTCGGGAGTTTGAGACTAGCCTGAGCAAGAACAAACCCCGTCTCTACTAAAAATAGAAAGAAATTAGCTGGACAACTAAAAATATATAGAAAAAATTAGCCAGGCATGGTGGCACATGCCTGTAGTCCCAGCTACTCGGGAGGCTGAGGCAGGAGGATTGTTTGAGCCCAGGAGTTTGAGGTTGCTGTGAGCTAGGCTGACGCCACGGCACTGTAGCCCAGGCAACAGAGCGAGACTCTGTCTCAAAAATAAAATAAAATAAAATAAATTTTAAAAAAAGAATCAGGAAGTCATGAATTGTCTGTCATAAAACGCTTGTCATGAAACAGGATCACAGGTTACTGTAAAATTATAGTCATTCACTTAGCCAAACTGATAATTAGAAGATTTTAAAAAGCAAAAATCTTACTCTTTGATAGAGAGGAGACTCAGTTTCCCAAACAGTCATAAGCCCTGATACAGACAAACTGAAAGACAAGCTGTTAAGGAGGGAAACTGGATCTGTCTCTCTTCTATCCAGTAGTTTTAATTGCATATATTAATCATAATGCCAATTCTCAGAAACACCTAGGAAGTTAAAGTAACCTCGAACTGCTACCAGTCTCCAGTGTGTCTCCAGGGCCTCTTAGGTCCCACGTAGCCAGGAAGGAGCTACAAAGGGCAGGGCCTGTCTGTGTCCTCAACTGACATAGCAGGTGCAGAGCTCAGGACAGCAGACAGGATTCCTGGAGGATCCAGTCTCTCCCGGAGTAGCCGAGAGGTGAAGCTGGGGCAGGGAAGAAGGGGGTCACACTGGGCTGGATTGGGCCTTGTAGCTGTTGGTCTAGACACTGAGAACGTGTCCCTAGGCCTCACCATGGCCACCTACCCAGACCCCAGAATCCAGAGGCTCAAACCCAAAAACATACGCTCACAGTCAAACCCACCAAGTATTAAAAAGATTACAAAGGCAGCAGTTTTATGACCTTAAAACTGTAGTCCCCACACCCCAGGCTGCGGCCTGGTACCAGCCCGTGGCCTGTTAGGAATTGAGGGGCACATCACTGCTCCACCTCCTCCCCTGCACTCCCCACCATCTGTGGAAGAATTATGTTCCATAAAACTTAGGAATGGGCCGCACAGCAGGAGGTGAGCAGCTGGTGAGTGAAGCTTCATCTATATTTGCGGCTCTCCCCATCGCTCGCATCACCGCCTGAGCTCCGCCTTCCATGGTCCCTGGTGCCAAAAAAGCTGGGGACAGCTGCCTTAAAACATCTAAACTTTTAATAACAATTTTAAAACTAGTTTTATTTACCAAAGATTACCAAAGTCATGTGAACTAAAAAGCATTTGAGTTCTTTCCTATTTTCCTGATAAAATATTTGATTTAAATGCTTTTTTTAAAATTAGAGCTCTTTTGCATATTTTGGTAGTGAAATATCACATATACATGACATATATAGATGCACAAACACACAGACAGAAGCACATCTTATAGCTTTCATAAAGAATTATTTTGACCAGCTTTTAAATGTGTACATATTTTATTCATGCTATCAATCCTTTAATTACCTATTTTATTGCCTTAAGCAATTGCTAGTTAGGCAACAATTTGCCCTTTAAAAAGATGACTCCTGGGTGAAACAAAGCAGAAAATTTATATTTTGAAAGCACAGAACTAGGATGTTAGGCCTGAATATTGTGCCATCATTTGCTCATACCAAGGGGGGAAAAAGGTTGTAGGTAAAGTCCCAGTTAAGACAAGATGGCCAGAAAAAGAACCTTAAACAAAGGTAGGACTTGTCATGTAAATTTAGAACAAGGGTAAGAGTTTTTAGTGAGTCCTCCCTCTCAGACAGTCTTTTAAATGGAAATTTCCTTTATAGATATAAATTTCTTTTATATAAAAGGGTTTCAACTACGGGCCAGGAGTGGTGGCTCATGCCTATAATCCCAGCACTTTGGGAGGCCGAGGTGGGAGGACCACCTGAGGCCAGAAGTTCGAGATCAATTCAAGCAACAAAGAAAGACCCCTGTTCTCCACAAAAAAAGAAAAATGAGCCACATATGGTGGCACACATCTACAGTCCCAGCCACCTGGGAGGCTGAGGCGTGAGGATCGCTGGAGCCCAGGAGTTCAAGGTTGCAGTGAGCCATGATGACAACACTGCACTCCAGCCCAGGGAACAAACCAAGATTCTGTCTTCAAAAAAAAAAAAAAAAAAATACCCAAAGAAATGCCAGAAAGGTATGTTTTAGGTAGGTGGTCTTCTTAACTTAGCTGCCAATCTCTAGCTAAAATTACTGAGTTCAGGGTAGAGTCCGCTAAGGAACGGGGTGGGGAAAAATGTATTTCTATACCTGGACTCAGCAAGGATAAACTAAAAAAGAAGCCAGCCTGTTTTACCTGAGGGCCTGCCCTCGCAAACACTTTATCCAGGATAGCTTTCTTTTCACCTTTGGGGCAGGAGAGTAACTAAGCCAGCAGATTTAATTTTTCATATTAATCAGTCATTTAAACTTTTTATTTGCCTTTTGTAAAGAGATGTCTAAATCTTTTAACAAGCTTCTGTGCATCAGTAGACATCCCTAAATGAGACTAATCTTGGGGCCCTCATTTTTAAACGCACTTCTTAAAGTTGTCCATTTGGAACATTTCTGTAAGCATTTGCTGCTTCTAGTGTAATACTGATACACATACAGGTAAGTGTGAGCAGAAAGTAGAGCACTCAGTTGTTTAGAAATTAAGAATCCCATTTTCACCTTGATCTTGGCTTTGGCTCTAAGACCTCCATGATCAACTTAGGCAATGATTTTTTCCTTATGCAAGCATGCAGGGAAAAGGGACAAAGGGACAGAACACAGAAATCTCTGCAAATTCCTGAAAACTGGAGTGCGCATCCCCCATAGTATTGCCATTTACTGCCTGGCTATGCCCAATCCAGACAGACATCTGAGGCCTCTAACTGGACCTAAACCAGTTAATTATCAGATCCAATCATCTCCCAGACCTAGTACAGTTTCTACTGCAACTTGCAAAGCAGTTAGGACCAAAAATTTGCTCAGACACACTCGGAGAGCTCAAAACACAAATCAGTGGAGCTTCAGAATCCCAGAGAGAACAACCCACAGACCCCAGTTGCTTTGAGAGAGCAATGGGCACAAGCTGGTGGGCACCTTGCCTGTCCACTCAGTGCTCCTGGGGGGGGTCTCTGGGAGCTCTGATTTAGAACCCACCTCTGACAAATTAAATTTAACACAGTTTAACTGAGCAAAGAACAACTCATGAATCAGGCATCCGAACCAGAACAAGTTCAGAGAGACTCCAGTGCTGCCACATGGTTACAGAAGATTCATGGACAGTACGGCTCAGCATTTGCCTTCAGCAGTGTGCACAACTGACCGCCTTTGCTCAGCCAAGAGTCAGTGGTCAGCAAAGAGGAAGGAGTAGGGAGGAGCAAACTCTAGCCAGGACAAAGAGCTGACATTTTTTGCTTTCGAACTTTTTACCTAAAGTATCCTTCTAACTGAAACCAGTAAGTCCTAACCCAGGTTATAACTTAAGGAAACAAGAGATGTCTCCAAAGAGGTGGAAAACAGTTTTTGTGATATCCAAAAAAAGTCACAGAAATGGCTCAAAGTTTCACTAGCCATAAACCGATGTGTCTCATATTTCGCTCCAGCTGTATTTCAGGGTCTTAGCTTCTCAGCTGAACATTTATCTATAAGTGTCTAAAAACTCTGTATGTCCCCACAGAGTATAGGAAATCAAAAGCTGTGCACTGAAGGGAAAAGAATCAGCAAACAGCACAAGTTACACAAATGCCAAACCAGAACAAGCTCATTCCTTGCCTGAGACTTGAACCGAGGCTGCTGAGGTAAAAAGCACAGAGCTTTAACCACCAGGCTATGAGGCAAATCGACACAGAGGTTGTGTTCAAAGAATCTTTGTCTTTGTTTTAGATGAGATATTTGCTCTTCGATTTTGTCAGGAGAATTTTAAAGGCTAGCCATGAAATTGTTACATGTTCTTCTTTTAGTTCTGATCTTTTCATAAATACAAATAAGGTAACTGGTTTAGAATAAGAGATCTCTAAAATCTATATATTTTTTAAAATTGAATACAAATAAAGTAACTATTTAGAATAAGAGATCTCTAAAATCTATATATTTTTTAAAATTGAGGAGTCTTTAATTTAAAGGATCCATTTTTGGCCATTAGTTTTTAATGAGGTACTTATTTTATAGTGACTTAATCCAACAGCCTCCCCAGATGTAATCCCAGAGATCCCCTCACCTCATTCTTCCAAACAGGGGCTAAGACAGAAACCACTATTTCTGGAAGGAAAGGGAGTATATCTATATCTATATATGCATATAGATAACAATATAGATATGCAAAAAGTCCTTCCAAAACAAGTCAAACCCCAAATTCAATAGTATTCTTCTAGACAGACTCCCTATTCTCTAACCGGGGAGAAGTCTCTCCAAAGACAAGACTCTTCCTATAATATAGGGAAAGCCAGCCAAGACCAAAAAGGAGCCACAACACCTCCAGAGAGGCCAACAATCTACATGCAGAAAGAAGGGGGATGCTGTCTGCACTCTGAATACTCACCAGGACATCTTCTAATTCCAGAAACCATTTCTCCACTGTAAACAGGTCTAAGTACCATGGGTCGACAATGTCGCACAGGTAGGGATGGTGCCAGTGACGGCCCCGCAGTCCAAGAGAACTGAGTGGCTGCTAGGGCACATCTCTAAGTCCACCCCACGGGTGAGAGGCTGCTGGACCCTGGGCAAGCACCTGCAAGGGTGACCCAGGATGAGCCCCCATTTTGCTACAGCTCAACCGGGTGCATTGCCTGCTGCTCAAGAGGAAGCCAATACACTGAGACAGCAGGTGTTACAGCAGAGAAAGAGTTTAGTATCATGGACGCCATGCAAGGAGATGGGAGAAGTTCTCAAACCCATCTCCCCCCAAATTTGGGAGAAAGGGTTTTTAAAGATAGCAGGCAAAAGTCTAGGCAATTGGGTCTGCTCGTTGGCTGGGTATGGGGAGGAACCATAGGGCTGTAATTGTCTTCTTTGCTGAGTTGGTTCTTGGGTGGGGGTCACAATACCCGTGGAGTCAGTTCCTTGGGATGGGCCACTGGTCTGGATGTGTCGGCCGATCCACTGGAATGCTGGGCCTGGAAGATATCTCAAAAACTAGCCTTAGGTTTCATGAGAATGGTGTTTTCTGTGGGAGCAATGAAGAAAGTTAAGAGTCTTTATGATCATCCACTATAGGACGACTGTGTAGGAGGCAATTATAGGAAAGCAAGCTAGGGGACAATGGCTGGGTCTGTCTATGCTTATGCGACCACAGTCCCCACCTGGTGGCTGTTTATTAATTTTTTAAAGGAACTGGTTCTGAGAACTGGTTCAGAGAATATCTGTATTTTAGGAAGGGTTAGAAAAAGTGTGGTTAATATAATGAATGAAACATTGAAATAAAACAAGGAAATGATTGATTCCTGGATTTGAAAATACTGGACTGATGTGTCAAAGGATATATGTGTGTGAGTCTGTGTGTGTGTGTGTGCGTGTGTGTCCCAAAGGTCTTTGTACAGTTTAAGCTTCACTAACTTCAGAAAAATAAGTGCTATAAATTTAACCCCCAATCACTTGAAGTTTTAATTCTATAAGTAAGTATAATTTTATACTTATTTTATTAATAGTTTTATGGACGTCGAATAATGAACTATTAGTTTTAATTATTTGAGTCAGCCCTCTGATTGAAAACAGTAAAGGCTGACTTTAAAACAAAAAAAAAATTGCTATTCAAAATTCTTAAAACTAAGTAAGTGTAAAAGAACTTTAGGTTTTCCATCTGGGCTAGTGTAAGGCAAAAAAAAAAAAAAAAAATCTGTCAAGAACGTGGATTTGAGGACGTGTGTAATCCCGAGGTATAAATATCTGAGTACAAGCAGAAATTCCAGGTAGTATTTCAGACTTTCAAGGTCCAAGTCAAGGGTTCTGCAAAGTAATGGGGGACTCGGGTAATATCTGGGTTACAGACAAAATAAACAGAAAATTTTACTGCGGCAAATATATGACAGGAAGAAAGGGTGAGGTTTGCAAATGGGATGGCAGGGGAGCGCAGAGGGACCCAGAGGGCCCAGGAAGGGACGAGGGGTCTGCAGAGCTGGTGGGTGGGGGAGGGACCCACGTGACTCTGCTGTGCTGGGCGAGGCAGGCCTGGGGCTAGAGCCAAGCGCTCAGTTCCTTCAGGCAGCCCTGCTCTGCGGACAGTGGAGAACATCCTCTGTCTTAGGAACAATCACACTGAGCTCTGTCTGGGCTATGGCTCAACTTCCTGAAACAGAAACACCAGCCTCACGTTTCTGAGGGGTCTGGGGTTGTTATTCCTACATCTCTGCTACATTGTGGTGAAACACAACTGTTAAGGACCCTCTGGAAATATAAAAACGTCCAAAAGGTAAGGGACACCCAAGAGAGAGCCCTTGTTGTTGGCTCCCACTCCTGTTTCCACATTCTAAATGAGTCTGGGGGGCCTGGAGAGTGACAGGACATCACTCTTCTAGGAAGAGGTTAGGCAGGGCTGGGGACTCTGGAGACCAAGGTTTCCACCTCGGGCTCACAGGCTACCTCTCAGGGTGTGGTGGAGGTTCCAGTGTAAACCCCAAACAGCGATTTCGTGGTTCCGGACTGGCATGTATGATGGTGGGGTTCTCTAAAGAACAGTTTCTCCTGACACCTGACTGTCACTTTCCCCCGTCACTCCACCAAGCCCTCCTTCATGTTGGGTGGTCGGGAGGGTACTGTCAAGAGCACCCACGCTCTGTCCCCAGATGGAGCAGATGTGAGGAGCAGGTGTGACTGTCAGCCTCTGATTCTGTGGCCCCCTCGAGCAGAGCACTTCTAAGAATACCAAGTGGCGATTTCACAGACAAAATCCTCCTTTGAGTTTCTCAAAGAAGGAAAAAGTGGAAATAGTTTACCACTTTTAACAGTGGATAAAAGGAACACCTTTCTGTTCATTAAAATGGAGAGCCATGTTATTCTTGGAGAATGAACAGCTTCTTAGAAGAGTGAGAGAAGCGAGTCCCAGCCTCTCATTCTTTTCTTTTTGTTCTCAGCGTCAGGGCAAAGCCAAGAGGAGGAGGACAGGTGGGACCCTGAGAGGTAAGGTTCTGTCTGTGTGACCTGAGCTCTCCGAGGGGGAGTCTTCCTGCCCTTCCATGAGGCCCCAGGTCCACGGTCCCCGAGGATGTCAGTTGCTGGGCACAGTCTCTCTGTGCCCAGCCCTCAGAGGAGCCCTCAGAGGAGGCTCACAGGAAGGCAGTCGGACCTAAGACCCTCCTCAGAGCCCCCGCTCTGCCCACCTGTGGGCATGAAGCAGTGATGGACCCGGGCAGGGGGTGTGCCCCAGTAGGTGGCCATGGGAGACGTCCAGGAAGGACCACCGGTTGGTCTGGAGTCAGCACTTCTGTCCCCTGACTTTGTATACCTGCTCTGACGTCCTGGGTGCTCAGACTCCTCTTTGAGGTGACCACTGACTTCTGTGCTTCACCTGGTGCTTTTGAGCATCACGTGGGATAATGTCTGGGAAAGTACTTTATAAATGAAACCACATACACACGTGACCCTTGTTGATATTATGGTTGACCATTTGACCTTGTCTGCTGATTTTGGGGGCTACCAGAGTTTCACATGCCAACGGTCTCCCACAGAGGGACTCCTGTACACCTCTGCTTGTAGCTTCCTTACATACAACCAACTCTCCAGGGTTCCCAGGTTGGAGAATTTCCCGGAGAGAAGCAGAGAAGGGAAGGAAGCTGCTTTCTGCTCTGAAAAGGTGATGAATCTTTCCCCGCCTTTCCAGGTCCCTGTTGAAAGCGTGTTCTATGCCTTTCAGGCATTCGGTGCCCCTGCTGTAGTCATGGGACAGGGTGGCCATAGGCACGGGGACGTGAGCGAAGGCCTTGGGGACAGGCTAGAGAGCGGATTGTGAAGTCGTGGGTGGGGGCAAGGTGAGGGGGCACTGGGCTCCAGGGGCCCCACCCCCGCTAGGCAGCGGGCTCCCCCTCCCTGTCCTGGTCCTGGATGCAGCTTTGTACCTCCTGTCTCCGCAGCCCCCTGGGCCAGCATCATGACACGTTCCACCTACATCACCCGTCACCTGCAGACCCCCTCTGTGAGATGTGCCATAGAACGGCAAAAGCCAATCCATTGCCGTCCCAGGAGTCCCTGGGTGGTGCTGCTCCGCCTGTGGCCCTTTTCATTTCTACCGTTTCTGTGAGTCAGTCATCACTCACTCTGTCCTCCTCACTCTCAGCAAGCCCTCCAGGACACCTGGCAGCAGCCCCTCTGCCTGAGCCCTCTCCACCTCCACCCTCCATTCTCCCACCTGATGCGATGACCTCCTTACCTGATGTGCCTGAGCCCTCACCCCTGGGTGACTCTCTGCCACCAGAGCCTGCTCCTCTCTTGGAACCCACATTCCCAGTGCACCATTCTCCGCCCCAGGCACTTGCCTCCCCCCGCTGCCCCTCCCTGGTCGACATTCCCGCCCCTCATGCTCAAGGAGGGAAGGCCGGCTTCGGCTTCGGCACATCCCAAGGCAGAAGGACGGACCACCCCGTTCAAGACATCACAGGAGACGCTCGGGAACAAATCTTCGCAAACCCTGTCACTGAAGGGACAGCCCCCTTCTGAAAATCCTTTCAGAAAACAAATCAATCACTTTTGGCAATGGCTTTCTAAGCCTCTTAGAAGAAAACACAGAAGACAAGAAACTTCCCAGGAAAAGTGGAGCTCCCTGTCATCACCTGTTCAGAACAGAGGCCAGGTGACAGTAGAGCTGCCTTTACTGAGACTACTGGACCTCAGAAAATTAGGACAGACATCAGGAGATTCCTAGAGAAGGGGCGTAGGGATAAAATAGATCTCACTGGTGCCAAAGAGCCACTTACGTACTCAACTCATCATTAGACCTGCAGGTGGAGGCAGAGGCCACCTAGGGTCATCCCTCCAGTGACACGGCTTCTTCCTCTAAAGTGACACATACCAAGTATAGCAGCCAAAAAGGTGCCTTTGCCGGCCAGAGTTTTCTTAAAAGTATGAGATGGGTCAGAATCAAGGACAGACAGAAAGGTGCTGCAATTGACAACCTCAGGAACATTCTTGCTCCCTGCTCCCCAGGGAGCCTGGGCTCCATCCGAGCCACAGCTGTGGGCGGCGAGTCGGCCAGGCGCCTCTGGCTGCCCCTACCACTACTGAAAACACTTTGTCTCTACGACTGAGACATCAAATGCTTCTCAAGCATTTCCAGAGAGGAAAATTCACTGCTCCCAAACAATCTATTCTTTGTTGAGAATATTGATTCTCCTCATTGAGAATACTGCTTACCTCTCCATAAATGCTCTCTCAGAGTGGTGTCTGTCCTGAGTGCTGTGTCGGGGGCACAGGTTTGTTTCGCGTAACCTAGAGCGTGTGCTTAGTAGGGAAAGGCAAGAGTTAGTTCAGCTTTTCCTCATGGCCTATTTTGGCCTCCAAAGGAATGGAGGAATGGACGTCATGCGCCCCACACCCGTCCCTGCCGGATGACATTTGGGGAGATGGGTTCTGTCCCCCTCCTCTTGGCTTTGCCTCATGACATTATGCTGCAGCCCACACCGTCTCGTCACGGGCCGGTTCACAGCCTTTAGAGCAGTAAAGAAGAAGGGTCTTCCATAGCTGAAGGGAAGGTCAACGATAGGTACACATTTCAGAAAATAGTGGCTTAATCGTTCTAAGAAAAAGCTGTCAGTGACCAGAGGATCACACAGGTGGGGGAGTGTTGGGGTTACTACGCAGGGGACGTGGGGCTGGGTCGGGGAGGTCTGAGGAACAGGGCAGACGCTGCCTAAGCATCTGTCCCGTGAGGCACGCTCAGGGGTTGGGGAAGCACACCTGGACCTTGATGGTGTGGTGTCCTCACTGCCAAAGCACCTTGGGGAAGTGGTTCCCGCCCCGCCCCAGACATTTTTTCAGGTGTCGGGGATTGATGACATTTGCACAGCAAAAGGATCGCCCAGCTCTCAGGGGCAGGAATGTAGACCAGGCAGCCACTTACCTCCCAGGGTAAAATAAAGGTGACATAAGAACAACATGCCTTAGAGTAACTGGAAAAGTAAGAAGAAAAAAAAAAAATGAAGATGGGAAAGAAGCCCTTGCTTGTGAAACAAAGGCGTTTACGCCCCATTCTGCCCTTGTCATGCCCCTGTCCTGCTCCCCTCTTCTCCGGTCTGATCCAGGCACCACTTCCTTGAGGCTGATCAGGGCGCTGTGCAGCTTACTGATGCCATTTGGCAGAAGTGTACACGGGGCTGCTTTTTGAGTACTGAAGCAGTATCTGCAGGGCCGCCTCTTTAGGGAAGCTGACCTCAGTGCCTCCCTTCCATCTACGCTTGAGGACGACTTGCAAGATCTTGCCCTCAGTGTGCACATTTCACCCAATCAGGATGGAAGGGCCACCTTTGATCTTCATGGGCTTGGTGGAGCCATGGTAGATTTCCCCCAGCACACCTGGAGCTCATGATCCTCAGGTGAGTCCTGCACTGTGCACCAGGGTTGCAGATATTTGGGGGCTCACTTCTTAATTCTTGAAACAGAAGTAACATTATTACTTAAACTTTATAATAGCACGCAAAAAAGAAAAGAAAATTGTAGCCCAATATCACTTATGAATATAAATGCAAAGTTTCTAGATATAATATTAGCAAACAGAACCCAACATCATTTAAAGAAAATAATATATCATGGCCAATGTAGGATGTTTTCCTGGGAGGCAATATTGGTTCAGTGTTAGAAAATCCATTAATATAATACACCGTTATTAATATATCTAAGACACATACATGAATATCTCCATAAGTGCTAAAGAGCCTCTGATAAAATTCAATACCCATTCAACACAAAATAGAAATTGATATTTGCATTCTATGTAAAACACACATTCATATCATTTTACTCACTGGAGAAACAGCAGAGGCATCTCCACTCAAACTGGGAAAAGGCAAGGATACTTGCTGTCTGCACTTCCTTCTCACATTGTGTTGAAGATATTGGGAAATGCAACTAGACAAGAGATATCAATGGGAGATGTTTGAGCTGGAAAATAAGGTGTAAAACTATATCTCTTTGCAAATGATGTCCCAGTGATGCAATCACCAAACAGATCCAAACTCAATAAGAAGTTTAGTGAGGCAGTGGCAGTGAGATACAAAATTAACACACAGGAATCAATGGCCTTCAAATCCAAAGCAGTAACAGTCAGGGGATGTAGTGGTAGAGTAAAACCCCCTTTATAGCAGCAATAAAGATGATGAGCTAAAAGGCTTAGGAACAAACTTAACAAGAGCTGTGGAAAACATGGAGAAGAAAACTTCTCAATGCTCCTGAAAGATACAAAAGTTAGCTTTGAACAGATGGAAAGACATCCATGTTCTTGGGCAGATGACTCAACACTGTAAGTTGTCAGTCTTCCTGAGGTAATTTATAAACACAATGTAATCTTAAAATAAAGGTAATAAAAAATAAGGAAAGTGTACTATCACCTAGTACATCCATAAAAAAGCCAATGGTTGGGCTGACAATGTGAGAAAATGGGTTTTTTATAGACATTTCTGGTACAATGCAATGAGAAGATGATATTGTTTTCTAGCTCTAGACTGGAACCCAGGAGACTTGGCTTCTGGATCCAACATCCAAACTTATTCATTCTGAGATCTTGAGTACAAAGAAAATGGGTTTTGACTGCATTGACTCAAGCTGAATTTGAGGAAGACTGATATTGTAACAATATAGAGTCCACCCACCAACATGGTACATTTATCAATTTATTTAGGTCTTTAATTTCTCTGAGCAATGTTTGGTAGTGTTCAATGCAGAGATCTTGCATATTGGTTTACTTTCAAATATTTGGTGGTTTTCTCTCAAATTTTTTTATGCTATTGTAATTAATTTTTTTTAATTTTCTAACTATACAACTGTATTTCTACATACTGGCAATGAAGATTGTACATTGACCTTAACTCCTGTGATCTTGCTAAATTCACTTAGGTATGGAATGGAACTTTGGTGGTAGATTTCTTAGAAGTTACTCTGTATACAATCATGTCTTCTGAGAATGAAGACAATTTTACTTCTTCCTGTACACTCTGTATGCCTTTTATTTCTTTTTAGTGCCTTATGGCACTGACTAGAACCTCCAGTCCAACACTGCATAAAAATGGTAAGCACTGACATCTTTGCTTTGTTCTTGACCTTAGCATAAAGCATTCAGAATTTCATTATTTAAAATGATTAGATTATTAAGTATGAAATGTCTGATTTCCTTAAGTACTAAGTTGGACAGCTGATATCTCTGACATTCCACATTGATACTTCTTTTTTTTTTAATTGTGAAGGCACATCCTCATTCTTTCAAATGCACATTTTGACTTGAATATTAATTTTCAAACGTTACAGAAATTTTTGTGAAACCATGGATAAGTCAAAAATTCGTGTTATTTTCGAAAATGAGTTCCATCGTGGAACCAATGTAGCACAGACAACTCAAAATATCAATGAAGTGTTTGGGAAGGATATAGCTAATGAACGCACAGTAGTAGGTCAATGGTTTGAGATGTTCTGTTCCAGAGATTTTAATCTTGAAAATGAGCCATGTCGGTGACCCAAGACCAAGGTGGATAATGATGAGCTGAAAGCTATAATGGAAGCAAATTCATCTCAACCTACGTGTGAAATAGCAGCAAGGTTTGACATTACTAATCCAACAATATTGGACCATTTGAATTTCCATTCTTTTTTTTTTTTAAACAAATGGGCAAGGTAAAGAAACTGGATAAATGGGTACCACACAAATTAAAGCAGCATCAGAAGAGAAATAAGCTCAAAGCTTGCCTTTCTTTGCTGTCATGACATAAAGGTGAATAATTTCTACACCGTATTGTTTCATGTGATGAAAAATGGATTCTTTTTGACAATCATAAGCATTTGCCACAATGGTTGGATAAAGAAGAAGTGCTGAAACACAGTCCAAAAGTGAATATTCATCAAAAAAAGGTAATGGTATCTGTTTGGTGGTCCAGAGGTGGTATCCAGTACAGCTTCATGAAACCTGGTCAATTGATTACAGCAGATGTCTACTGCAGCCAATTGGATGAGATGATGAGGATGCTTGCGATCAAGCAGCCGAGATTGGTCAATAGAGACAGGCCAATCCTCTTGCAAGACCACATGTTGCACAAACAACGCTGCTCAAACTACAGCAGCTGGACTTGGAAACTCTGTCATGCACCATATTTACCAGACCTTGCACCAACTGACTACTGCTTCTTCCAGGCTTCGGGCCACTTCTTGCAAGGAAAAATACTCAATTCTCCACAAGCTGTGGAAAACGCCTTTTGCGATTTCATTGCCACTCACTCTCCAGGCTGCTTCACTGCTGGCATAAGCAAGCTACCATTAAGATGGAAAAACTGTGTTGATAGTTTAGGGAGATACTTTGATTAATTGTACTGCTTGTTTGAGCTATAATAAACTAAACTTTTGATTCGAAATGGGACATTTCATATTTAACGACCTAATATGTTAGCTGTAGGTCTTTCCATGATACGAGGAACTTTCTAATCCTTTTTTGAAATTCTGTCAAACACTTTCTTGCTTCTGTTGAGATCATCGAGTGAGTTTTCTCCTTTATTCCCTAAATTGGATGGATTGCACAGACCTGTTTTCAAATGTTAATCCATTTTCACATTCCTTGTGTAAACACCTGGGAGATAACGTGTCAAAGCCAGACTTCAAACTCGGGCAGCCTGATTTCAGAGGCTCTGCTTGTTCTTCTGCCAATATTGTTCACAGAACGATCTGGGCCAGGGCAGATGAAGGAACAGTGGTGAGGCCGGCCATACACTGATGGAGTTAGAGGGGGGATAATGGAATACAATTCCCAAATCCACAGGGAGATTTCTCAACGCTGCTGATTGCTCAGCCCCAGTTTACATGCTCCCACGTCCCTTATGTTAAGCATGACCTGTAATTTATCTGACATACTCTGCGTCCGCGTCGTGATCCTACACAGTCTTACCTCCTGCAGGCACGCTGCGGGGGCATTTCTCTCGCCTCGTTATCGGAGGCGTGCACCTATTTTGCTTGAAGTGTTCACTGGACACTTGGGAGGTGTGGGGCACAATACCAAGGCTTTTCTTTGCGTTATTTCACATCCTCAGAACAACCTAACAGCTCAGGTTAACTGTTGTCCTCATTTCTAAGGTGGGGAAATGAAGGTATGAAGAACACAAGCCATGACTCAGTGGGGCCAAACTCCTGGGTTCTCTCTCTATCCAGAGGAATTATGTTATGTTGAGGGTGGCCTCCCAACACATTGTCTCAGTTTTGTTTTGTTTTGTTTTGTTAACCTGTCAATGTCTTTATTTTGCCCTCATATTAAAAACATTGTTTCTCCCATTGGATGGAGAATCCTCCTTATTGGCGCTGCCCCTTCCCCTTCCCGGAGCCCCCAGCCCCTCCGCAGCCGCCCCAACCCCCGCCGCCACTCACAGAGCGCCCCAACTTTTTCTAGGGGGACGATGTCCTCAGCCGGGGCCCACCGCGTGCGGTCGCCTCTCAAGCTGCCAAAGGCTGGGCCCGCCGGGGTGGTGTAGACGAGGGTGCAGACGAGGATAAGTCGGGGGTGCAGGCGCCGCTCATGGGGTGGGAAGGGGTCTGTCCCACAGGGAGCTGGCGACGCTAACGAAGACGGGCGAAGGCGGGGCCGGGGCGCTGGCGGTTGAGGGCGACAGCAGGCGTGCGGGGCTCGAGGGCTGGCGGAACGGACACAGGGAGGACGGTTGTGCCGGGCGGGCGTGGGCGGGGCGAGGGCGCGAGCCGGGGCGCGGCTGGGACCCGGGAGCGCGCGGCTGGGACCCGGGAGCGCGCGGCTGGGGCCCCGGAGCGCGCGGCTGGGACCCGGGAGCGCGCGGCTGGGACCCGGGAGCGCGCAGGCGAGGACCGGCGCGGAGGGGCGCGGGAGCCCGCGAGGCCGGGGACGCGAGCGGGGAGGCCCAGTGCGGGCGTGGGCGGACTCGCCACAGCCCCGACTCCTGGTGGGAGCCTTCGTAGAAGCGACGCAGCCCGGTGGGAGCCTTGGGTGGCAGCGTGTGAACTGAACTAAGCACCGAGCTGGGACCGTGCACTGGTGGTCTGTTCAGCATAAACAATTTCGCAGAACGCCAACGTCGGCCAAGACCACTGTCCTAGTCAGCGTGGGCTGCTATGACAGAATACCATAAACTAAGGTGGCGAAAGTGACATGTGATCTACAAAGTGGTGTCGGGAAGCCATTCTAAGGACTGCCCGCACGCACGACCTGCAACCTTGCACAACAGGAACCTGCCTGGAATTTTTGAACTAGGCCAACCCACCACGACCGCAACATCCTGGAAAACAGCTGAATTTTGCCAGAACCGCAGCTCTTAAACAGCGACGAGTAGTGAACCATGGACTCGTGGTAAGCCAGTTTTCTCCACCAATGATCACTCTTTCAAAACAATTTGGGTAATCACCCTCAACGTCCTTTTAAAAATCCCTACTTCCCGTTCCTTCCTCGCAACACAGTTTTTGGCTTCTAGCCAAATCTGTGTCTCCCAAATTGCAATTTCTAAGACCCCAATAAACACTTTGTCTTCACCTTTGCAGTCTGATCTATCTCCTCATCTTGGATGACACTTATAAAAAACAGGAATTTATTTCTCATAGTTTTGGAGGATGTCTGAGATCAGGATGCCCCCACAGCAGGGTTCTGGTGAGGGCACTATTCCAGGTTACAGACTGTCTACTTCTTGCAGTATCTTTATGGGGTGGACAACAGAGCAAGAAATAATTTTTAAAATTAGTTGTGTACATGTTGAATTTGATGAGACAAGGAACACGCAGGTACACATGTTCAATTGCAAAATCAGGACTGAAGCTCATGTTTCCACAGATTCTGTTGATCTATGCACCTATGTATGTAGGTATTTGTCCATCATTCTATCTATCGTTCTATCTAACCACCTATCGCCATATATAATACAATGTGACCGCCCTGTGTCAGATACAGATACTAGTTTCCTTACCACTCCCCTCCACTCCTCCTCCTCTCTGGCTTTCTATTTTAATCAGAACTTTACAAAGGTGAAGGTTAGTAATACTTACAAAGTATTCTGTAACCCTACAATCCTAAGCTTCTGTGTTGCATCTACCTGTTGATTCTAATAATTTAAAACCAATAAACAGCACTTACATTTTATCATTCTGCAAGCATAATTTACTGCAAATCTAGGAGTCTTATTGTATGACTGACCCTTTTGTATGGTCAATGTTCTCAACATTAGGGTCAACTGGATTATCTTAGCTTAAGCATAGAATCATATCATGTATTTTGATTTGCTTTATAACTTACCATTGACTTTCTATACTATTAATACTTTCTTTTCAACTTTGTTTTCTAATTGCTCTTTATTTCTCCTGTTGAAAGAAGAAACACATATGCCTTATAATATCCTCAAAATTATCCAGGGTTTTAATTATAGTACCCATTGAATGGAATCTGCATTTTCTTTGAAGTCAGGGCTACAAGAGCCCCTGTGCCTCCTGCTCCTACATGTCAGCTGCCTCCTGGGCCTGCTGTGCGGCTGCCACCCGTGGCTTCCCACCTCCACTCCTGGGTCAGAGCCACGGGCTGCTTTATGTCCTACTGCATCAGTCCCCATGGTGCTGTAGCAAATCACTACAAATCAAGTGGCTTGAGACAACACGAATTTATTATCTTATAACTCTGGAAGTCAGAAGTCTGAAACCAGTTTCCCAGGGCTGACGTCAAGATGTTGGCAGGATTCCTTCCAGAGGATCTGAGAGACACACACAACCCATGTCCTTGTCCCTTCAGCTTGCTAGAGCTGCTCGTGTTCCCTGCATGGGGCCCTTCCCCACATCACTCCAGCCTCCTGTTTCCATCGTCACATCTCCTGCTCTTCACACCGATCTCCCTCCTCTTTCCTATAAGGGTCCTTGTCATTGAGCCCACCCGGGTCACCCAGGAGCATCTCCCTATGTCCAGATCCTGAACTTAATCACATCTGTGAAGTCATCATTGCCATGTAAGTCAGCATTCACAGGTGCCAGGGACTAAAACAAGGACATCTTTGGGAGGGGTGTTATTCAGCCTACCACACCTACTGTACTGTTTTGGTTTTTTTTAATTTTTCTTTTAATTTAATTTTTTTAGAGATGGGGTCTTGCTATGTTGCTCAGGCTGGTCTTGAACTCCTGACCTCAAGCAATCCTCCCACCTCAATCTCCTGCCTATTGTACTCTTTATTGCTGTTCATTCCTCTCCTTTTTGGAGTATATCCTAAAGTAGCTTTATTTCTGGATACATAGGAGGTGCTATGGTTTGCATGTGCCCCCCAAATTTCATGTGTTGGAAACTTAATCCCCAAATTCACATGTTGATTACAGGCAGGGCCTTTGGGAGGTAATTCGATTTAGAAACGGTCTTCAGGGTGGGGCCCCCGTGCTGGGACTGGTGGCTTTACAAGAAGAGGAAGAGAGACCTGAGCTGACGTGTTCTCGCCCTCTCAGCACGGGACGCCTCTGCCAGGTTACGATGAGGCCAAAGGCCCTCACCAGATGCCGGCGCCAGGCTCTCAGAAACCGGCCTCCGTAACTGCAGAAACAAACTTCTTGTTTTCATAAATTACCCTGTCTGGGGTATTATTTATAGCAACAGAAAACAGACTAAAACAGGAGGTAAAAATTTCTTAGTCCTGTCTGTTCTAAAAATACTCTTTTGATTGACATATGGCCTGGATCTAGAACACTATGACCAAAATACTAATGTTTTGGGGATTTTTGACATTACTCTGACTTCAGACGTCTCACCTGTCCAATGAGTACATTAGCATCCAGCCCACTGAGTCTCTGTGAGGAAGAATGAGACGACTGTATACAGGGTCAGTGCAGAACTGTTCCAGGCCAGCAGGAAGGAAGGAGGCAGGGCCCACTCACATCAGTCTCATGGCTACACCTGTTCCAAAATGTGCCTTGCAAAGTGTCCTCCACGCAGAGCCACTCACAGACACTGCTGTATCTTCGACTGCTCCAAGACACAGGGGCAGCTGGCTGCTTGACTATGGTGATGTCCTGGGGTCACAGCACCCATCGCAGTGGCCCCGCCCAGCTCAGCATCTCCATGCAGCTCATTTGCCTGCCGTACAGCTTCTTTGCTCACATTTGTGTTCAAGTCCTTGTTTCCTTTTGAAACCAGGTTTTTCTTCTTTTTTTAATTGGGTTGTTTTCAATTGGGCCTTTTGGTCGGTTTTTAATATTTTCCGAATATGAGTCCTTGTTAGATTTGTGATCAGAAAATATTCTCTCCAAGTCTGTAGCTTCTCTTCTCTTTCTCTTAACAGTGTCTTTCACAGAACAAAAGGTTATAATTTTGATCAAGTCAAATTTTTTTCCTTTGGTGAATTCTGTTGTCAGTGGCCTATCTGTGAACTCTTTTCTAATCTAGATTAGGACTATTTTCTTCTCTATTTTTATCTGAAAATTGTAGAGTTGAATATTTTATACTTGGACCTATGACCCATTTTGAGTTAATCTTGAGTAAGGTGTGAGGTTCAGGTCAAGGCACATTCCCTCTGCATGTGAATATCCAGAGGGCACAACACTGTGTTGAAAAGACCTTCCTTTCTCTACTGAGCTGCTTCTGTGCCTTTGCCCGTAATCTGCTAGCATGTGTATGTGGGTCCCTTTCTAGGCCCTCTGATCTGTTCCATTGATCCATGTGTCTGTCACTTCTCCCAGACAGCACTGTCTCGGCGAGCTCTACTGGACAGTACGGGGAAGGGGTGACCACCTGCAAGGCTAGGGTGGTGAGGAGCTCTATGTAGGAACATGCCTGGCCCAGCGGGCAAAGATGGGCTTTATGGTCAGACATTCCTGTTCCTCAATGATGGTTGCACCTTTATTGTGGGACGTGGAACAGTCTTTGCATTTCTTTCCGTTTGGGCGTTCTCAGTTGTAACATGAAAAATAACTATTCTACCACCTATGGAAGAGAAGACTAAGGACCTGTGTAACACTGAACAGGTGTTTACGGAGCACCTGGTACCATGTGATGCATTTGGAAGATTCCCTGGTGAGCAGGCAACACAGCTCCTGTCCCCGAAGGGCTTGTATTCTACCGGGGGACACACAGACATAAACAGACACCTGCATCATGGGCGAACGTTTCTGTACTCAGACACATACAGTGTGCAGATGGGTCAATACAACCCATCAGAGAGCGGAGGAGAAGGTTCTTGAGGGGGACTTCTAAGTGGAGAACTGGGTGAGGAGGAGACAGCAAAGGAAGGGACAGGGAGAGAGGGGGAGAGGCCAGAGGCTGGAAAGAGCAGAACAGCACGGCAGGGCAAAGAGAGCACCAACAATGGCGGGAAAAGAGGATCCCATGGAGAAATTTTGTTTTCTTTTCTTTTGTTTCATTCTATTTCATTTTAATGATATAACACATTCACATATGATAAAATTCACTCTTTTAAAATGGACAAATTAGCTTTAAACTTATCTCCAAGATCTTGCATCCATCATCACTATCTAACCCCACATTATTTCCATCACCCCAAAAGTGAAAGCTCTTATTCCTTAGCAGTCAGTCCCTATTCTCCCCTCCCCCAGCCCCGGGCCACCATTCATCTGCGTTCTGTCTCTTTATGCATTTACCAGTTCTGGACATTTCACATAATTGGAATCAGACAATATGTGGTCTTCTGTGGCTGGCTTCTTGCGCTGAATTTTCACAGTTCATTCCCATGGTAGCATGTACCAGTGCTTTGTTCCTTTGTATAGCTGAATACTACTCCATTGTGTGCGTGTTTCCTAGGGCTCCTGCAACAAAGAACCAAGAACTGAGTGGCTTCCAACAGCAGAAACCTACTGTGTCACAGTTCTGGAGGCCAGCAGTCTGGAATCAAGGTGTCAGCAGGGCCACGCTCCCTCTGAAACCTGTCGGGGACGCCTCCTTGCCTCTGCCTAGCTCCTGGAGCTTTGCCAGCAATCTTTGGCTTATAGATGCATCCCTCAATCCCTGCCTTGTCCCATGGCCGCCTTCTACCTGAAGTCTGTGACTGCATGAGCCATCCTCTCTCATAAGAACACCAGTTATATAGGATGAGGGCCCACTCTACTCCAGAGTGACCTCATCTGAACTGATTACATCTGCGATGACCCTATTTCCAAAGGGCACATCTGAGGGACTGCAGGTTAGGACTTGAACAAACCTTCTTGGGGAGGACACAGGTCACCCCATAACAGTGGACATGGCACATCTGATTTATGCTGGCCTTTCTTGTGAGGGCAACAGGATGCCAGGAACATTAGCATTCTTTAGCCCTGCTGTCTGATGAGCCAAGTGCCTTATCAAATTCACAACTGCTCTCCAGGGCGGAAGGGGAAAGCTCTGATTTATAAGGAAGGACACTAAAGCTAAGAGAGGTTAACCAAGGTCACACAGTTTCCCGTGGTGGAGATAGGGAGACTCTTCAAGATTTTCCAAACGTTCTCCAGCTGGTAAGTGGCAGATGTGGGCGCTGTGCCCGACTTTCTCCTGGAGCCAGAACTGGTCTGCACGGTAGAGCCTACAGGCTTCCAGACGCCTCAGCTCGCCCTGTTTCCGCATCCTGGAAAGCTCAACGCGACCGAGCCAGGCCAGTCTGTCCACAGCTCCACCAAAGGACTGCCCGCGGAATCCAGACGCTCAGACCAGTAAAAGCAAGGCCATTAGACACAATGCGCGTGCGCACCTTGACCGTGGCTCACTGCGCGTGCGCACAACCACTCAAAGCCGGCCACCGAGAAGCGCTCTTGGGCGCCCCCTCGCGCGCACAGGTGGCGGCTGCAGCTCCAGGACGCCCGCGAGCCGGCGGGGCTCTCCCTAGGCTGTCCCCGGGTCCTGGAGCGCGCAGTCCGCGAGCCTGAGCACTCTCGACCGCGCGGGTCTGCAGCTGCTCCTCGGCCTCCACGCGGGGGGCGAGGGCCACAGGCACCGGGCACTCCGGCAGTCCCCGCGAGGTTCCCGCCCCTGAGCTGCCGCCGCCGCCACCTGACGGCCCGGCGTGGCTGCAGCCGCAGTGCCTGGCCCCGGGTCGCCCTGCTGGGGACGCGGCGGGATCCGGTTGGCAGGAGTTGCTGCCTGGAGTCGCGCACCTGTCTGAACAGCGGCCAGCACGGAGCAGAGTAGCTCCCTGGAGCCCTCCTCCCTGCGTACTCTGCGGCTGGCGTCACGGAGAGGGATCTAGAAGTCAAACTCATAGACAAAAAGGAGATTGGTGTTTGCCAGGGGCTGGGGAAGGGGAAATGGGGAATTTTTATTTGATGGGTAAAGAGTTTCCGTTTTACACGATGGAAAAGTTCTGGAGATTGGTTGTACAACACTGTAAATACGCCCAAATTGCTGTACATTTAAAAATGGTTAAGATGGTAAATTTATGTTATGTGCATTTATCACAATTAATTTTTTTTTAAAATTTCACATGAAAGGATCATTGAAATGATCAGTTTATCACTTTAACAGTATATAATATGGTTTAAAATAAAGGTCAATGTAAAATTTGACCTTTTGAAATATTATGAAGAGATAAATATTATCCATTGAAATATTATGAAGAGATAAATATATTTTTTCAATTATGTAAATTTGCACTGTGTGTGTATGCATATGCTTATTTTATAATCCCCAAAATATTTGTGCTACTTTTTAAAAAGTAAAGTCTCTGCTCAGGAAATGTTCATAGTAAACTGTTCATTTCTATTTAATGAAATAAGGAAAATTACTATATATAATCTTAAAGTAGACAAAGTGCAGAGCAAGGGTGTGAAGGTTTTTTAGACAGGACAGCATGAACAAAAGAATAAGGCATGAAACAACACGGCAAATGAGGGGTAGCAAAGCAATGTGGTAAAACTGGACAACAGTTCGAGGGAATGAACGGAGAGAGAAGTTGGGAGAATCAGACCAAACCACAAAGGACGGGTCATGCTAGAATGTGAACTTTCCCCTTCGTGTAATGGGATCCACTCAATAAGCAGATGAGTCGGATCATCACAAATATGTTTTAGAAAAGTCACCCTGGCAGCAAAGTAAAGATAAACGAACACAGAGGGGGGACTAGAAAAGACTATTTCAAAATTGTAGGTCAGAGAGTGAATTACAGTAATAAGATATGAAAAATGGTCAGTAGGTAGAAAACACAGAACTTGGGGAGTGATTGGACTGGTGATGTGAGGAGGCTGGAGTGCAGGATTCTTCCTGCTTCGCCGATGCCTTGGTGCTATTTACTAAGTGTCACTTACTAGGACGGGGAAACCACATGACAGCAGTGGGCAGCCACACCAGCCACGCCAGACCCGCCCATGCCTCCACCCAATCCCAGAGCCCACAAAATGCGCTGGCTACATACTGCTCCCAGGGCTGCCCCACGACCCAGCCCACCCTGGGATCCCACCCCAGGCCCCGGACGGAGGCCAGAGCCCAGGGTAGCCAGGACAGAAACATGGAGAGTGAACTCAGGGGCCCAGACAGAGGCAGGAGAAACTGCCAGCCACAGAGATGAGGAACAGAGGTGCCAGAGCCGGTGACAAAGAGGAGAGAGAGAGAGATGTAGAGAGAAGATGGAAATGGATCCAGAGATGACACAGAGCACGGAGGGGCAGGAATGATGATAGAGCCACACGATGGAGCCTCACCTTGAGCAAGCCAGCGGGGTAGGCAGGCAGCAAGGGCGGAAGGGCCCAGTGTTAGAGGGGGCACCAGCACATTGAGACTCCTGCCGCCCACACCTCTGCTGGCCCCCAGGTGTGTGGGGCCAGGTGCGGCCGGGCAGGGCTCCCCCAGAGGCACTAACTTGTGCCCAGAGCACGGTGTCCCCAGCCAGGGGCTAAGCGTGGAAGCCACTCATCTCCTTTCCCCAGGGGCTCCCACTCAAAACTCCCTCATTGCCCCCTCCTCCTCTCCTGCCCACCTGCACCTGGTCTCCAGGACGCACCAGGAGATGCTGGATAGGGACAAGGGTGCTGAGAGGGTGACCCTGAGCCTCACTCACACCTGCCCACCTGCTCTCCCTGTCCCACACACCTGCTTGCCCAGCTCCCAGCCCTCCATCCACACTCTGGCCTGGGCACCCCTCACCTCCGCCCTCCCAGCACCAGCACCCAGGTAGGACCCAGCCTCATCATCCCTTGACATGACCCTATTCCCTGAGGACCTGACCCTGGCCACTTGAGAGCCTGAGCCTCTGGGTTGGGGTTTAGGAATGTGGGGTGCAGAATTTAGTGTGGCCAGATACATAGAGAGGGGATTCCCTCCAAGTGGGACAATAGAAAGGAGGAGTGAAAAGGACAGGAAACCCCAAAATGGATGGGGTCCAGGAAGGATGGTCACCCCACAGCTCCCCTCTCATCTCATCCCCAGTCCCATTCCCAAGAAGGAGAAAAACAGTCCTGGGTCTGTCCTGCTCATTCAGTCCCATGTATAGGCCTGACACCTGAGGCCAAGTTGCATAATCTCTGACCTACATAGTTCCCAACCTCCCAACAGGAGAAATCCACCATCAGTTATCCCAGGTCCAATTGCTCCAGTCCAACTATCATCTATCTGCCATCGCATCCATTCATCTATCTTCTACCATCCAACTGCCATCTGCCACCAGCCGTCCACCATCAGAACTCACTATCTACCCTTTCCACAATCCACCATCTACCATCTACCACAATCCACCATTCAACCACCGTCCAGCATCCAACATCCTTTAACCACCCATCTGCAGGCACCATCCCCTATCCAACCACCAGCACCCACCATGTATTCACCCATTCACCACTCACACCTATCAAGCATCAGTACACCACGGAAACACCCATCAGCCCAACATTCATTCACCATCCATCCATCCACCACTATCCACCTGTCACTCACTATGTGACAGCTTCCATCAAATATTTAACAACTATTTATCCATCTGGAGCTCTTTGCACAAGTTCCCCAGGAGGAGGATGTGGGAGAGGGCACCACGGCAGGGGCAGAGGCCTGATCTGGGCACTGTGGCTGCAGGGGGAGATCTGCAGGTAGAGAGAGAGGTAGGACTGGAAAAAGAAAGTGGCAGATACCATGCAAGGCTGGGGATTCCCGGCTAAGGGATCAGTCCCTGATTTGGGGACAGCAAGGAGCTCTGGGAGGGTCTTAGGCAGGCAAGGACCACAGTCAGCTAAGTTCTGGGAAGGGATGCCCCCATCCACATATATACACTTCTCCATGCAAGAGAACAGAACCAGAAGGACAGGGGCTTGCCTTAGGGTCACACAGCGATGCCAGAGTGGGTCAGACACCTGGCACCCTAGTTACTGTGGCTGCAACTGCACCACCTGGACACCCAGATGCTCTCGTGTCAGCAAAATCCATGCAGGCATGCTCCCCCTTCTATGGCCCTGTCCCCCAAAAGCCTACCCCACCTCCTTGCCACTTGGGCAGGAATTGCTCTCCCTACTTGTTAATCCAGATGTTAACTGACACTTAAGGTGCTAGTTGTCATCCAAGGTGTTAGCCGACAGGGGCCTCACAGCTCCTGGGGTCACTCCTAATAGGGTTCTTAGGGCACAAAGCTGTGATGGGTGGGGAGGGGAGTATCTTTACAGACAGGCCCAGCCCATATCTCAGCTTGCAGGGTCATCCTTCGGGCCCTTCTTTCCCTCTGGCCCCAGATTCTGCTTTGCGCCCTCCCTCCTGCCCCCACCAAGAGCCTTTCTCTGCAGGAGACAGGCAGATCTGGAGGCAGGAGCTGCATCCTGGCCACACCTGGCCTATGCTGTGTGTCCTAGGGAGCCCCTGACCTACTCTGGGCCTCCTTGTCCCTGCCAGTGCAGTAAGGCAGCAGAGTGGACTCAGTGAAGGGTAGGGACCAACCATCTCTGACATCCTCTGGCCGTGCTGCGGCTGTAGCCACCCTCTTCCCAGCCCCCTGCCCCACGCACCTTCCAAAGCTTGGAGGGGCTTGTCTGCCACTGACCTTTGGCAGGCGCTTGCCTAAGCGGATGCCACCGGGGCTTCCTGCTCTCTTAAGTGAGCTGCCTGGGCCCTAGGGGGGATCCAGGGACAGTGGGATTGGGTCTGGACGGTGTGGTGACTGCTCCCTGTTTCTTTCCAGGCGAAGATGGAAACATTGAATATAAAGCGAGTCTCAGGCTGGGAGCAGCAGGGGATGGGGGAGGTTGTCCCACCAGCAGGGGATGATTTCTCCGAGATCCTTGCAACTTCATGACCACAGAAATTGAGGGACATGGTTCAGGGTAAGGGCTCTGTGCCTCGTTCTATTGGAGGGGGCTCACTGTGAGGGGCTTGGGGCCAAGGGGGTTAAGTGGAAAGGGAGAGTCCTGGTCCTTGAGCAGAGCAGGTGGGGCCATGTGTGCTGGGACGAACCTCTGCTCTCAACTCCTCACGCCCCACTGCCGGCAGCTGCAGCTGCTGAACCCATCCCGGGACTGCTTTGAACAGCCGGTGACACAAATGGAGCGGCGGCTCCAGGAAGGACATGGTGAGGCTGTCAGCCAGATTGGGGTGGAGGACAGTGGGCTGGCTGAGGAGATGCAGACCTCCCTTAAGACCCTGCCCGGGATGGCTGAGATGTCCGCTTCCCCTTCCCCGTGGGTCTCCTGTCCCTAACTCGGGAGGCCCATGCAGCCCTGGTCACCTAGGGCCTGAGGGGCCAAGGTGGGCCTTTCCTGCGGCTGCCTTCTCTTGACAAAGGGTTGAGTGGGAGGGCTCATGTTCTGGGCCCCTCCTCACTGGGCCTAGGCTTTTTTGCTCCTTGATAGAAGATGCGTGCATGTGTGTGTGTGTGTTCGTGTCTGTGTGTGTGTGTGTGTGTGTGTGTGTGTTAAGGGGAGCTGCAGATGAGGGATGGACCGGAGGGTGGTGGCAAGCGCAGTAAGGTGTGGGAGCCCTACGGGAGGTTCAGGAAGGCCATTGGCCCAGAGCCAGGCTGGAATAGGGGAGTACAGGTGACATATGGCAGCTGTGGTCTTGCTGTGACAAGGTCAGGCCAGACATGACTGTTTTCTGAGAGTGAGCAATGGATTACGATAGCGACATGCCCCAGGAGATCACTGAGGTGCTAGCACCATACGAAAGGTCCCTGACAACAGGTGAGCTCACCCCCTGCCCTGCCCCTCACGTCCACACACTCCCTGTTGGGCCCTGGGGTGGCAGGCTGTCCCCTGGCCCAGGACCCCGGGGGCTTCCAGGTCATCACTTGCTCCCTAGAACACCTCACTGACCTTGCCCGGATCTCCAAGGAGAGAGGTGAGGGATTGGAGCCCAACCTCTGACAATTCACTCACAGTTCCTGCGCCTCTGCGTGGCCGTCCTGGGGAATTCAGACACAGGGAAGTCCACGTGCTTGGAGGCCCGACCAGGGAGAGCTGGACAATGGGCGGGGCCGGGGTGGCTCCCCCTTTCCTGCACCTGCATGACATTCAGTCTGGCGGAACCTGCGGCCTCAGCTCCGGGGTCCTGAGCTTCGACAGCAAGGGGGAGCTGCATGCGACCAACGGGGCCCAGTGGGACCAGACTCTGAGGATGGGACCGTAGGGGTGAAGGACACAGGATGGGGGCAGCATGTAGAGACTCCTGAGGGCCCTGAGGGGACTGTGAACAAGCTCTGTCCCTCTTAGAAAACAACGGGCAATCACCTGAATTAAATAAAAAAGGGGTCTCAGAGTTAAGAGTCAGGATCACCCAGGGATGGGTTAAGGTCCCTGGCGACTCTGAAGGGGTTGGGAAGGCTGTCAGGGGGCACTGAGAGCCCTGGGCTCTGGGCCAGGTGGTGAGTCACAGCGACTGAGGGACCGCAGAGGAGACCCGAGAGAGCAGCTGCAAGACGATCACCTCCGTGGGCCTGGCAGGCCACCACATGGACCCCCACACCACCAGCTCCGGCCTCGCCTCGTACTGCCCCAACTGCCCCGATCCTCATCAGTGCCAGCACTGGGACGGGTGCAAGGCCCTGGGGCAGAGACAGGGCTGAAGGGGGTGCCGACTCTCCTACCCTGGGCCTCAGGCCTGGGGGCCAGAACAACCCTCTGCTTCCCTCTCCTCCCTGCCCGTTCTTACTCTTCTCTCCTGCCGCCCTCCTTCCCTGACGCAGCTGCCACCACAGGGGAATGTCTGTCTTTGGCCCTGAAGGTGCCCCTCTTCATCATGGTCCGCAGGGTGGACCTGTGTGCCAAGGCCACAGTGGAGGGGACGGTGCACCAGCTAGAACAGGTCCTCATGCAACCTGGCTGCCACAGGGTCCCCATGCGGGTCACCTCTGAGGATGGCACCCTGCCTGCAGCCCAGCAGCTTGCCCCGTCACCTGAGTAAGCCTGTCCCGCCCACCGAGAGCCCTGCTGTACTAGGAAGGCTGTGCTCTCCTCCGTCCTCAACAGAGTGGCTCACGCCAACAGGGCGAGGACTTCTCAGGTCCTCAGCCTGCGTTATGCTGTTACCCTAGAGGAAACAGCAACCAATGTTGAACAAAATTGAAAGTGGGAACATTTCCTAAAGTTGGTGGTAAATTCAGGGAGCTGAAGGGAATAGCACAGAAAAAATGAGAGCAACAATAACCTTATACACCTAAAATAAAATAGTGGTTAAATAAATTATGGCACGTGCATAACAAAAAGTATAGTATAAAATAGAATAGTGGATAGTTTATAGTTTATTCTTAAGTAAGCAGCAATTCAAACTCAAATAAAAGGTGATACCACCTAGTTTTTAAAATGTATGTATGCATAGGAAAATGTCCATAAGGACACATGTCATATAATTAATGAGGCTTATGTTACCATGTTGTGACTGTGGGTGGCTGTAGTTTTCCTTTTGCTAGTCTATGGTTTGTGAAGATTTGACAATGATCACTTTTGTAGTAAAATCTTCAAAAAATAAAAATGCATATAAGCAAATGATTGTATAATCACGTGATTGTCACATACACCAGGATGTCAGAATGAGCTTAAATTAGCCTGGTTCAGGGTAGGCTGTCTTTCCCAGGGGTCTTCTACCTTTCAGGGCAGAACCCCTCAGGCTCTGTCCAGTACTTTGGGTCTCCGTGAAGAGCATAAGTTGGTGTCATCACCATTGCCCCTTTGGGAATGAACACCCCATTGATGTCAACATATTTTTTGCAGACTGTCTCAAGTCTTCCAGCAACTGGTGATAATCTGAGAGTTTCATTCACCACCATGGCAAGATACTCCGTCCGTAGCAGGGCATCATAGGTACTGTGTGCCTGGGAAGAAACAGATTTGAATGCATTAGGATTTAGAATTAACTTTTAGCTCAGTGTGTGCAGTGCTATTGAAGTGTTAGGAGCACCAAAGAAACACATTGGTAAAGGACCATTGTGTTTAAAAGGCGTTGTAATGCCTGTCATGTGCTTGATCTACTCAATGGCCCATTGAGATGTGTGCAGTAGTTATGAATGTGGGAGACCTGCCGGGACATCCCCTCCCCAGGGACTGAAATCCTTCACATCACCATGTAGTGCCTTTCCTTTCTTATGTGAACAAACGTTACTAATAGACTGTGATCATTACTCTTGAGTAAGATATACCAAAGTCACTGTCACCTGGCAAAAAGGAGGCCAGATATCTGTACCAAAGAGAACATGGAAAGAGAAAATCCCCTATTCCTTACAAGGCTTTTTAATTAAATATCCTAGAAAAAGACTCCTATGTCTGTCCTTAATACAGTGAAATAAACAGAAATAAGCACTAAGTAGTATCTAATTGCAGAATTATTCATAAAAGCAAACGACTAAAAACAATCTAAATAAATAATGGAGGGTTGGTTAAATACATACAAAAAATACCATGCAGTTAATATAAGCTGCAGACAATTATTTAGTAATGTGGAAATATTTTTATAAATAATTAAGTGGAAATGCAGATTCCTAAACAAGTTATAAAATCTGGTCCTACTTTTATAAAAAGAAAAAGCATGCATTTATTTTGCCTATGTGGATTTGCACACTGAAAAATAATCAGAACGATATATATAGCATTTAATGCTGATTTGCCTGACTTCAAAGCCCAGGAACTCCTCAAAATTCAGGTGGCTGCTTTCAGCTAGACCGAGATGGAAAGCCGTAAGAGATACCCTACATCTTGGCTCAGTAAGCCACACTAAAACTACAGCTTTCATTAATTGGCTCCTAGAATGTTAAAAGACAACAAAAGCTAGAATTGTA